>SJYA01001847.1:354213-397195 GCA_006410615.1 Neotragus moschatus | reverse complement strand
TGTGTGTGTGTGTGTGTGTGTGTGTGTGTGTGCACGCACGCACGCGCGCTCAGTCATGTCCAACTCTCTGCAACCCCATGTAGCCTGCCAGACTCCTGTCCATGGGATTTTTCAGGCAAGAATACTAGAGTGGGTTGCCATTTCCTTCTCCAGGGAATATTCCCAATCCAGGAATCAAACTCGAATCTCCCGTGTCAGCAGGTGGATTCTTTACCACTGAGCCACCCAGGAAACCCAGGGAAGATAGTCAAAAAGCAAAAGCAAAATATATGTAATATTAGATATGCTGTCAAGGAACAAAAAGCAAAGAAGGAAGGTGAAAGAAACCTGGGTGGGGGTTAGCATTTTACTTATTTTTACAAACATTTATTTGTTTGGTTAGTTGCATCGGGTCTTGATTGCAGCATGCGGATCTTTGTTGTGTGGCGCAGGATCTTTTGTTTTGGCGCAGGGACTCTCTAGCTGTGGTCGCAGGCTTTGTTGCTCTGCAGCGTGTGGGATTTTAGTTCCCCGACCAGGACTCTAACCTGTGTCCCCTGCATTGCAAGGTGGACTCTTAACCACTGGACCACCAGGGAAGTCCCAGGCAGACTGTAATTTTAAATAGGGTGGTCAGGTAAGCCTCAGTGAGCAAACACTTCAAGGACACTGGGAGGGAAAAGAGTTCCAAGCAGAGGGAACAACCAGTGCAAAGGTCTGAATGGGAGCATGTCTGTTGGGTTGACCTTAGGGGTCCCTTAGCAGCCATCCTGGGTATTTGCTGGGAAGCCATTTGGTTGTTTGGTTAACCAGGGCTGCATATCAGCTTCTGTTTAAAACAAAGGCTCTGAATTGCCCCCTCACTTCAGCAAACATGATGTGTCAGGCATTGTTCTGTATACTCCAGGCACAAAGATGGAGGCAGAGAAATGGCTTTCAGGGGTGCTGCTGCGGGGAGGAAGATCAAGAAGGCAGAACAGGTGTTGGGGAGCTGTGAGGGGAGGTGACGAGTTAGAGATGTGTGTCACATCTGGGGGCACCTGTCCTCAAGGTGGAATTGCAGAGGGGAAGAGGTTGGGGATATAGTCAGGATAACCAGCAGGAGATAGGTGGCAGTTATAAAAGCACCAGGGAGGACAGGGGAGGTGGGGAGGTCTTGGATGGAGCCCCAGGGAGTACAGCCTGTTAGGATGGGGGTGGAATTCATATGAAGCTATTTTGTAGTTTTGTATCAGCTTGTTCATGCAGCTAGGTGACCACACACACTAGCACAACTTTGCAGAATCACAAAATCACAGGCATATCTTTTCCTTCATAGTTCACTAGCAATATTAACTCATTTAAACCTCCAACAACCCTATGAGGTAAGAGGCAACTGTTAATCTGTTCTAACGGGTGAGACAGCTGAGACACAGAGAGGTTAAGTCACTTGCCCAAGGTTACACAGCTAGCAAGGGCCAAGGCAGGATTCAGACCCAGCAGCCTGGCTCCGGAGTCTGTTTCTAACCACTACTCTCTTCTGCCCCTCTGTGCATGTCACAGTCACATGCACAGATTCTAGTTCCCAGGAGCTCATGTGTTCACACTCACGGACACGCAAGGCCTTCTTGCTAACAGCTCCCTGTACACGCCGCTATCCTGCACACATGTAGTGTCACACGGTCTCAGTTTCATTAATGTGCCCAACCTCACACCCTCACTCAGCATCGGGTGTCTCAATCTCAGATTACGTTGCACTTTAACACTCAGATGGCCTTGCGTACTCAGACCTCACACATACCCGTAATGTCGCCTCCGCTAGGCACTCGCGCCACGTGTACACACTGCATCAGACACACATGAGCCTATACAGTCAAAAGACACTGATATTCATGCCCCCAACGGTCTTCTCTACACATGGCCTTGCACAAACACACACTTGCCCATGCCTTCCAACTTTCATACCACCATGAAAACACCGCCTTAGCCATTCATGACCTTGGACCTTCACTTCACCTTGAACACCAGGATAACCATGCACAAACGTTTAACCTTACATACGGAGCCTTGCCTGCTCACAAGTTAGCACTATTTGATCCTATACAGACTTGCACCTTCACTCAGCTTTACCTGTCCTTGCACGCTGAAGACCACAAATGCTCTCATAACCATGTATCTCAAGACGACCCATTGGTGATCTTGGTCACCCTCTGTGCACACACTGCCTTGCACACTCATGCTTCCACATGCTCCCCTACCTTGCACACTCACACAAATGCAATTCGCACTACTGCACAAATTCACTGTCTTACCCACTCTCGCTCTGGCACTTTCCATTTCTCTTGTGTGATTCCATTTCTATGCACGCTCGTTAATTTCACACTCACAGAGCCTCACCTGCTCACTCTTCACTTAAAAAGGCTCTCTCAACCTCACTGTTCGGCACACAAAAGACTCTAGTTCGTTCCCACCAGCAGGAATAAACACATTGTCTCTCATGTCCTGGCACGCTCGTGTAACTCTATGCCCTCGAGGGACCTCGCCTGCTGGCACAGCTTCACACACTGATGCCCTGCGTCGTTCCACCTCACTCCATCTGGCATGCTCGTGACCTTGCCAGGTTCCCACCAACGGGACTATTCACACCACTGCACCAACGCCTGGCTTTCAGGCATGTGTTCTGACACACGCAGGCAATCTCAACCCTTGGAGGCCTGCTGGCTCCGGTCACTCCACATCCCCTGCCCCTCGACGGCCTGGCCCGTGGCATGGCCGGGCTCCCTGGCAGCCCTGGGGGCCCCACTGACCGTCCTCTCCTCGCCCGCAGGGACGTACCAAGGCCAGTTCACCAACGGCATGCGCCACGGCTACGGCGTGCGCCAGAGCGTGCCCTACGGGATGGCCGTGGTGGTGCGCTCGCCGCNCCTGGCCCGTGGCATGGCCGGGCTCCCTGGCAGCCCTGGGGGCCCCACTGACCGTCCTCTCCTCGCCCGCAGGGACGTACCAAGGCCAGTTCACCAACGGCATGCGCCACGGCTACGGCGTGCGCCAGAGCGTGCCCTACGGGATGGCCGTGGTGGTGCGCTCGCCGCTGCGCACGTCGCTCTCGTCCCTGCGCAGCGAGCACAGCAACGGCACGCTGGCCCCGGACTCGCCCGCCTCGCCGGCCGCCGACGGCCCCGCGCTGCCCGGGCCGGCCATCCCGCGCGGCGGCTTCGCGCTCAGCCTCCTGGCCAACGCCGAGGCGGGGGCGCGGGCGGCCAAGGGCGGCGGCCTGTTCCAGCGGGGCGCGCTGCTGGGGAAGCTGCGCCGCGCCGAGTCGCGCACGTCGCTGGGCAGCCAGCGCAGCCGCGTCAGCTTCCTCAAGAGCGACCTCAGCTCGGGCGCCAGCGACGCCGCGTCCACCGGCAGCCTGGGCGAGGGCGCCGACGAGGCCGCGCCCTTCGAGGCCGACATCGACGCCACCACCACCGAGACCTACATGGGCGAGTGGAAGAACGACAAGCGCTCGGGCTTCGGCGTGAGCGAGCGCTCCAGCGGCCTCCGCTACGAGGGCGAGTGGCTGGACAACCTGCGCCACGGCTACGGCTGCACCACGCTGCCCGACGGCCGCCGCGAGGAGGGCAAGTACCGCCACAACGCGCTGGTCAAGGGCACCAAGCGCCGTGTGCTGCCGCTCAAGAGCAGCAAGGTCCGCCAGAAGGTGGACCACAGCGTGGAGGGCGCCCAGCGCGCCGCCGCCATCGCGCGCCAGAAGGCCGAGATCGCCGCCTCCAGGTAGGACCCCGGGATGAGCAGCGTCCCACTCCGGGAAGGGGTCCCGGGCCAGCGCAACCTCGGAGGCCCTGTTCCTGCTTCTTTCGCCATCGGGGGTTTCCCCCCAAGACTTTATATAGAGGGTTTATTGGCGGTGCTTCGGGATCTCATATCACCTCTTCACCCATCCATTCACTGTCCAGCCATCATCCATCCATTTATTATTACTTTTTTAATCCATCCATTTATACACTCGATTCTTCCCACCCACCCAGTCCTTCCCTTCACTTAAACCTTACGTTCACCCAACTTTTATAATATTGACCTAAACAACTACCTCTCTACCCAACTGTCCATCCCACCCACCCAGCCACTTAATTTTCTGTTTACTCATTATACCACCCAGTAACCCATCCAACCACCCAACAGCCTATTCAACCACCGAGTCGCCCATCCAACCACCCTGTCATTCATCCATTCATCCAAGCCCTTCGCTCACCTAACTTCTCTACTAGCCACCCTAGCAATCCCTCCATTCACCCAACTCCTCTATCCATCCATCCACTCAGCCCCTGTATAACATTCGCCTTATCCACCCAACCATTTCTTCATCTGTCCATCCAGCTTTCCATCTTTACACCCACTCAACCAAGCACTCACCCCCCCATCCATCCACAGCCCTTCTTCCAACCACCCAGACACCCGTTCAACCCCCCACCCATCCCTTCATCCCCAGCACCTACATTCACTCAGCTTCTCCCATCCACTGAACCACCAGCCATCCTAACGTTCAGCCATGCATCCATTTATCCCACCACCTTCAGTCATCTGGTTTTCTCCATTTATTCACTCACCCCTTTACCCAGTCATGCTTCCTTCCACTGAAACAACATCCGCTTCTACCACCTGCTCAGTCATCCAGCCATCCACCGATTATCCATCCATCCAACCACCTTCATCACCCAAACAGACCCAGCAACCCACCCGCCCGTCCATTCTCTCAGCCACCTCCACTGACCCGTCCGCCAGCCCTTCATCCGTCCACTCTCTATCCGTTCAGTACCTACGCTTTCATCCATATTTGAGCCCCTCTATGTCTTCTCACTGTACTTCAGAAAAAGTTCCAATATAACCTTCAAACGTTTATAATACGTGCTGTGTGCACGGCATTATTTTACAAATATGGACTCATTCAGTCTCCTTAATGACTTTGTACTATTTTTATCTCCATTTTACAGATGATATAAATGAGGCTCTGAAAGATAAAGTTGCAAATCACCCAGGTAGTGAGTGGCCAGGTAGTAAGTGGTTCCGACCCTCCTATCCAGCCTCAGTTTCTGCCACCGTGTCCTAGGACGGGGATTTTTGGCTCTGTGCTAGTCACACTGGCCTTTCATCATCCTTCTCCAGTTCTTCCTCTCCGGAGGCTTTTGTTCCTGCTGACTCCTCTGTCTGGACTACTCTTCCTCCCTCTTGCTGCCCCTTAATTTCTATTCCTCCTTCAGAGAGCCGGTCAAGTCTGACCCCATATAGAGCTGATGAAGCCTCACCCCGGTCGCAGCCTGACTCTCACTCAGCTGCATAGATGTCTTCTTACAACATTCGCAGTTGCAACTTTATGCTGCGTATATGATTTGTTTATATTCTAACTCCTAAAATGAGCTTCCTGTGAGCCAGTCACCATTCTGATGTCTTCATGTATGTGTGTGAGTTGCTGAGTCGTGTCTGACTCTTTGTGACCCCATGGACTGTGTAGTTCACCAGGCTCCTCTGTCCGTGGGATTCTCCAGGCAAGAATACTGGAGTGGGTTTCCAGTCCCTTCTCCAAGAGATCTTCCCAACCCAGGGATCAAACCCAGGTCTCCTGCATTGCAGGCGGATTGTTTACCATCTGAGCCACCAGGGAAGCCATCAGGGATGTATAGTAACTCATTTAATTTTTACAGGGTCATGAGGAGGTAGGTACTGCTGTTAATCCCGTTTTGCAGGTGTTGATGAACTGCGGGGGCAACAGAGGGTGTGGCAGGACAGTGGTGAGAGGTACCAGCCTGTCCTCGTGCCGAGAACCCTCTTGCTGGCGGCTTGAAATGGCCTGCGATGGAGGCTTTCACACTGTAGTCTTCAGGGTTAAGCAGGCGAAGGGCCGAGTCTTAGCTCTTTCATCTTTCAGCTCAGACCTGGGCAACTCAGTTTGCCCATCTGAACTTCCGTTCCCGGTCTGCGATGCCACCATTTCTTAGTTGCATGTTCTTGGCTAAATCAACCTCAGTTGTCTCATCTGTGGCTCTGAGGGTTAAGAAACACAGTGCACGTCCAGTGGTTCCAGTTCTGTCATGGGACGAGTTCTCTCGGAAGCCAGCTTTGAGGTGGAGATTAGTATGTAGGAGGTTTACGGGCACATTGATCTGAGGATCAATATCTGGGGAAGGGAAGGAGGCAGGACTGGGCAGAGGGTCACGCTGGGCTGCGATGCAGTCTCCACAATGCCTCAGCAGGCCCCAAGGGGTGCCCCGCAGTGGAGAGGACCTTCAAAGTTCTCCCGAGTTGAAGTGAGGGAGCTGGATCTTTGGAGCCTCTGTATTGAATCCAAGCTGACCTCCAGAAGGCGCGTGACCTGGGGCTGGTCAGCTCTCTCTAGCTAGTGGCAGTCCCTGGACAGGACTGACAGTAGGCTACACGCTGAGCAGCTGGGTTGAGGGCAGGAGGAGGGGAGAAATAAATCCTGGGTTCTGAAGGGGAAAGTGGGTGGCACATCAGAGTATCCACCGCTGTGCTGGACACCTAGCCAAGCGCTCCACGGATACTGCTAGTCATCGAGTCCTTCTGTGAACCCGTTTTACAGATGTGGAAACTGAGACCCAGAGAAGGAAGACAGTATGCTTCAGGCCACCTGGCAAGCAAGTGAGAGAACCAGGGCTTCAGCTCCTAGATTTCTGGTTCCAAACCTTTAACCGGCACATTTGCCCACTCTAAACATTGTAAACTTTCAGTTGCTAGGAATGTGTGAATAGTTACTGTCATTAAGGCATAAAGAAGGTATGGGTAATTTTCTTAAGATTTCTTGGTTAGGGGTAGAGCCAAATAGTCATATGATTTATTGGATGCTTTTATGGGCAGGAGGAGAAGGGGACGACAGAGGATGAGATGGCTGGATGGCATCACTGACTCAATGGGCGTGAGTCTGAGTGAACTCGAGGAGATGGTGATGGACAGGGAGGCCTGCGTGCTGCAATTCATGGGGTTGCAAAGAGTCGGACACGACTGAGCGACTGAACTGAACTGAACTGATAAGTCCTTTATAATATTTATTTGGCTGCACAGAGTCTTAGTTTGCATCACACGGGATCTTCAATCTTTACAGCATGTGGAATGTAGTTCCCTGACTGGGGACTGAACCCAGGCCCCTTGCCTTGGGAGCTCTGAGTCTTACCCAGTGGATCACCAGTGAAGTCCCAAGGGGTCACTTTTTAAAAATAGCACTTTGATGTTGGAATCATTATAGACTTACTGAAGAGCTGCAAAGGTAGTACAGAGAGTTCCCATATACTCTTAACCCAGATTCCTCTAATGTCAACTTCTTTCATTACAGTGACACGTTCATCAAAGCCAACATTCACACCTTACTGTTAACTAAACTTCAGACTTTAAGGTGGTGTCTGCTGGGTTTCTCTGCTGTCAAATTACCATTTTTTCCTTCCTCTAATTTAATCTTTGGATCCCAGACATCCAGTTCAGCCCACACTCAGAACAGGTCTGGAATTAACCTCTATCTTTTGGGGGGGAAAGTATCCATATACGTAACTAGAAATTCTTCCGTATGGAAGATTTGTTTCTTCTCTCCAAAGGAACATTTAAAGTTATTATGCCAAGTGTGTATAGTTACGACAGGCATAAGCCAAAACTGTCCTGTGCCAGCCTGGGGCTCAAAAGAGCTTAAATGAGTTAAGAGCTTAAACTCTTGATTTGGAAGTCCACGAGCTGGAATTCTGGCTCTTGTATTGAATTGCTGTGTGACCTTGCCCAAGTTGCCTCATCACTCTGAACCCTGCTCTTCTTTCTTTCCTGGGTTTGTTTTGGGGAGTAGATGAGATAATGCCTGAAAAATGCCTGGCACAGAGCAGCCAACAGTCAAAGCAGTCTTTGCCATCATTTAATATGTTCGACTTTAAAGGTGATGAAATGGAAACTTGCAGAGAAAGAGGGATTTCCCCAAGGTCTTCCCCTGCTGGGGACAAAAGCTTGCCCCTCTCCGCCCCCTTGCTTTCCCTCCCCTCCCTGTCCTTCCTGCCAAGGCTGTGCCCTTGAACATGAAGACATTGAGCTCCCTCCAAGAAGTCTGCCAGGCCCACGGCTGGGCACTGAGTCTCAGGAGTGAGAAGGTGGTGCCAGCTTCCTCCACGCGGTGCCACCGGCAGGGGAGGTTAGGATTCCTTATCCTGGATGCCCACAGGGCTGGTGGCAGTGGGGTGGGGAGGGGAGCGTGGGTAGCTGCTTGACTCGGTTTTAAGCTCAGATTGAATTTCCAATTAAGGGAATCTTTGGGTTAGGAGGAGCCTTGCTCCCGGGGGCTTTGTTGAGTAATCAGGCTGCAGAGAACAGAGAGCCTTCCTACCAGCCTCCTTGGCCCAGGCAGCCTGGGGTTTCTCTCCATTGTGGCCTCAGATTGTCTGCTCTGAGCTTGAAAGGAACTTCTCAGCTCAAAGTTTAGGACCAGGACCGCTTTCCCAGGGAGAAGGGAGAGAGCTGAGATGTCTCACTCCCTAAAATGGGCTCTAAATCGAAGGCGACGCTAGCTCTGCGCTGTCCAATATGGTGGCCCCTGGCCATATGCATCTGTTGAGGTCTTAAAGTGTGGCTGATACGAATTGAGATGCACTGTAAGTGTGAAGCAGACCCTGGCTTTCAAAGACTTCGTAAGAAAAATATGTAAAGGAACCTAGTAATAAATTTTTATATTGATTACAGTTTGAAATGTTTATATTATTTGGGAAGGATGTGGACCATTTTTAAAGGCTTTGTTGAATTCACTACAATATTGCTTCTGTTGTTTACGTTCTGGTTATTTTTGGGCCATGAGGCATGTGGGATCTTAACTCCCCAACCAAGGGTTGAACTGGCAATCACCTACATTGGAAGGCAATGTCTCAACCTCTGGACCGCCGGGGAAGTCCTGAAATGATTATATGTTAGATATAATGGGTTAGAGAAAGCATATTATTGTAATAAATTTCACTTGTTTCTTTTAACATTTTTGAATGTGGCAACTAGGAAAGTAAAAAAAAAGAAAAAAATTGCATGTGTGTCTCATGTTATACTTTTCTTGGGCAGTGTTGCTCCTAGACCCATTCAGGGCCCTAAGGAGATGGTCTAGCTCCTTTACTGACCAAATAAGGAAACTGAGGTACGGAAAGGGACAAAGAAAGGCTCATAGCCACTAGGTGATCAGGGGGGAATTCGCTTCAGGGTTTCTGATTTTGTGGCTACTCTCACTTTTTGTAATGCCTTTTAAGGTCATGGATGCTGGGCCATGGAGGGAAGCTGGGATGTTTGAGGAGGCATCTAAACTCTTCTGGTTGCCATGCCAACACCCTGATAAATGGCTCCCTTCTGGAAGGAGCACAGGGAGAGATTCTGAGTGGAGCTTGCCCTCTGCTGCTGCTGGCCATCTCTTGTCTTCTCTCCAGACTGCAATGCTTTTATGTCTAAAAGGAGAGGAGTGTTTGCCTCGAAACGTTTTCACAAAAGTTAAACCAGAGACTATAGACGCAGCACTGAGGACAAGGCCCAGAAGTGGGGTGCACTCAGCACATACGAGCTGCTGTTGCCATTGTCTAGGATTCTTGCTGCTGTTGCTGTCATTGTGCCACCGCAGCAGAGGCAGGGGCTGGCCTGAGGCAGTTCTCCGCCTCCACGGGGTGCGCCGCTCGCAGCGTCTCAGGTTCTGGACCACGCTGGCATCGGTGTGACCCTGAGGATAGGGTCCCCTGAACACACGTGTTCTCTGCTCCTCCATGTCCCCACCCCGATTCTCACCCACTCCCTGGCTGACCCTGCAAGTTCCCACGTTGAAGGCAGGGTTCGAGGTGGTGTTGTGAGTTGCTGGGAGGTGAATGTCTCAGATGAGCAGAAGCTAAGAGCTTGGCAAGCTTAGAGCCAAGAGCTTAGCTATGACATTGGACAGATCCAGGCTTGAATCTGGGTTCAGCTTCTTACAAACCGTGTGACGTTAATCAAGTTACCTCACTTCTCTATGCCTCACTTTCCATTTCAGTCAACTGGGAATCACATTAATTCTCTTTCAAAGTATCATTGCAGAGGATAAAAGAGATAGCCCATGTAAAGGGCCTTTGCTTTGAAGGCGTGCAAGGAGGTGTACACTGTTAACAGTGAATTGTGTTATAACGAGTCATTCTGTACTGATCTGAGTCTTCCTTGAGAATGATATTAATATCAGCTGGAGGGGAGCCTGTCATCTCTCACAGTCCCAAAAACAATTTCCCAGGCTTATATCTTCTGCAGGCCACAGTCCCAATTTTTGCTATATCCACATATCACCTCTGTTTTCCAATCTCAGTCATTTCAGTCACTCAGTCATGTCTGACTCTTTGCGACCCCATGAACCGCAGCATGCCAGGCCTCCCTGTCCATCACCAACTCCTGGAGTCCACTCAAACCCATGTCCATCGAGTCAGTGATGCCGTCCAACCCATCTCACCCTCTGTCGTCCCCTTCTCCCGTCTTCAATCTTTCCCAGCATCAGGGCCTTTTCTAATGAGTCAGTTCTTCGTATCAAGTGGCCAAAGTATTGGAGCTTCTGCGTCAGCGTCAGTCCTTCCATTGAATATTCAGAATTGATTTCCTTTAGGATTGACTGGTTTAATCTCCTTACAGTCTGAGGAACTCTCAAGAGTCTCCTCCAACACCATAGTTCCAAAGCATCAATTCTTCAACTCTCAGCTTTCTTTATGGTCCAACTCTCATATCCATACATGACTATTGGAAAAACCATGCTTTGACTATATGGACCTTTCCAATTTAATCTCTATCTTTAAATCAACTTACTTTTATGTACACTTACTGAAAAGGAAGACTTTGGAACACTGTTAAAAATGAGAGACCCATATCACGGGAGGTTCTGAAAACAGAATGCTATTCAAGTTTGAGATCGACCTGAGGTCAACCTTCAGGCCAAAAATGCTAAGCCTGAAGTCTGGTCCCTTTTTGCTGAAAAGAGACATTGGCTAGAGATTGACAGGTGTGAGAGACCTGTACACCTGACCAGGGTTGGTCCTTGACTAACAAAAAGAATGGGTCTGGTGCTATTTCTTCCCTTTTTTTTTAATGAAGAGTTTTTATTTATTGACTTAGTTTTGGCTGGCCGGTTCATCGTTGGTGCTCACAGGCTTTCTCTAGTTGCAGTGAGTGGGCTTGATGTGGTGGTTTCTCTTGTTGCAGAGCGTGGGCTCAGTAGTTGTAGCTAACGGGCCTAGTTGTCTGGTGGCACATAGGGTCTTCCCAGACCAGGGATCAAATCCATGTTCCCTGCCTTGGCCGGAGGATTCCTAACCAGTGGATCCCCAGGGAAGTCCTGGTGCTGTTTCAGGCTGTGATTTCACATCTGCCAGCACTCATTTCCGGAGAGGGCACTGGCATCCCACTCCAGTACTCTTGCCTGGAAAATCCTATGGGTGAAGGAGCCTGGTAGCCTGCAGTCCATGGGGTCGCTAAGAGTCGGACACGACTGAGTGACTTCCCTTTCATTTTTCACTTTCATGCATTGGAAAAGGAAATGGCAACCCACTTTAGTGTTCTTGCCTAGAGAATCCCAGGGACGGGGGAGCCTGGTGGGCTGNGTGAAGGAGCCTGGTAGCCTGCAGTCCATGGGGTCGCTAAGAGTCGGACACGACTGAGTGACTTCCCTTTCATTTTTCACTTTCATGCATTGGAAAAGGAAATGGCAACCCACTTTAGTGTTCTTGCCTAGAGAATCCCAGGGACGGGGGAGCCTGGTGGGCTGCCGTCTCTGAGGTAGCAGAGTCGGACACGACTGAAGCGACTTAGCAGCATCAGCACTCATTTCCACCACCTCCCGGTTTTGCAGACCATCCTGGGAAGAGGGGCTGGCCTTGGACTAGGGCTAAGTTTTCCCATGTTTGCGCCTGATTATTTAATTTTTATTTAACAAGGATCTATTTAGTTTTTATTTTTAGGAGTCAGAAGGATTCTAAGTACCTTAGTTATATTAACTCAATCCTCAGAAAAACCCTATAAAGAAGGTACCATTATTCCCATTTTACGGATGAGGAAACTGAGGCACAGACAGATTGAGTATCTCAAACAAGGTCATTCCTCTGAGTAATGGCAGAGCTGGGAGTTGAGACCCCAGAGCCAAGAGATCTGGTTCTAGAATGGCCTTAACCGTGACCTAACCTTTAGCTGGTTTTCTTTCAGAACTGTTGATTAGCACTTACTCTGGGCCAAGCTTGTACTGGGACACTGGACACCCAAAGGATCAGCATGGCTAGCATTCTCTGGGGACTCACAGCCTAGTGAACAAGACAGGCTGGAATTTGACATGATCAGTGGTGTGCTGGAGGAACAAAGAGTAACTACTTGCCCCAGAAGTGGTCTGGGAGGTTCCCTGGAGGTTGTGGGTAAGTCCGCTTAGGAGTTTGCCAGGTGGAGAAGTGGGAGAGAAAGGTCATTCCAGGTAAAGCCACAGAGGTAGGAATGTGTGTGGTTTATTTTGGGAGTCATGAGTCATTGGCTGGGGTGCCATGGATGGGGAAAGTGATTAGAGACGAGGCTGGGAAGGCAGCTGAGGGCCAGGTGAGGATGGCTTTGAACGCCAGGTTAAGGAGTTTGGAACTAACAGCAGGCACTGTTCTAAATGCTTAGCTAAATCCACTCATCTAATTCTAACCGTGGCACATAGAGACTGTTAGAACATACTCCAAGTCACTTAGGTAGTAAGTGATAGATCTATAATTCTGGCCCCAGAGCCTGTGATCTTACCTGGGACAGTTTCTGCCACTTCAGATAGGTAATTTCTCTCTTTCCTCTTTTTCTTTTTTTTACATTGTTCAGAACAGCCTACTTGCTGAAATGTAAGGAAATTCAGAATGATAGAAGATAAAAACTAATAAAACCTCTTTTCTGCTTCCATTGTGATTGTACCTTTGTTACAATCAAAGGTAACATTGTAGCCATTGTTAACACTTCACTCACAGCATCATTCCCTTTACCTATTCTGGTTTGTGATTTTTTGTTTTTATTTCCCACAACCGAACTACCTACATAATGTTCTTCATTTTGCTTTTAAAGTTAATATGCTTTGAGATCGCTTCATCTTATGTACATACGGCCTTTGTCTTTTTAACAACTGCATAGTATTCCGCAGTTTGGATGCAGCATGGTTTATTTAACCAGATCTCTCTTGACAGAGATAGGAAGCATGTCATGTTTTCATGATTACAAACAAGGCTGCAGTGAACATCCTCGGACCCATGTTGTTGCTCATGGATCTGCTTAAAGGGATGGCTCAGCCAGGTACCCTATCCTATCAGGGCTACTCAGGCATCATTTGAATGCGTTGGAAATATAAGGCCATTAGCCCAGGTCTTTGCAAGGGACTGACTCTTGACATTCATGGTCAAAATGTAAATTTAGTGATCTCTGCCCTGAAAAGGTCTATGGTACCCTTGAGTGGATTAACACAAACAAGAAAAAATCCAAATCCCCCCTATCTAAGGTCCCACTGCCCCCTCCCCATATATGTTCAATAGATATTTAAAAGTAATCATTGCAGGGCATGCCAAGTGGTTAGCCTGCTGGGATGCTCCCATGTCTCTGCCTGTCATCCTTGCTTGCACAGATGTACTTTTATGGGTTAAATTCCTAGAAGTGGAATTGCTGAATCAAAAAGAATGTGTGTTTTAATTATTATCAGAATCCCAGTTCATCTCCAAAAAGGGTTGCACCAAATTTATAACCCACCCCAACAATGTATAAGAGAGTATTTTCCTCACACCATCATCAGCACCATGATTATCAGTCTTTTGCATCTTTGCCAAATTGTTTGAGGACAGTCGGGTGTTCCATGAACCCAGTGGTCCCTGTTAACTTGCCCAGGCCCACAGAAGCAGAAATTCTCCCTTGTTCTATTTCCAGCTGACCTCCAGAGAGATTCCTGGATATGGGGTTCCATCAGGGAGGATTGAATGCCCAGGGGGTGGCCTCGATATGTTGGAAGGGCCTCAAACCCCGGATTCCTGCCCTCCCCCCATCCTATCCCTCTTCTGAGAAGTGCCAGATGGACAAAATCCCCTTGCTCCCAGAGACCAAAGCCCAGGATGAATGGAATTTCCTGAGTTGTCAGAGCTGGATTCTCATGATATACACAAGACAGCTGTGACTCTAAGGGGCCTCTGAGCCCAGTGGTCTAGGGAGAGAGAAGAGATTGCCTGGGTCCCTGGCAGCAGGGTGATGTTCAGACTGTAAGGCAGAGTGTTTGGGGGAGCCAGGCCTTCGGAGCTCGGAGAGTGGAGGTGCAGAGAAAACATTCACCATCACTCCCATCAGTCCTCAGACAAAGCTGGTCAGAGGATGCCGCCCAGTGTGTTCATTTAGCAGATGGAGAAACTGAGGCCTCAAAAAGGGCAGTGACCCAGAGAGAGGAGCATGGCCAGAGGATAGAGTGGGGGGGGCTCTTGCGAAACCTCACTTGGTTTCTGGGTCACGTTTAATAGATCACCCAGGAAGAGGACAGGGATCTGGGAGGTGGTAAAGAGTATTTTATCTCCCCCACCCCTGGCTCTATAAACTCTAGTTCAGTCTGGCTCTGGAGCTTTCCAGCTTGATATTTCAGCCTAAATAGCAATCAGAGAACAGACAGGCCAACAGCCTGCACTTTGGGGAGAAAGATCACCTTTTTGTTCCAATGTCAGGGTTTCCCCATGACCCAGTAGAAGGTCCAGCCCTGCGAAGCCAGTGCTTGGCCCTGACCGTGGCACCTGAGCTGGGCCTCAGTGCCGCAGCTCCAGGGACTCAGGGGGCATCAGTCGAAGGGCCTGGACACAGGCTGTTGGAGTAACAGTAACGATGGAGAATAATAGTGGTGGCTATACAACCAAGTGCTTGGGGGCTCAGACTTGGGGCCAGGCTGCCTGGGTTCTAGTCCTGGACACTTGATAGCCTTATGGGCAAGTAACTTCCCTCTAAAGTGTCTCTCCATTTCTGTTTAAGTTTTACAGTTATAGTTGTATTTTACTCATTTGGCCCCAGCAGATCTTGGTTGCAGCAGGGGAGATCTAGTTCCCTGACCAAGGATTGAGCCCAGGCCCTCTGCATTGGGAGTGTGGAGTCTTCGCCACTGGACCATCAGGGAAGTCCTTCTGTCCCTCCATTTCCTTGTCTCTAAGATGGGGATCATGAGAGGACCAGCCTTGGGCACATGAGAGGATCAAGCCCTTAGGATGGGGCCAGGCACAGGTCAGGGCCACTTTCTGACCACTGGGTACCGGACTCTGCTAATTTCCTTTTATACGCATCACTTCATTTACTCCTCATGAAAGTGTTAGTCGCTCAGTCGTGTCCGACTCTTTGTGGCCCCATGGACTGTAGTCCCCCCCCAGGTTCCTCTGTCCATGGAATTCTCTAGGCAAGAATACTGGAGTGGGTTGCCATTTCCTTCTTTCGGAGAGCTTCCCGGCCCAGGGATCGAACCTGGGTCTCCTGCATCGCAGGCAGATTCTTTACTATCTGAGCCACCGGGATGGAGCCAAATGCTCATGAGGGAAGTGCTCTTTGTTATAGTAACCCATTTCACAGATGAGGAAACTAGCCCCAAGTCCCCAAGTAACTGGTACTACAAGGCTTCAGATTTTCTGATCCGGACTCTACCCTCCCAAACACTGTTGGAAGAAAAAGTCTTTGAGTGCTAAAATTTCAGGTTACTATCCTGCCAGTCTGATATTCCATGCCTTGACCTTGGTGCCTGGCCAGCCATCCTTTTGTATGGCAGAGCAGTTGAAAGTCTGGGGAGGTGAAGAAATTAGGGTTCGAATCTCGCTCTGTTTCTTTCTCTCTCTTTTCTTTTTTTTCGGCTGTGCTGGGTCTTCATTGTGGCTCAAGGGCTTAGTTGCCCTGCAACATGTGGGTTCTTAATTCCCTGATGTGGGATCTTAGTTCCCCGACCAAGGATCGAACCAGTGTCCCCTGCATTGCAAGGCAGATTCTTAACCACTGGACTACCAGGGAAGTCCCCCACTCTGTTTCTTGCAAACATTATGTCCTTTGTCCTTCCTGAGCCTCACTTTCCTCATCTGCAGAAGGGGAGCAGTTAACAGCCTGGCCTCCCACGTTGTGATGAGGACTAAATGAGATGATATGTGTAGAGGATTTTATGCAGTCTCAGTGTTTGGTAAGGAGAGGCCCTGGCCAGCTTTATCATCATTCTTCTTACCCAGAGAGTCAGGCTAGTGGAACTCAGAGAGGCAAGCTGGCATTTCCTCCAAGCTTCATCCTTCCCCAAGCGCAGGCTGTTTCACTCCCCTGGGTTTCCAAAGCCCAGTCCAACTTCCACTTGACTTCCT
The DNA here is from genome assembly GCA_006410615.1 of Neotragus moschatus. NCBI lineage: Eukaryota > Metazoa > Chordata > Mammalia > Artiodactyla > Bovidae > Neotragus > Neotragus moschatus. The sequence continues at coordinate 380,888 of SJYA01001847.1, read as the reverse complement.
AAGTCCACACCAGCGGGTCCCTGCCATTGGGAGAGCAGTTAAAAATAAAGCCCAGTCTTCAAATCCTTCAAGTAAACACCCAGCTCTCTAAAAATAGCATCTTTTTGCCACAGGTCTCCAGAGCCAGGGCAGGCTTGCAGGATGGCAATTGGTGAGCCTGGTTCTCACAGACAGGCAGGCTGGGGCCAAGTGTCCATCACCCTGCCTTGCTGCTGAGCTTCTCGGCCTGAGGGGCAGCCAAGGGCTCCTTGGAGTCTACAGCCTCAAACTGGCCGCCAGCGCCTCTCACTGCGCCACTGTAAGGGCCCCTCATCCGCTCTTTAGTCTGCTTCCTGCCCTAGACTCTGCTCAGTAGCTGGAGTGAGATTTTAAAATGTAGACCTGGGGACTTCCCTGGTGGTCCAGTGGTTAAAAACTCTGGGCTGCCACTGCAAAGGGTACAGGTTCGATCCCTGTTTGGGGAACTAAGATCTGGCATGCACTGTGGTGCTGCCAAAATAAATAAATAAATAAATTTAAGCCTGACCATACATATCACTCTCATGAGCAAAAGTTTCATGGAATCTTCAGTTTGGTTTCCCCTGAAAGCAGAGGCTGAAACTAGATTTGGGTGCAGGAAGTGGATTTGGGAAGCGATGCTAGGAAGGAGGAGGTGAGAGGAAGTGGGTGGGTAGAGAGAGACAGAGAAGAAGGAAAAGCGAATATAAATGTGTGTTGCAGGAACTGGGCTGGATGGGGACTTCAGAACAGAACACTCCTGAGACTGTGCCCCTGGAGAATGGGGGTGAGGGTAAGTGGGCAAAGCCTTATCCTCTGCCTCCAGTCTCCGTTCATGGCAGATTTCTCTGGGGCATAAATCCCCTGTCCTTTCAGGTGTGCTTGTATTTGAGGTGGGTTGAACGGGCCTCCCTCCCGCAACATCGAGAGCAGGCTCTGGGCAGAAAGCCTGGATGGGACTCTGGCCATGCCAGAGGCATCCTCCTGTGTGTGGAGCTGTCCTGAAAAGCTGTCGAAGAAACTGGGAGTTAGACTGAGGGGGTGTGATGTGGGCATCATGGGTGTCTGCCCTTTGGAGAAATTTCAGATTCCTTGCTTTGGCCCCCAAGACCCTTCTGGTCTGGCTCAAGCTCACCCCCACCAGCCCCATCTCACAGCACTCTCCCCACCACTCACCTCCAGCCTCAGTTCTTCCAAAGGGCCATGGTCTTTCCTGCCCTTGGTCCTTTGCACATTCTGTTCCATGCATCTAAAATGCTTTTCCTTTACTCTTGGTCTTGCTAACACCTTCTCATGTATCAGACCTCACCCAGCTCAATTGTTTCTTCCTCAGGGGAGCCTTGAGCTCTTTCCTAGTCTAGGTTCCCTGTTACATGTGTCTTGTGTGCCCCGGCCTCAGCTGCCACCCCCACCATTGTCCCGACTCATTCTGTCTTCCCTGCTGCTTTGTCCATTCCCAGAGCATGGGGACCCTCGCTGGCTGTGTTCACTGCCAGGTCCCAGCAAACAGCATAACACCCAGCACTTAGTGAGGCGCAGGAAGCCTTGTTGACTGACTGATAGGTAGGTCTCCAACAGCTTGTAAATGGAGACACCCTCCATTTGACTCAGTTAAGCTTTCAATCAAATCCAACAAATCAGTATTGAAAAGCAGAGGCATCAGTTTGCTGACAAAGGTCTGTACAGTAAAGCTATATATGGTTTTTCAAGTCGTCATGTACAGATGTAAGAGTAGGACCTTAAAAAAGGCTGAGCACTGAAGAATTGGTGCTTTTAAACTGTGGTGCTGGCGAAGACACTTGAGAGTCCCTTGGACTTCAAGGAGATCAAGCCAGTCTATCCTAAAGGAAATCAGTTCTGAATATTCATTGGAAGGACTGATGCTGAAGCTGAAGCTCCANAGCACTGAAGAATTGGTGCTTTTAAACTGTGGTGCTGGCGAAGACACTTGAGAGTCCCTTGGACTTCAAGGAGATCAAGCCAGTCTATCCTAAAGGAAATCAGTTCTGAATATTCATTGGAAGGACTGATGCTGAAGCTGAAGCTCCAATACTTTGGCCACCTGATGCAAAGATCTGAGTCATTGGAAGAGACCGTGATGCTAGGAAACACTGCGGGGCGACAGAGGATGAGATGGTTGGATGGCATCACTGACTCAATGGACATGAGTTCGAGCAAACTCAGGGAGTTGGTGAAGGACAGGGAAGCCTGGCGTGCTGCAGTCCATGGGGTCTCAAAGAGTCGGATGTGAGTTAGTGACTGAACAACAACCACCTACTGTGTGCCAGGGAGTATTGTAGATGCTTAGGGAGGAAAACCTCAAGATCCTGGCCGGCATGGAGTTACATTCTAGCTGCGGAGATAGCACAGCAGACAATAAATACATTTTGGAGCCTGTGGGAGGGGCAGTTGCCTTTCTAAATATGTGACACGAAGGAGTTGAACCAGCTAGGCAATGGAGCACCTGAGGGGAGAGCATCCCAGCAGAGGACAGAGCTAGGAGTGCCTGGAATGTTCTAAAAGCAGCACGGAGACCAGCGTGACTGATGTGGAGCGAGAGAAAACCACAGTATAGGAGGCTGGGAGAGAGCAGGGGTGAGGTGGGGACAGGGCACTCTGCCAGTGTGGGGGCCGCTAGCCGCACGTGGCAATTTACTCATTTATGTTTAACTCGAGGATAATTGCTTTACAGGGTTGTGTTAGGTTCTGCTGTGCAATAGCGTGACTCAGCTGTGTGCTAAGTCACATCAGTCGTGTCTGACTCTTTGTGACCCTATGGACCCACCAGTCTCCTCTGTCCATGGGATTCTCCAGGCAGGAATACTGGAGAGGGTAGACATGCCCTTCTCCAGGGGACCCTTTTGACCCAGGGATCGAACCCATGTTTCTTATGTCTCCTGTATTGGCAGGCAGCTTCTTTACCACTTGCGCCATCTGGGAAGCAGTGCTGTGCGTAGTCACTCAGTCCTGTCTGACTCTTTGTGACCCCATGGACTGCAGCCCGCCAGGCTCCTCTGTCCATGCGGGATTCTCCAGGCAAGAACACTGGAGGAGAGGGCCATGCTGTCCTTCAGGAGATCTTCCCAAACCCAGGTCTCCCGCACTGCAGGCAAATTCTTTACTCTCGGAGCCACCAGGGAAGCCCAAGAATACTGGAGTGGGTAGCCTATCCCTTCACCAGGGAAATCTTCCCGGTCCAGGAATTGAACCTGGGTCTCCTGCATTGCAGGCGGATTCTTTACCAGCTGAGCTACCAGGGATCAGCTATACATGCACGCTGACCATGTAGACATACATTTCCTCCCTCACACAACACACACACACATCCGCTCCCTCTTGAGCCTCTCTTCCACCACCACCCGCATCCCATCCCTCTAAGTCATCACAGAGCACGAAGCTGAGCTCCCTGTGTTTACAGCAACTTCCCACTAGCTCTCTATCTTACACATGCTAATGTATGTATGTATGTATATATATATATATATATATGTATATATATATATACATATATATATGTATATATATATATATATATATATATGGGCTTCCCTGGTGGCTCAGAGGGTAAAGAATCTGCCTGCAATGCAGGAGACCTGGGTTCAGTCCCTGGGTTGGGAAGATCCCCTGGAGAAGGAAATGGCAACCCACTCCAGTGTTCTTGCCTGGAGAACCCCATGGACAGAGGAGCCTAGCGGGCCGCAGACCGCGGTCGCAGAGTCAGACACAGCAGTGTGCGTAGGCCACTGCTGCTCTCGCAGTTTGTGCTCCGCCTCCGCCCCCGCGGTGTCCCGTTCTCCCTGTCTGTGTCTGTGTTCTTGCACGTGTGGCAATTCAAATGGCAACACATTGAAATGAAAGCGCCGTTCTTCAGTCTCAGGAGCCGCCTGTCAAGGGCCCCCTGGCTACCGGGCAGCACAGCACAGATGTAGATGGTTGCCCTCATTGTTGAAAGTGCAGACACAGCCTGGGTGGGGCCTTTCAGGTCATCGCAGGGCAGCGACCTGGCCCACACATGGCTGGGCACACATCCTGGGGTCCTTTCTTCACCTCTCAAAGTGGGTATGATTAAAGCATGCAAGGCCATTTGGTCCAGTCCCAGGCAATGTCAGAATGCCTTGCCCATCATCCTTGCCAAACGGCCCTTCGGTCACAGCCTCTGTGTCTCCAGGTGGAGGAAACTCACTCCTCTCGAGCAGGTCCAGACCAACTTCGGACAGCCTTGGCTTTAAGATTGGCTCAAACCAGGAGAATGCTCTGCCTCTCTGTCACTTCAGTTCATGGGTCCCAGTCCTGCCCTTGGGGACTGCGTGGGTTAGAAACGTGTTCAGCTGCGGGTAGCAGTACTTGTCTTAAGCACTTGACTTATCTTCTCCCGGAAGACCAGAAAGACAGTGCAAGGCTGATGTGGCAGCTCCAAGACGCCCTGGGGGCCCACCTCCCTCTGTCTTTCCATCCTGCTCTCCTTAGAAGGTGGTTTCTGGCCTTGCACTCAGAGGTGGCCACGGCCCCCCTAGCTTCACGTTCATATCCAGGGGCAGAATGCGCCAGTGTCCCTTGATGGAGAAAGAAGCCCACCGGGGACTCACATCTCCTTCTGCAGAGTGGGTCATGTGGCCGTCCCTGAATGCAAGGGATCTGGGAAGGTGAACATTTTTAGCTGGACACATTGCTTCCCTGAGCAAGGTGACACTTCTGTTAGGAGGCAAGAAGGGGAAGAATGGATATTTGGTGAGCGATTAGCAGTGCCTGCCCTGGACATCCCTGGGGAGATGCAAAGATTGTTATCTTAATACCTTCGAGAGTCTTCTCTGGTCTAAACATCTCCAACCCCTTTCCTCAGCCCCTGTTTACAAGCCTTGTTGCTTTTTCCACTTTCCCAGGTGGAGAAACAGAGATCAGGAGCATGGATTTTGGGGTCAGATGACACTGCTTCATTCAACAGGTCACTATTCTTGAGCTTCAGTTTCCCCGGCCTTGTAGTATGGTGGCAACTTCCCGATGAGGGCGTTGTGAGGCTAAAATGAGATGATCGATGTCAAGTACCAGCCACAAGTTTCCCAGATGGTGCTAGTGGTAGAGAACCTGCCTGCCGGTGCAGGAGACATAAGAGGTGCAGGTTGGATCCCTGCACTGGGAGGATCCCCTGGAGGAGGGCACGGCAACCCACTGTAGTGTTCTTGCCTGGAGAATCCTATGGACAGAGGAGCCTGGCGGGCCACAGTCCATGGGGTCGAAAAGAGCTGGACATGACTGAGACTGAGCACGCGGGCACCCTCGCCCCAGTGCCTGGCACACAGGTGTTCCTCAGTAGCAGCATTTGTCATGATTATTATAACTGTGCTTCTTCTTCAGTGATTCCTTTGGGTGTTGTTGAATGAGGAACCAGAGAGCAGCCCAGACTGGGGACAGCCGTTCTCCTCCTATCTCCAGGAGGGGTGTGGAGTGGGACCACAGTCTGGGGAGGGGCTGCATTGGGGATCCATCTCTCTAAAGCCACGTTTGGCCAAGCCACATCCCTGGTAAGGGCGATCGCGTGACTGCCCCAGCGCTCTTCCCATCAACCTGCGCTCCTTGCAACCCTATTTGGGAAGGGGGTATCACCCCAAGGTCACGGCAGCCTGCTGCCAACCCCGTGACCCCACAGAACTGGCAGCAGCCTTGCCAGAAGCCTGGTCAAGGCTGGGGCCCCTGAGCTCTGACCCAGCAGGTAGGCTCAGAAATGTCACCGAGCAAGTCCTGTAGGTGGGAATTTGTCAGAGGCTCCCCTGGGACAGCCCCCACCCCCACCGGGTGTCAAGTGTACAAAGTTCTTCCCTGAACACCCGCTCTGGCGTGGATATAGACACAAGCACTCCGCGCCAGAAAAGTTGGCCCTGGAGCCCTAATTATTCATTCTTTTATATTTTTAATCGGTTGTACATTCTTGTGGTTCAAAACCCCACCTTTAGACAAAAATGTAAAGTCTCTCTTCTTCCCTTGTAGTTCTCTGGTTGCTTGCTCCACACTCCCTGGTCAACTGTTATTTGCTGTTTTTTCTTTTCCTTCCAGAGTTACTCTATTAAGGTGGAACGTTATTTGACTTGCAAAATGGCAGTGTCCCATCGTGCCATCTAATACAAGCGAACTTCTGTTTTGCTCTCTCTGCCCCTAAAGGCAGCATGTTATACATACTTGCCTGAACCTTTTCTTCTGTTTAATATAATTTTATTTATTTATCCATTTATTTATTTTTGGTTGTGCTCGGTCCTCAATGTCGCTCCGGTTTTTCTGTAGTTATGGCAAGTGGGGGCTACTCTCTGGTTGCAGGCTGTGGGCTTCTCATCGAGGTGGCTTCTCCATTGCGGAGCACAGGCTTCAGCGGGTGGGGCTTCAGGGGTTGCAGCTCATGAGCTCAGTGGTTGCAGTTCCCGGGGCTCTAGAGCACAGGCTCGTGGGTTGCAGGTCTTAGGCCCAGGCTCCGTGGCACGTGGGATCTTCCTGGACCGGAGGTCGAACCCGTGTCTCCTGCATGGGCAGATAGATTCTTTACCACTGAGCCACCAGGGAAGCCCTGAACCTTGCTTTTTTCTCTTTGCTGTGTTTATCTATCAGAGAGCTTTCCTGATCCTTCTAAATAAAGCACTTTATCCGCTTTAACTCCTGCATAGTATTTCACTGAATAGTTGAATCATCGTTTGTTGAATCAAGCCCCTGTTGTTGTAGGGATTTTTTAGGTGATTTCCAGAATTTTGCTCTGGGAGATAAAGCTGTACATTCGTTATTTCACTCGTGGATCAGTATATGTCTAGAATAAATTTCTCCAAGTACAGTTACCGGCCAAAGTCTCTATAGTGGTGGTGCTATTCTGTCCTCCCATCCATATCGTGTGAGGGTGAGATGGCCTCTGCCCCAACCTGCTGAATGACTCTGGGCAACTCCCTTCTCCCCACTGGTCTTCGTGTCCCAGGTCGCTGAACTGTCCTTTCCTTGTTTCGGGGAAAAACAGCCGCCCAGATTTGCCTGTTTGGCTTGGCCTTTCCCATGCCCGACCGCATGCACGTGGTTATCATAGCTTCTTTGGGAGATGACTTCAGCCCGGACCAAGGCCATGGGAGCCTAGTGAGGCCCGCATGGAAGAGCAGGCAGCGGGACCAACATGAGCAAAGGCTCAGAGGTGTGAACCAGGCGGGTAAGCCGGAGTTTCCCAAATGTCGTTCACTGATGCACCTTCCCAAGCCGAACCATGGCCATATATACCCTTTGGGTTGCTATTTCTTTACCATTAAAAAACAAAAAAAAAAACCTTAACCTTCCTAAGCCTAAACTTATTTATTTTAATTTTTTTGGACATGCACACACTACTTTATTTATCTATCTTTGGTTGCGCCGGATCTTCGTAGCCTCACGTGGGCTTTCTCTAGTTGTGATGACTGGGGACTATTCTTCACTGTCATGTGTGGGCTTCTCATCTCAGTGGCTTCTCTTGTGGTGGAGCACAGGCTCTAGGTGAATGGGCTTCAGTAGTTGTGGCACAGGGCCTCTTTAGTTGTGGCTCGTGGACCCTAGAGCGTGTGGTTTCAGTAATTGCATCAGTGGCTCAGTAGTTGTGGCCCGCAGGCTCTAGAGCACGGGCTCAGTTGCTTGGTAGCATGTGGAATCTTTCCGGACCAGGCATCGAACTCGTGCCCCCTGCATTGCCAGATGGATTCTCATCCACTGCACCTCCAGGGAAGTCTGAAACTTATTTTTATAAAGGATTTTTAGATCATTACCATAAATAGAAATCCAGTGTTACATAAATAAGAGTTAGTGGGAAAAAAACAAAAACAAATAATACCACAAGAACACCAGAACAACGCACAACACAAGAAAAAGAAAAAAATACAGTGAAGCAAAACATCATTCAACCGTCCCCAGTAGGGCTGCCTAAGAGCTCAGATGAAGGCTGCTTGCTGCTCTGGTCTCTCTCTGTTAAAAAATGGGATATGAGACTCATTAAGAATATATAAGGGACTTCCCTGGCAGTGGATCTGGGTTTGATCCCTGGTAAGGGAACTTGCGGAGAAGGCAATGGCAACCCACTCCAGTACTCTTGCTTTGAAAATCCCATGGATGGAGGAGCCTGGTAGGCTGCAGTCCATGGGGTAGCTAAGAGTCGGGCACGACTGAGCGACTTCACTTTCACTTTTCACTTTCATGCATTGGAGAAGGTAATGGCAACCCACTCCAGTGTTCTTGCCTAGAGAATCCCAGGGACGGGGGAGCCTGATGGGCTGCCGTCTATGGGGTCGCACAGAGTCAGACATGACTGAAGCGACTTAGCAGCAGCAGCAGCAGCAGCAAGGGAACTTGATCCCACATGCTGTAACTAAAAGAAAGATCCTGCGTGCTACAACTAAAGATGGAAGATTCAGCAAATAAGATCTGGTGCCTCCAAATAAATAGATATTTACCAAGGGGGAAAAAAAGATATATAAGCCTGAAATGAGACTTTCTTATTGAAGAAATCAGAATGGTTGACTTTGAATTTTAAAGGACCAGTATTATCCAATGAATGTCCTGGTATCACCTATCATTTTTGGTCCTGTCAGTAGTAAGCTTTGAGTCATTGGCCTGAAAGATTTCTCCTCTCCCTCTTTCCAGAGCCTGAAAGGGAGGGAAAGCCAGTCTTTAGTAGGGCAACTGGACTCTGGAGTTGCGGACGGGAGGAGCCTAAGCTTAGGCATTATACACAGTAGACGTTCATTAAATGCTCGGCAGTGCCCAACTCATTAATGAGCCTGTGGGGCTCTTTTGAAAGAGGGATGGGCATTCAGACTAACGGTGCCTTCCTGAATCTTGTCCAAGAAGAGGAGGTGTCTTGCTCTCACTCCAGCCTCCAGTGGCGAACAGTTTACCTCCTGGCTGAGACTTGCTACAGGAGTCCTGAAACAGAAGCCCCCTCTCCCCCAGGCTGGAGAGAAGGTGCACAGGAGTCCCTTTGTCATCTTTCCTCATCTGCTTCTATCCCTCCGTTTGTAGGAAACCAGCAAACACACAGACACAGAACACATCCAGCACAAGTTTATTTTTCACTCATGTAAAATCCGAAATCGGTACTCTTATCAGTGGGCAGCTGTGTTCCACGCAATGATTCAAAGACCGGGTCTCCTCCCATCTTGTGGCTCTGCTGTCTTCCACACGTGGCTTCCAAGATCATCACACTTTTCTGCGTCAAGCCAATGAAAAGGAAAAACGCATTGAAAGAGGAAGTGGAAGGTTCTTATTGGCCAGGAAGTAGGGCGCATCATGTCTTCTCACATTCCATTGGTCAGCTTCCGGTCCGTGGCCACACTTCCCTGCAAGGTAGACTGGGAAATAGTCCAGGCTTGTGCTTAGGAAGCAGAGGAAAGCAGTTTGGGGAAGTGACCTTGTCAGGTTACTTTTCTCAGTTTCATGAAAACTATGTGTGTGTTTTAAACACACCTTTCTTTGCTTGGCTCCTGCACTTCCCGCTATTTAGACCACCCTTTCTTCCCTTCTTTCTTTTCCATCTGACCAGCTCACATGGACATGGAAATAAGACTCAGAATTGAAAATAAGACTTTGTCATTTTCCCAGGACTACACGCAGGGAGAAGAAAGGACGCCCACATACAGCCTGGAGGGATCCCCTTCGCTTCCCCAGCTCACTCACGGAGCAAATTGCAGGTTTTATACGCTGACGCCGCCTGAGACCCACTCAGAAATTGTCCTGTGATAAATAGGGAGGGGAGATTTGTGCTTGGAGATGGCAAATTTAAGTGCTTTTTGTCAAGAGAGCTAACAATGTGGTTTTCAAAGGGATGGGGGGGCGGGGGATTGTCCAGGTAGAAGGTAAGACATAATTTGAGTCTGCTGAGACTGTTAACTTTTTTCTAGTTCATGTCTATTCTGAGAAGTAGTGTGCTGACTAAGTAGCTCTTGGAGGGGCTGGCGGGAGGGAAACAGAGTTGGAGAACTCTGCTTCCTGGAGTTTACCAGTTTCCATAGTGTAAAGATGGCTATGGCTGAACTCAAGCTACCAGTGTCCTGTCAAGAGCTTGCCTAGGTCATCTCCAGTACATGCTCAGAACCAGGCTTGATTTCTCCCTCTCGTCTCTGTTTCAGGCAGTAGCTCAGAGCTCTCACCTGCAGGCAAGTTTACCGTGTCTCTTCCTCTTCTGGGCTCCCTGTTTTCAAAAGCCTGAACTTGGGACTTGCCTGGTGATCCAGTGTTTAAGACTTTGCCTTTCAATACAGGGAGTGCAGGTTCCATCCTGGTCAGGAAGCTAAAGATCCTACATGCCTGGCAGCCAGAAAACCAAACGTGAGACAAAAGCCATAATGTAACAATTCAATAAAGACTTAAGAGAAAATAGTCCATATTAAAAATAAAAACTTAAAGAAAAAAAAAACCCCTGAATTTTCTCAACTAGATTATTTTCCTGTAGATTTTCTTTACAGGTCTATAAGATCCTTAAGGCCAGAATTCTGGCTTTAAGTTTCTTTTTATCCGCGTTATGTTGTCAGATGCCTGCACTTAGTAGGCACCTAGGGAATGCTTACAGAAGACAGGTGAAAAATAGACAGGCAAGGAGAACAGAGGAGTTGGGGTTGAAGACCCTGGCCGGGAACCCAGATCCTGCTCTGTGACTTACTAGGAGTATAACCCCAGGCAAATCCTTTCACCTGTCTCAGCCTGTGTCCTCCTCTGTAAAAAGGCTCCTTTGTTTTCCTCTGCTCCAGCTCAGCCAGGCCTATTACTGCATAATTATGGTAACATTTATAATGGCTGCTGTTTATTCATTCAACAAATTTTTATGAAGCACCCACTGTGGGCCAGGTCCTGTTTTTGGTGCTGGGGATTCATCAGTGAACAAAACAGATAAAACCCCTTCCTTGTAGAGCACGTGTTCTCCGTTTGCGACCTGCCTGTGAACTGAACAGAATTTCACAGGCATCATCTCATTTGGTATTTGGGCAACCCTGAAGGGCGAAGGTATTGTTTGCTCCATTTTATTGCTGTGGAAAGTGAGGCGATGTAGATTGTGTGAGTTGCCGGGGTCAGCCAGCGAGCTAGGGGTGGAGATGAAACTTGGGCCCTCAATTCTGGTCCAAGACCTGGTTCTTAGCCATTGTGACACACCCTTCCCAAGCCTGAGGTCCCCTTCCTACCCACCTCTCTGGCTTTGCTCTGCATTTGGTCTGTTGCCATGGTTACCTTCCTAGGGCCCCCCCCCTTGAGCTGACCCCTCCCTGATGGTGTCTTTTCTGTCTTGAATCCCGTCCCCAAATCCTCTCTTATTATCTGACCGACTATGGCTGGTCACCGGGAGTGGAATCCTTTACTTCTTTATTTTGCTTCTTCTGGCACTTCTTTCTCCTCCCCCTTCACCCCAGGGCCCAGGCATGGACCCACATAAAAAGCTCAATAGATATCTGTTAACTAATGCATTGAAATCCTTTATGTTTTTCTTTGACTCTAGCTCAGATTTCGGTTTTACGTGTCTTCTTCCTGGGAAATCTGAAGGTCAGGTCGGTGTGCTGGGTATGCTGTTCACCTCTTGCAGGGCTGGCTTACAAAGATGACATATAGTCGCTGTCGGTGACAGTTGGCACCTTAGTTGTGGTCGAGTCTGGGATGACCATGTGGCCTCGTGTGCCCGAGATTGCCTTGGATCATGCAGGGTATACTTATAAACAGCTCGCACTTTCACTCTCAGGCACCCTGGTTTAAATGGTAGGCTCTCCAGTCGGTTACCCTGAACAGATCCTGAGGATACAACCTCCTCCTTACTGCTCTGAGCACTTTGCAAAACCAGTGTACTTAGTCCTCCTAACTCTGAGGTGGGTGCTGTTATTCTCCCATTTCACAGATGGGGAAATGAAAGCCTAGAGTGGTTAAGTAACTTGCTCAAGGTCACACAACTAGGTAGAAGCAGGGCTAGTATAGGAACTCCAGTCCTCTGGTGCCAGAGTTCCCCTGCTCAACCCCTGCCTCAGCAAGAACTTCTCGAAGACGTCTTCCCTGGCCCCATGCTCTGGACTAACTGTGTCTGCCTTCCCCCACCCCACCAGGAGCAGGTGTGAGTACTGGGGCCTGGTGTGGGGACGGGGAGACAGCAGCATGGTCAGAATCTCTGCTGGAGCCCTCACACCTGACACAGTGCCCGAGGCCAAAGAATATCTCTGGAAATGCTTTTCGAACCAAGGGATGCAATTTTCCAGGGTTGGGGCTGGGTTGGCCCCTCCCTGCAGTTTCTTCTCCGTGTGGCAGCCGGGATGCCAGCCCCCAGGAGCAGATGGAGCTGCCTGGAATTCCTCCGGAAGGCTCCTTAGCAGTTATCAGAGCGGCCTGGGCCGGGGGAGGGGGTGTTGGGGACTTTGGGGGCTGCTCTGGGAAAAACTGGAATGCCACACCTGGGGAGGGGCCGGAGGCAGGGGAGGGTGCCAGGCGGGCGGGCTCAGCTGTCACATTCCTCCAGCTCGCAGAGAGCTCTCCTGGGCGCCTTGTCCTTATTTAGACAGGAGATGTCTGCTGACTCGAGCCTTGTGGGATGCCATTGCTGGCTGGCTCACCGGGGTTGGGGGTGGTGGTGGGGGTGAGCCGAAGCGGTAGTGGGGGTGAGTGAGGGAAGCAGAACACACCCAAACCCAGGTCACCAGTAGACCCAGGTGGGAAGACCAACCCTGGGGAAGAAGAATCACTGTAATAGTAGCAGCTACCATTTATGGGGTTCCACTATGCGCACGCTGGGCTAGTCTGTAAGTTCTAGGAGGTAAATTTCTTCTGTTCATTGTTGTGCCCGCAGATCTAGCCCAGGACAGGCATGCAGTAGGCGCTTAGTAAATGCTCGTCATGATCAAATCGCATGGCACAGTTCACTTGATCCTCAGGGTGGAGTTCCAGTGACAGCTAAGCGCGACTACTCACCTGAGTTGTCGTTGTTCACTTGCTGTGTCTGACTCTTTGCCACCCTGTGGACTACATGCAGCGCACGGGCTCCCTGTCCTTTACTGTCTCCTAGAGTTTGCTCAGGTTCTTGTCCACTGAGTTGGTGATGCCATCTTACCAGCGCGTCCTCTGTCTCCCCCTTCTCCTGTGGCCCTCAGTCTTCCCCGGGGGTCTTTTCCAGTGAGTTGGCTCTTCTCATCAAGTGGCCACAGTATTGGAACTTCAGCTTCAGCATCAGTCCTTCCAATGAATGTTCAGGGTTGTTTTCCTTTAGGATTGATTGATTTATCTCGTTACAGTCCCAGGGACTCTCAAGAGTCTTCTCTAGCAGCACAGTTCAAAAGCATCAATTCTTTGGCACTCAGCCTTCTTTATGGTCCAACTCTCATATCTGTACATGGCTACTGGGAAAACCATAGCTTTGACTATACAGACTCTTGTCGGCAAAGTGATTAACCTGAGTGACAGATGGTGAGACTGAGACTTGGAGAGGTTCCATGACTTGGCAAAAGTCATACAGTTTGGATGCGAAGGAGCTGGGGTTTGAAACCAGGTTGTCTGACTCCAACACCAGCACATGCTTTGTCTTATTTTGGTGTTAAACACACTGGACTTCTTGGCTTTCCGCCTCTATTGACTGTGTGAGTTGGACAGGTTACCTAACACTGTCATCCTTAGTTTTCTTACTTGTAAAATGGGAATTGATAGTGATGTCTACTTTAGAGAGTATTGTGAAGATTAAATAATACATGCAAACATCTAAGCACAGTGTTGACACATAGTAGGTACTCAACCAGTATTGATTATACCATAATGTAGTCAACTAGTTCCCCCTTCTTGCTTTGGCTTCATTTCCAGTATTTTGTTATTACAAACAGGATTGCAGTAAATACCCTTGTATGGGTGTCATTTTGCACAGTTTGAGTATGTCAGTTGGTCGGATTCCCAGAAGAGGAATCACTAAGCAGAAAAATACAAGGATGTTGGGACTTTCCTGGTGGTCCAGTGGCTAAGGCTCTGTGCTGCCAATGCAGATTGGTATCAGGTTCAACCCCTGGTCAGGGAACTAGATCCTTCATGCTGCAACTAAGACCCAGTGCAGCCAAATGCTTAAGTAAACATATATTTTAAAAATAGGTAGATGTTAAATTTCAAAAGAAGAAAGGTTAAGGGGTCTGAAATGCTAAACATGAATATGTGGAAACATGAAAAATTATGTAAGTAAGAAATGTATAATAGTGAAACTAACACTTTGATACTACTATAGTATAACACTACTATACTAAACACTATGCAAGGCACTGTTCTAAGCCCTTTCTGTATATCAATTCTTTTAATTTTCATAACAACCCCATGAAGTAGGTATTATGATCCCAATTGTATTAGTTGTCTATCACTGGATAATAACTTATGCCCAAACATAGCAGCATGAAACAGCACACATTTCTCATCCCACAGTTTCTGTGGGTTTGGTATCAGGACACAGCTCAGCTGGGCCCTTTGGCTCAGGGTCTCGCACGAGGCTGCTGTTGGTCGGGGCTGTAGTCCCATCTGAAGGCTCTCCTGGGGATGGATCCACCCCACCCTCATGCACTTGTTTGCAGGAGGATCCAGTTTCTTGTGGGCGTTTGAACTGAGGCCCTTGGCTTCTCACTGATGTTGGTGGGAGGCTGTCTTCAGTTCCTTGCTATGAAAGCTTCCCCAGCATGGCAGCTTGCTTCATCAAGGCCAGCAAGAGTCTTGTTATCAAAAGCAAAGTTGCCGTCTTTTGTAAACTAGCCGTGGAAGTGACATCACCGTTGTCATGGTCTTTTAGTTAGAAGCCTGTCACTGAGTTCAGCCCATACTCCGTGGTGGGGGTGGGGTGGGGGCTGAATCCCATAACGGTGTGAACACTAGGAGCCATCTGAAAAATCTTGCCACGCTCACTTTTCAGAAGAAGAAATGGATGCACAGAGAGGTTAAGTGACTTGCCCAGGCCACACAGCTAATATCTGACTCAGGGATTCAGACCTCGGTAGCGTGATTTCAGATTCCATGCTCTTAAATTGTGGGCTTTACGATTAACAGTTGTTCATAAAAGGCTCAAAAGAAGGCTCAAAAGCTAACGTAGCCGTTGTTTTAGCACAGTGGGTTCAGAGTGCTGTTGCTTCGATATTACTGTTCTCATGATTCATAAAATGTGATTTTAAAATCTGGCATAGGCTTTTCATTTTTAAAATGTTTGCTTATTTATTTAGCTGCCCAGGGTCGTAGTCGTGGCCCGTGGGGTTTTCGATCTTTGTTGTGGCATATAAACTTAGCTGCGGCATGTGGGGTCTAGTTCCCTGACCAGGGATTGAACCTGGCTCCCCTGCATTGGGAGTGCAGGGTCTTAGCCACTGGACCACCAGGGAAGTCCCTGGCACAGAATTTTTAAAAAGGAAGCTTCTCTGTACAGCCAGCTCATGCAGAAAAGGCCTCACTGCTGAGAGCTAGGCTTCAGATTGGACTGTAGAGCCCAGCCCCATGTGGGGAGGGGGAGCAAGGCCTCATGTCCCCTCTCTGTCCATTCACTGGCTGCCATAGCATAACCAGACCTCAGTCATATGTAGTCAACCAGGCGATCCCAGTTTCCAATGGACTAGCCTTTTACTGGGGAAGTCGACGGTGTCCCTGCTGGTAACCACTAGCTCTGGACTCTCAGGCAGGCAGGATGCGTGCTAGGGATGCCCAGGCCCCTGGGGGAAGCAGCATAGTTGTGGCCAGTTCCAGCTGCTGGGCTCTTCTGGCTTAACTGCAGTGTGCACCAGATGTGTGGGTCAGCAAAGGCTCTAGTGCCAGACAGACCTGGAATCGTGTTCCAGTCGGCTCTGGATCTCACTAGCTATGTGCGAGTGATTGTGCCAGGTTGCTTCAGTCATGTCTGACTCTTTGTGGACCCTGTAGACTGTAGCCCACCAGGCTCCTTTGTCCATGGGATTTTCCAGGCAAGAATACTGGAGTGGGTTGCCATGCCCTCTTCCAGGGGATCTTCCCGACCCAGAGATTGACCTCACGTCTCTTATGTCTCCTGCATTGGCAGGCCAGTTCTTTACCACTAGTGCCACCTGGCAGTGAGCCATGGGCAAATAATTTTCTGAGCTTTCCTTTCTTCTGCACAGTGAGTTGCCTTGAGGATGGCATGAGATCACACAGGTTGCTGCAGTTTCCATTGCTTCTGTAGCAAATTACCACTAATTTGGGGGCTTAAAACAGCACAGACTTACTCTCTTACTGTTCTGGAAGTCAGAAGTCTGAGATCAGTCTCAGTGGGCCAAAGCCAAGGTGATGACAGGGCTGGTTCCTTTTGAGGGAGAATCCAATTCCTTGATTTTTTAGCTTCTTAGTGGCTGCTGCCATTCCTTGGCTTGTGGCCTCATCCTGCATCTTCAAAGGGCATCACTCTCATCTCCGTTTCCATCATCATATCATCTTCCCCTCCTCCTGTGGTCACATCTGCTCCTGCCTCCCTCTTATAAGGACATGCGTGGTTGCATCTAGAGCCTGCTTGTCTAACCCAGGATAATTCTTGTACCTCAGGATCTTCAATTTAATCACATCTGCAAAGCTCCTTTTGCTGTATAAGGTAACGTTCACTGGTTCCAGGGATTTAGGACCTGGATATCCCTGGGGCCATTATTCAGCTGACCACATAGGTCAAGGATCTGGCACATAGTTAGCACTTAGTAAACAGCAGCTTGTCACTCGGCCTCCTGCAGAGAGACCGGAGGATGGGAAGGGGTGTCACACACCCACTCACACATGGTGAAGATTTCCCAGCTGGGCTGGTGATTCTTTTTCAAGAAGAGGAGAAAGGTCTTTGTAAAACATAATCTGGAAGAGTTCACCTCCACAGCCTGGGAATTTCAGTCTGGGCTTCCAAGGTGGGGAGGTTCTGCTTAAGCTCTTAGGGGGTGGCACAGCCCCCCAGACTCAAAACTCATGCCCCTCCACTTCAACTAAAACAAATCAACTTTTTAAAATTTTAAAACACTGGCATAGAGCTTGCTATGTGCCAGGTTCTATTCTAAATACTTTATGTACGGTAATTCTACAACTCTGTGAGGCAGGGGCTATTCGTATCCCCACTTTACAGATGGAAAAAAAAATCAAAATACAGAGAATTTATGTCACCCACTGTGAAAAACTGCTCTTAACCACCTCAAATATCAAATATTAAAAAAATTGTTTATTTTTCATATTTTTTTGTGCTGATGAAGCCATATTATGCTACATCTTTTAAAAAATTATTTATTTGGCTGCACCAGGTCTTCACTGAGGCATGTAGGATCCAGTTCCCTGACTGGAGATCGAACCCCAGGCCCCCTGCATTGGGAGCTCAGAATTTTAGCTACTGGACCACTAGGGAAGTCCTCTATTACATTTTTTATATATTTATAATATATGATATAAAGATGAGAAAAGACACATTGTGAACACATAGCTCACCGCATGGGCTTTCTCCTGCCTTGTAGGCTTCTGTTTATGTTTGTTCTCAAAACTTTTCACCTTGTCTTGTCTTTCCTACCAGACTCTAGGTCCTTCCAGAGCAGGGGCCATTTCTGGCGTAATGTTCACAGTAAAAATNTAGCTCACCGCATGGGCTTTCTCCTGCCTTGTAGGCTTCTGTTTATGTTTGTTCTCAAAACTTTTCACCTTGTCTTGTCTTTCCTACCAGACTCTAGGTCCTTCCAGAGCAGGGGCCATTTCTGGCGTAATGTTCACAGTAAAAATAATGGCCAAGTGACTTAACCTCACTGTGCCTCAGTTTCTTCATTTGTAAAATGGTTGTAGTGCCTGTCTCCTAGGGCAGTTATGAACCCTTAGTTTATTTCCCATTTTTTCTTATTAGAAGTAATTAGTCTTCCAAGATCTAAATGTAAAAACTGAACTATAAAACTCCGAGAAGAAAATATGGTAGTAAGTTTTTGTGACCTTGAGTTAGGCAAAAGCTTCTTAGATGTGATAGCATCAGCATAGGCAACAAAAGGAAAAATAGATAAATTGGAACTCATTAAGCTTGAGAGCTTCTGTGCGTCAAAGGACACCATCAAGGAATTGAAAAGACAATAGAATGGGAAAAATGTTTGCAAATCCTATATTTGATAAGAGACTTGTATCTAGAATATATTGAGAACGTTTACAACTTAAAAAAATTGAAAACAGGCAAAGAATCTATATAAACATTCTTTTCCCCTAAGAAGATAACATAAATGGTCATTAAACATTTGAAGACACACTCAACATCATTAGCCACCAGGGAAGTGCAGATCAAAACTACAATGAAATGAACCTCACAAACTATTATGTGACTAAAATTTAAAAATGGATAATAATAAGTGTTGGCAAGGATGTGGAGAGATTGGAACCCTCATGTTACTAGAAGAAAGTACAATGGTGCACTAAATTCAGAAGTTCCTCAGTCTGGAAGTTCCTCAAAAGTTTAAAAAGAGTTACCACGTGACCCAGCAATTCCACGCCTTAAGGTGTACACTGAGGAGAAATGAAAACCTACATCCATCCCCAAACTTGTACAGGAATATCCATAGTAGCATTATACGTAGTAACCAGATGGTGGAAACACTCCAAATGTCCTTCAGCTGAGGAACAGATAAACTAAAGGTGGTTTATCCGTATTTAGTGGACCATTATTGGCAATGGAAAGGGATGAAGTACTATACATGCTACAACATGGGTGAACTTTGAAACAAAGTTTACATGACATATCCTGCTACAAGAATAACCAATTTAAACGCCAATTTGTTGGCAATCCTTAGATTTTTGGAAGGGAATTGCTGGTAAACTTTGTTATGTGCCCAGTCACATCAGTCATGTCCGACTGTGGACTGTAGCCCGCCAGGCTTCTCTGTCCATGGGGATTCTCCAGGCAAGAATATTGGAGTGGGTTGCCATGCCCTCCTCCAGNCAATCCTTAGATTTTTGGAAGGGAATTGCTGGTAAACTTTGTTATGTGCCCAGTCACATCAGTCATGTCCGACTGTGGACTGTAGCCCGCCAGGCTTCTCTGTCCATGGGGATTCTCCAGGCAAGAATATTGGAGTGGGTTGCCATGCCCTCCTCCAGCGGATCTTCCCAATCCAGGGATCAAACCTGAGTCTCCCGTGTATCCTGCATTGGCAGGCAAATTCTTTATCACTGAGCCACCTGGGGATCCCCAAACATTGTTATAACCATAACCAAAACTGTAACAATAATGATAGCTAATATTTGTTAAGTGCTCAGTTTATGCTAAGCCCTCTTGTGCGATCTCATTTCAGACTCCCAGTAATTTTGTGAGGTAAATGTTACTAACCCCATTTCACAGTTGAGGAAACTGAGACCAGAGAGCAAAAGTCAGAATGTGATGGACTGGAGCTTGTACCCTTAACCCTTCTGATGAGTGTGTATTCGTTTATACTCCTTATACCATTTCTCCAGGATGAGTGCTGTTATTATCCCCATTTACAGATGAGGAGACTGGGGCTCAGGGGGCTCAGGCTTGCCTGAGAGTATAAGGAGCAGAGCCAAGACCTACCAGAGCTGTCCCCTCTTAGCTGCACTGCCAAGTGGCTTAGTGGCTTTGCTCTGCCCCTGCCCCGTCGTCCGCTGGTTTTCAGAGATGCTGCGCAGGTGACTTGGCAGGGCTGCATTAGGCTGGGAGCTCTTCAGGTGCCTGCTGGATCTAATTTATCCCCATCCCTCGTACCAGCATGTAGAGGACCTGGTCCAGTTAGTACCAGGAAAGCGCCAGCTCAGTGTAATGGGGAAGAGCTTGGGCAGATAACACTTTCTAGCTATGTGACCTTGAGAAAGTGACTTCACCTCTCTGAAGTCATGTGTGTAAAGGTGACCACAGCACAGAACTGGGCACAAAGAGCTCAGCCAATAGTAGACTAATATTATTAGTAAGAATAGTAGGAGAGACCATTGTTGAGTGGATGCATTAGAACAGAGGTGGGCAAACTTTTCCTGTAAAGCACCAGATGGTAAATATTTCTGGCCTTGTAGGTCATGGACTTCTATGGCAACCGCTTAGCTCTAGACAATAGTAAACAAATACGTGTGACTCTGTTCCAATAAAACTTTCTTTATATGGACACACATTTAAATTCTGTATAATTTTCATGTGTCATAAAATTACTATTTGGGTTTTTTTCCTACAGCTTTAAAAAGTATAAAAAGCATTCTTAGCTCACAGGTGATAGAGAAACAGATATGGCTATGGCCTGTTGCCCTCATTTGCTGACCCCTGCAACAGAATGTGAGTTCTACTAGGGATTTAAAAAAAATCTTTATTTATGTTCTTTGGGCTTCCCTGGGGGCTCAGTTGGTAAAGAATCCGCCTGCAATGTGGGGGGCCTGGGTTCCATCCCTGGGTTGGGAAGATCCNTATACAGTAGGCCCTTGGTGGTTCCACACTTGGTTCCGGTGTAACAAATGTTATTTTCCCCCTTCTTTTTCTCCTCCTCCTTCTTCTCTACTGCTGCCAACACCCTTATCAATATCACCATCACCACTATCCCTACCATCACCACCATCACCATCCCTCAGCCCCGTCCTGGGCTAAACACTTTGCTATGTTGCTTCTCAGCCGTTCACAGCAACTCTAAAAGGGGAGAATTATCATCCTACAGACGTAGAAACTGAGGCACGGAGAGGCAAAGCCATTCACCCAAGGTCCTAGAGTCCTTGTAGGGTTGGGACTAGGGGAAGGTGAGTGAGGTGAGTTGTACAAGTGCAGGGTCTGGATCTGGACTTTACGGACATTTTTTCATAGCTTGTTCATCAAGGATTATTGCCGCATTAATTTTGACTTTAAAAAATACTGCATTCAAGTACTATTTACCTGGATTACTGAGTTGTTGTTTTTTGGTCAGCCCCCTAAATTTTGAGCCGGAGGTGAACGCCTCGTTTGCACCCTAGCCCCAGCCGTGGCCGAGCCAAAATTAGAATCCAGGGCTGCTGATTCCAAAAGCATGCCCTTTATTCCCTGTGCTGCCCCCTTGCCCAGACAGATGTCCGTGTGTGTATGCACGCATTCTTTGATGTATTCTTTCATTCAGTATAATCTTATTTTCTTCAGTAAACATTACTGTGGCAGTGGAGAGGCTTAGAAACCAGACAGTTCTGGGTTTGAACTCCACTACTTATTATTTTGGCTGTGCTGGGTCTCCAGTTGTGGTGCACGGGCTTCGCCTTGAGATGAATGGGGCTTCTCTTGTAGACCATAGGCTCTAGAACCTGNTGTGGCAGTGGAGAGGCTTAGAAACCAGACAGTTCTGGGTTTGAACTCCACTACTTATTATTTTGGCTGTGCTGGGTCTCCAGTTGTGGTGCACGGGCTTCGCCTTGAGATGAATGGGGCTTCTCTTGTAGACCATAGGCTCTAGAACCTGCGGGGCTCAGTAGTTCCTGTGTGGGGGCTGAGTTGCCCAGCAGCATGTGGAATCTTAGTTCCCCAACCAGGGATAGAACCCATGTCCCCTGCATTGGAAGGCAGATTCTTAGTCACTGGACCACCAGGGAAGTCCCCCACTACTTATTATTGAGTGGATGGCCAAACCTGTGACAAGAGGCACAGACTCTAGACTCAAGAAAGCCTTTGTTTGAAACCTTGCTTTCACTTGCTGGTTGGAGAAGTTGTAGGTGGGCTCCTTAAACCTTCTTGTGCCTTGGATTTCTCCTCTGGAAAGAGGGATGATGATGGTGATAACATGGGCCACAAAGAGTACCTGGGGAAATTAAATGGATTAATTTCTATAAAGCTCTTGGCATGCTGTAAATGCTTTGTAAATGTCAGTTGTTACTTGGCATCCTTGAGCAAGGTATTGCTCTGAGACTCAGTTTCCCCACCTGTGGAGTAGTCAGTAAAAGCTACCTCCCAGGCAGTTTTGAGGATTGTAAGGCATACTGTAGGCAAAAGGCTTGGCACCTGGAGGGAGCTTAGTAAACTTTGTCTCTAGAGGGGGCTCAATTCCGTGCTGGAGACGCACGCACATCAAATCCCCAAGGAAGTGACTCATCTGCCCGTGGGGACACTGATTGGACCTTTCCGTTCCCCAAAGACATGACGCTTGTACCCCCTTTTCAGGGCCTTTGCACATGCTCTTCCCTGCCTGGCTCACTGTTCCCGCCTCTCTGCTGATGAGCCAATAGATGTGTCAGTTTCCGGTCTCAGCTGGCACGTCCTCGAAAACCTTGCCTGATCCGCGCCGCCACCACCGGTCTACATCGAGGCTTCCTGTTGGACATTTCCATCGCATTCTACGCCCTTCCTTTATTGCGCTTCTCACAATCGCTCCTGATTGTGCTGTGCTTAATCATGCCATGTCCGACTTTGCTACCCCACGGACTGTAGCCCTGCAGGCTCCTCTGTCGGTGGGATTCTCTAGGCAAGAATATTGCCATGCCGTCCTTCAGGGCATCTTCCCAACCCAGGGATCAAACCTAGGTCTCTTGCATTGCAGGCAGATTCTTTACCGTCTGAGCCACTACGAAGCCCAAGAATACTGCAGTGGGTGGCCCATCCTTTCTCCAGGGGAACTTCGTGACCCAGGAAGTGAACAGGGGTCTCTTGCATTGCGTGCGGATTCTTTACCAGCTGAACTACCAGGGAAGCCCTTTTATTTGATTACATTATATTAAATAATTTTGGTTGCTTGTGTCCAGCCCATCTCCTTTTGAAAGGCGCTTGTCTTGCCCCCGGAATCTCGGCTCTGACCAACCACGGCACGCTCTTCAGAGCAGCACAGGGTCTGGAATCATCTTGCCTGGATTCAAAATCCCAGTTCCTGCACTTAGGGACTCTGTGACCTTGGGCAAGTTACCTACCCTGCCTATGCCTCAGTTTCCTTTTCTGTAAAATCAGGACAATATTAAGAGCACCAGCTTCCTAAGGCATCATGATGATTACATGAGATAATCTTTAATTTCTTTACATTGAAGCCCATTGGTTAGTGGGCTGTTAATATTTTCATAGGTGCTTTTCCTAGTTAGGTTAGATTAACAGCTGAAATAAACATCCCCCAAATCTTAGGCACTTAATGCAGTAGACATTTAAGGCTTGCTGAGTTTAATGTTTAATGCTCAAATGTTGCATGTTTAATATGAAACTGTTGGGGAGGTGGGCTTTGCTCTATGCAATAATCATTTGTGGACCCAAGTTCCTTCCACCATGTTTCTTGACCTTGGGGGCCAGGGTGGGTTCTGTGGATAGAATTCAGTGAGTCTGTGAATCTGGATGCTGGCTTAGGTTAGATTCCCTAGAAGCTGAGTCTGAGATGAGGATTCTTGCACTGGCAATTTATGGAGCACGTGCTCTCAGAAGCAAGGGGGAGTGAGAGAGGCAGGACGGGACGTGGAAGTAGCTAAGCAGGAATGTGTTCTGGAGTCCTGCTTCAACCTCATCCCATGCCGGGGCTCTGGAGCCTGAGTGGTACCTCAAGAGTTGGTTTCTCTTGGGGCAAAAAGGGGCTGGCTGGTGTCAGTAGTCATTGGTTATAGGCTCCTTGGGTTGGGGAGGGGTATGGACCTTTGGAACAAGGTGGCTTCTTATTGGTTGCAATTCTCTGAGACAGCAGTGAGCCATCAACAGTCAATTCAGCAGCCAAGGGAGGATGCATTTGCCCAGTGAAGGGATCCGGACAGGGAAAACCACATCTCTATTTTTACTGACCTGTAACTGAAATTTAGTATTTTCTTCAATTACAGAAGTTGGCAATAAATCACAGTAGTATTAGCAGTATCTCTGACTTTGTCACTCATAGAAATCACATATATTTTCATGCCACATTCCTGTTGTTGCATGTATCCTTGGAATATCCTTTATGCTAATCTATACTTTTAAATTATGGTGGTCAATAGGCCTGCTGAATATTTTGTTTAATGTGTTAATAAAGAAGAATATACATCATTATATTACAGATTTGCCCCTTTAAATATTCTGGAAACAGTGTGTCAGTGTAATTGCATCTCTTTGTAATCTTGTGTAATTTATGCATTTTAAAACAGTATACTGAGAAAGGGTCCAGAGGTGTCACCAGATTGAGAAGAGCTGTGACACAAATGAGGTTAAGTCCCTTGTTCTGGGGGCTTGGCTTCTGCATTTTACCAACAACAGGGGAGAAGAGAGAGGACACTGTGGATTACAGGACAGGTTTTTGTAAACCATGCCTGGAAATGGCATCATCCTGTCTTCCCACAATGCTTTAGCCAGTCACCTGACCAAACCTAACCCCAGAGAGGCTGGAAAATGAAGTCCGTCTGTGTGCCCTGAGAGAAGAGGAAATGGTCTGGGGAACGCACAACAGCCTGGACCACAGGGCTTAATAAATATTCATTGACAGCCCAAGTGAACAGAAGTGTTGTCCAGGGTGTCTCTTTGTGGATGGGGCGGAAGGGCAGAGAGGGTTGGTTCTCTGGAGGGATCCTGAGACTCCACCATGTCGTCTCCTTAGGACAAGCCACGCCAAGGCCAAAGCTGAGGCAGCAGAACAGGCTGCCCTGGCTGCCAACCAGGAGTCCAGCATTGCCCGCGCTTTGGCCAGGGAGCTGGCTCCAGACTTCTACCAGCCAGGTAGGGCCGGCCAGGGAGGGGACTGGCCGGGATGGGGTGCGGGAAGTCCGTGGGATGCGGATGGGGAGGTGGACACCTTTTTCTTTGCTTGGTGGAAAGCGGAGATGCTCCAGTGGGTCCACACATGCCTGTGAGCATCTGTCGGGCATCATGCAGGCATGGGATGGGATGAGTCAAGGGGACTCAGGCTGAGATTGGGGTGGTAATAAGAGAGGCTCCCCCAACTGGAGCCTGTCTCCTCTCTCTGGGAAATGAGGCTGCAGAGTGAGGAGGACCTCCTGGCTCTGATCCAGACTTTGCCCTTGAATACAGTGGTGGGAGTCCATCAGGGTGGGCGACTGGTGCTCTCCACGTTGAAGGGTTTTTAAGGAGACCTAAGGGAGAAGGAGGAGGTGGGGTCATGGCTCAGAGGATAAAGCATCTGTCTGCAGTGCAGGAGATCCGGGTTCTATCCCAGGGTTGGGAAGATCCCATGGAGAAGGAAATGGCAACCCACTCCAGTATTCTTGCCTGGAGAATCCCATGGACAGAGGAGCCTGGCCGGCTACAGTCCACAGGATCGCAAAGAGTCGGACACAGCTGAGCGACTTCACTTTCAAGGGAGAAGGAAATGGCAACCCACTCCAGTATTCTTGCCTGGAGAATCCCAGGGACGGGGGAGCCTGGTGGGCTGCCGTCTATGCGATCGCACAGAGTCGGACACAACTGTAGCGACTTAGCAGCAGCAGCAGCAAGGGAAGCTAGAGGCAAGCCCTCAGAGTGCAGATCTCTGCCCGGCAAGAGGAGTCGCGCGTCCCATCACACTGGGCCCCCTGCTGGTCCCAGGAAGAGCGACGCTGGCTCGCAGCCTCCACCTTGGGTAGTCATAGCAACAGCTGTCAACACGTGCCAGGTTCTGCGCTCAGCATTTCACAGGATTTTTTTTTTCCCCACTCGATTAATCTTTCAGATAGTATTTATGAAATAGATATCATTAGGCCTGTTTTTCAGATAAGAGAATGGAAATAGGCCGGTGTGACCATAAAGAGCATAAACTCTGTAGCCAGACTTAGCCTGTGTGCCAGCCCTGGCTCCGCTCTTGGTCAGCTGGGTGACTTAAGGCAAGGCATTTTACCTCTCCGAGCCTCCTTTTCTTCTTATGTGCAGTGGAGGCTAAATAATAGCATCTACCTTATAGGGTTATTTAGAGGAGTAAATGAGTTAGTATTGAGGAATGGCTTAAAAACAGTGTTCTTGGCACCTGGTGGCTGCAGGTCAGTGCTAACTGAGTAAATTGACGAGACTCAGCGGAGTTGGAGCGGCTTGCCCAGGGTCACCCGGTTCGAGGACCCGGCTTCGAATCCTGCCTCCCCTTGTGGTCCCCCCGCAGGTCCGGAGTACCAGAAGCGCCGGCTGCTCCAGGAGATCCTGGAGAACTCGGAGAGCCTGCTGGATTCCCCCGATCGGGGCCCCGGCGCAGCGGGCCTCCCGGAGCGGCTCCGCGAAAGCCCGGAGCTGCACGAGCGGGAGACCCCGGCGCCCGAGGGTGGCCCCCCGTCGCCGGCCGGGACGCCCCCGCAGCCCAAGCGGCCCCGGCCGGCCGCGGCGTCCAAAGACGGCCTGCTGAGCCCGGGCGCCTGGAACGGTGAACCCGGCGGCAGCGGCGGCGAGGGCAGCCGGCCGGTCACGCCGTCCGACGGCGCGGGTCGCCGCAGCCCCGCCCGGCCGGCCAGCGAACGCATGGCCATCGAGGCGCTGCAGGCGCCGCCCGCGCGACCGGAGGAGCCGGAGGTGGCGTTGTACCAGGGCTACCACAGCTACGCCGTGCGCACCGCGCCGCCTGCGCCGCCGCCCTTCGAGGACGAGACCGAGGCCCCCGCGGCCGCCGACTCCGCGCCCCCCTCCCCGGCCGCCGCCGCCGCGCCCGGGACGGCGCCTCCGCCCCGAAGCCCCGCGCCGGCGCCCGAGAGCCCTGCCAAGCTGGAACCCAAGCCCATCGTGGCCAAAGCTGAACCCAAGGTCAAGGCCCGCAAGACGGAGGCCCGAGGGCTGACCAAGGCTGGGGCCAAGAAGAAGGCTCGGAAGGAGGCCGCAGCGGCGGCAGAGGTCGAGGTGGAGGAGGTGAGGCTCCCGGTGGAAGTGTGTGTGTGGGGGGAGGCGTTAGGGGGTG
>SJYA01001847.1:323054-354049 GCA_006410615.1 Neotragus moschatus | reverse complement strand
TGGGGGGGTGAAGAGGGGCGGGGAGCTGGAGGTGGGAGTCCGGGGGGCAGATGACCGGGGGAGCCCAGGGTGATGGCACAGGACAGGGCAGGGGGGAAACCCCTGCCAGGATGTGGGCTTAGTTAGGTGCAGCCTGACCCAGGGTTACAGGGCTGAGTGCCCTCACCTTGGGCAGGGGCTAGCCTCTGTACAGTTGTCTGGGCGCTCCTTTGGAAGAGGTGACTAGGAGTCCCAAGCAGCTAGGCTGTGGGCTGCTCCTGTTTATGCGAGATCTAAGCTGGGCTCCAATAGCCTCCACTACGCGGTGTGGCAGGGAGGGCTTTGGGGGGACGGAGGAGGGGTTCATTAGCGGGGGTGGGTCCTGGCCCTCGGGCCTTGTTAGGGGAGCAGGAGGCTACAGTGCTGAAGACTGGAGGTGGGCCCAGAGGGACTGAGAGATGCGGCCCCAGGGAAACTAGCAGTGGGCACGGCCATGCTCTTGGATTCCAGTCCCAGCTCTGCCCGCTGTGTGCCCTGGGATACGTTCTCGACCCTCTCTGGACCCTGAGCAGTTTGGTTGATTATTTCCTCCAGAAATCCTTCCAGCTCGGATGGCCTGTCCAGGCTCTGGACACCACAGAGGGTTGGGGTGGGGGAGTGTGCTCTCCTGGGGACTCAGGCAGCCTGTCTCCGCTGTTCCCAGGTCCCCAACACCGTCCTCATCTGCATGGTGATCCTGCTGAACATCGGCCTGGCCATCCTCTTCGTTCACCTCCTGACCTGACCTCGTCCCCCAGGTGCGGCCGGGAGGAGAGCATGGCAGTCTCTAGGGAGGAGAGGCCCTGCTGGGCCACCATCCTGTGGTTAATTGAGGCCCATCCCCCAGCAGGGGCAGGGACCTAGAGTGTGGATTTGAGAGATCATTTCTCCCCAGTGAGTGCGCGCGCGCGCGCGCGCACACAGACACGCACTCTCGTTGGCTCAACATGCACAGAACACTGCCTGTCTGTCAGGTGAACCCTGGGGGCTTCATTCATTCATTCACTAACGCATCATTCATTTGCTGTGGTTGTTGTTTTGCGACACCACAGACTAGCCCTCCAGGCTCCTCTGTCCATGGGATTCTCCAGGCAAGAATCCTGAAGTGGGTTGCCATTTCCTTCTCCAGGGAATCTTCCCCACCCAGGGATCGAACCCGTGTCTCCTGCATTGACAGGTGGATTCTTTACCCCTGAACCACCAGGGAAGCCCATTCAACCAAACTTTACTGAGCGCCTGCTCTGCTGGGAGTAGGGAGACAGCAGGGACACATTCCTGCCCTAAGAAATGAGGGGAATGTGAGAGTAAACCTTTAACTTATGGCTCATTATGTAAAAGTCTTGCAGTTTAAACATTAAGCAAAATAGTTCCTGACCTCCTCCCCACAGACCCCTGGAAGCCTAGACTGAGGTCGCCTTCAGGGATGGCTGGATCCTCTTTCCCTGTCCTCCGGTTCTCTTGCTTGCACTCTCCACCCCCTCCCTCAGTCCTCTTCCTGAACCCTGCTGTCAGTCGGTTCCATCAGTTGGTTTTCTCCCCGTGGTGGAGCTCAGGAGCTGGGTAAGGTCCAGTGAAAAGGAAGAGGGCAGGGCTAGGGTGAAGGAAAGTGGCCCTTCCTGGTCTCAGGGTGAAGTAGCCACATGCGTGCGTGCTAAGTCGCTTCAGTCGTGTCCGACTCTTTGTGACCTTGTGGACCAAAGCCCATCAGGCTCCTCTGTCCATGGAATTCTCCAGGAAAGAATACTGGAGTGGGTTACCACGCCCTCCTCCAGGCCATCTTCCCGACCCAGGGATACAACCTATAGTCTCTAAGGTCTCCTGCATTGGCAGGCGGGTTCTTTATCATCACCACCTGGGAAGCCCAAAGTAGCCACAAGGCAAATCAAATCTTTCTCCTACTAGGACCAGCCTTTACACTGTAAATCCTGTGTTTGGTGCTGCTTACAAGAGTAGCTGCTTCTTGCCTTGCTCCCCTCAAAGATCCCCTCCCTTGACTCTAGCTTAGTGTGGGCTGGAGGTTCCTACTCAGTCCCGGAGAAGAAGGAGAAGGGTGAATAGCCAGTGACAGTCTTAGCCTGGTAGGTGCTGCCCTGGGAGTGGATGCTGGCCCCAGCGGGGTCTGTGTTTCCTAGGGGATATGGGAATGGTTGCAGCAGGGACTGCCGACTTCCTGACCTGAAGGATGGTGAGGGGTGAGTCAGGTGGCAGTGAGGAGAGGAGGGCAGCGTGTACCAGGCAAAGGGAACAGGCAGCGGCAGCCTCCAACAGGGCCTTGCATGGGCGAAGGAGGGGCCTCTGGGACTTGTCTCTGGTCCCACTGAGTCAGAGCCCAGGGCCAAGGCTGCTCTGGGGGCTTGTAGAGGCGGGGATGGTGCTGGTGATAGAGATCTTGCCCCAGAGGATCAGGCCTGCTTCTTGAATCCTGCCTGGAGCCTGGCTCAGCCTTGCCCCCACCCCCCGCCCCTGCCTTCCTCCCTCCTCCATCCTTCCCTCACCTAGACCTCTTTTCTTCTCTTTGCAGAGCCAGGAGTTCCTGCTGAGGACGCATGGACCCATCTTTTGCAGTGCCAGGCAGGGCGGCTGAGGAGGACTGGACCTGGATCCACTGGACCTGGGGTCCACTCGCATCCACACCATGAATGTTTAAGGAGGCTTCCCGTGGCATCTGTGCCCAGACGCAGGCGGTGCCCAGAGGAGGAGGCACCGTCCGGGAGCTCTCTGCCCAGCAGCGGGGAAGGCCCTGAAAGAAGAGCCCTGGTCTTGAACTTCCCGATCTGCTTCATCCCCCATCCCCATCCACTCCCTCGCCTCCACCCCTACCCTAGGTCACCCCCTCCCCAGGCTTTTTGTGTTTTGGGAGAAGTCACCAAACCAGGATGTTAAATCCCAGCCCCCTCCTTCCTACCCTCCTTGGCTTTATTTTAAACTTCTGAGGCCTCCCAGGCAAGCGGAGGAAGTGACGAGCTCCCTGTGGTGGGTCTTGGAGGGTGATGCTCTCAGCCCACCAGCCCTTCTGTCTCGGTCCCGGCCCCTCCCACACTCTGTCCCTTGCTTCCAGATGCTCAGAATGACAGTAGAGGAAATGGACATCTTCTGTTTGAATATCCCAGAATACAGTGCTTCTGTCTCCTCCCGCCGGTCCAGTTAGCTTCCCTCTGGACCAGCAGGAGAGGGGAAGGCGTGAGGGTTTGGGACCTTTGGCTGGGAAGCCGCTGACCAGGTGGCCAGGGGGTCGGGGCGGGGTGTGGGGAGAAGGGCTGAGGGGCAGTTAGGATGGCCCTGTTTCTGAGGGCGCCTGAGCCTGGGGCTGGCATTACACATGGGGCCTTGAGGATGCTGAGGGTGAGGAGAGGTTGTCCTGCAGGAGCTGTGGGGCTGTAGATAAAGCCCCAGGGATGCCCCGTGAACTGGTTTGTCTGCTTCTGCTCCCAGGGGCCACAGCAGGCTTGGTTGGGGGTGTGGGTGTGCTGAGCATGGAAGCCCAGGCAGCTTTCCCTGGGGCAGACTCTCAGGCCGATGCTGAAGACAGGCTGCTTGTCAGCCAGTGTGTCCCAGGGAGAGGGGAGCAGGTGTGGGGTTCCCGCTGGGTGCTGCCTGTGATAAGCTCCTCAGCTTGCTTGGCAGGAGCCGGTCTTTGCATGTAGCCCCTTTCCGCTGTGCTGTGTACCGTACTGGTTTCTCCTGTCCTTGGTCCTGGCTGGGGGTTGGTGGGGGCTGAGGGCTGTGACCTCGGCCCCGGGGAAGGACCGAGGGCCAGCGGCCCAGGCCCCTTGGAACCAGAGCAAGGACGTGACCAGGACGTTTAAACTGAGCTGGAGGGGAGCAGCTGCTTTCCTGTCTTTGTTTCTCTGCTCCTTGGGGGCTGGGGCGGGGGTAGTCTGGCCTCCCCCCCGGCTTGCTCTTTGACCTGAAGTTTGTTTCTGACAGGGTCAGGTTTCCCTTCCTCCCTCAATACTTGGGAACCTTCCCTCCAGCTCCACACTTACTGTTTCAAGCACCTCTGGGGCCTCGAGGTTGCTGGATTGCATTTCTGCTGAGAGGAGCCTGTGGGTTCTGCTGTCCTCCAGGGGCTCCACCATCGTGTGTAGGCCTTTCTGGACAAGTAGGGCAAGAAGAGGGTGGGCTGGAGTTGCTGCTCAGGGGAGACAGGCTCCAGGCCTGGGCTCTGAGGCCACTGTCCAGGGTTTTTGGTCTGGCTCAGGGTTGGGGATAAGCCTCTGGCTGCCAGGGCTCCTGAGTGGGGCCTTGTTTGGGGGTTGGTATTTGGGGTGAAGGTTCAGGAAGCTGCCGTCTATGCAATAATAAACTTGCATCTGCTCACAGGCTCTGCCTGGGCTGTGGGGTCTGCTTATGGGCTCAGGATGGGGGACTGGTCTGAGGAGGAGGAGGGAAGCTGAGGACCCTGGGTCATGCTGGTTCAGGCCCTGCCTCTCTTACAGTTTCCGTAATACCTCCTGTGTGTGCACCTGCTCAGTCGTGTCCGACTCTCTGCAACCCCATGAACTGTAGCCCACCAGCCTCTGTCCATGGGATCAGCTCGGCAGGAGTACTGGAGTGGTTTGCCATTTCCTCCTCCAAGGGATCTTCGCAACACAGGGATCAAACCCATGTCTCCTGCAGCCCTTGCATTGGCAGGCAGATTCTTTACCATTGCGCCACCTGGGAATACCTCCTGAGGGGGTGGCTGAAAGGCTTCAGTCCTGACAGGGGCTCCCCAAAGGCCACAGACCTTCTAGGGAAGACCCTGGGTTTGTAAGGCCAACTTCTAAAATATTCCCTGAGTAGCATATAGCAAAAGAAAGAGCCTGCCTTTTGGAAAAAATCCCTGGCCACCCACCCCGCAGGATCTTAGTTCTCCAGTCAGGGATGGAACTTGTGCCCCCTGCTTTGAGCGTCTTAACCACTGGACCTCCAGGGAAGTCCCGAAAGAGCCTGCCTTTTGCGGTTGGCCTCCCTGGGCTCTAGTCTTGCTTAGGATACTTCTTTCACTTCTCTGAGCCTCAATTTCTCATCTATAAAATAGATAAAATACTACTATTACCTCCTGTGGTTGTAGTGAGGATAGCTTTAAGTGTTAAAGCTCATATAAAGCCCA
This sequence comes from Neotragus moschatus, assembly GCA_006410615.1. Classification (NCBI taxonomy): domain Eukaryota; kingdom Metazoa; phylum Chordata; class Mammalia; order Artiodactyla; family Bovidae; genus Neotragus; species Neotragus moschatus. Next base: position 348,936 of record SJYA01001847.1, on the reverse strand, counting down.
GCGATTGAGAGCAGTAAGTGCAGACTTCCCATTTTGGGGTCATTATTGCTGTTGACCTGAAGTACAATCATTAGCCCTCTCACAAGCCGTTTGCATTTTAGTTGAAACCCCAGAAACCTCGAGGGGGTGGAGATGATTCGGGCTCCTGTCAGAAAGTCAGAGCATCTCATCAAAGGAAGGACCTCGAGGCCATCATCATAGCTTCCAGAGGCTTAGACGGGAGAAGAGACTTGCCCGAGGTCACACAACAAGCCAGGGGTGGGAAAGCAGTTATCTTGACTTGTTTTTTAGGCTAAGTCCAGCCAGCAGCCTCCATGAGATAGTTGGAGGGGAGGATCCCTCACCAGTCAGTAGGCTTGAGTTCAGGCAGGTTCCGGAATGCTTCGGTGCTCAGGAGTCCTGGCTGTCTGCCCAGCGTCATCACTGACTTACTGCATGCCAGACACCCCCCTCTTTCTGGGCCTCAGTTTCCTCTTTTGCCAAGGAGACCATCATCCCTGCCCCGTTGCCTTCTTTATAGGTATCATGGTTGTGAGCATCCGATGAGGTAGCTCATGAGTGGTAAAGAGGTTGTTGGCAAAACCCTGGAATAACCCAGGGGTCCCAAAGAAGAAGGATGGGCTTGGAGGGACCACAGGAGGGACGGAGGGGCTGGGAGTGAGGAGGGAGGAGTTGTACTCTGCAGAGGATTGAATAAAGTGCACCAAGAGAAGGGGGAGTGGGCAGCCAGCCCATTGGGGGGATTTTCAAACTGGCCCTAGGTGTGTGTATATGTGTGTGTGTGTAAAGTGGGAGTGTAGGGTGAGGGGGCAGGCAGACAGCCTTCGAATCCCCTTGAATGGTTTTGGGGGAAAAAGCTCATCCAGAGCCAGCTGGAATGGTGGAGTCAGGTAAGGTTGGTTGGAGTCCGGCGCCCCCTGGGGGCTGAAGCGCAGCACACAGCCTGGCTGGTCCCTTTTCAGCCTTGGCCACTGACACCTCTAGAAGTTTGTCCTCCGCTGCCAGGTCCAAGGTCCTTTGAAGGTGTTTTGTGCCCTGCTGCTGCTAAGTCGCTTCAGTCGTGTCCGACTCTGTGCGACCCCATAGACAGCAGCCCACCAGGCTCCCCTGTCCCTGGGATTCTCCAGGCAAGAACACTGGAGTGGGTTGCCATTGCCTTCTCCAATGCATGAAAGTGGAAAGTGGGGAATTTAAAACCACCTCAAGGACGTTAACTAGGGCCTGTGATTACTACCACTGCCTTGGAATCTTGGCAGGACTCTTCCAGGGCAGAAAAAAAGATGGGGGGCCTGCGAGCTGTGGGATCCCGATGAGGGATTGGTGACAAGATGAAATTTTTCATAACTTCTGATGCACCAACAAAGGATCTGACTGCTGGGAGAGAGGAAGGCTCGGATGATGACTTTTGGTGGCCTCAAGCCTGAACAGGCTCTGTGGTGCACCCTCAAATATGTAGCTCAAAATAAACACAATAGCAAAACTGTAAAACACGAAACTTGCATGTATACTGAAATTCAAGTAGCTCATTTTCCCTTTGTCCAAAAGACTGTCTCTGGAGCTGAAACTTCTCCCTCATTACTTGGCCATATGGCACCTCCTCTGAAAATGAGCAGATTACTTCCTTCAAGGTCAGCTTCATCAACGTGAGCTGTCACCCTATTCTTACTTCTCCACTTGGCAGTGGGGCAGGATGCCCAGGGAGCAAGTGGAGGCTCCTCTTCCACGTGTTCCAGTTGGAAGGGGCTTCTGTTTGCCAGAAAAAGAGCCCAGGAATAGGGGAAGAGAAGCAGGGCTGACATGGGAGGAACTGTTTCAGAAGGGGCTGAAGTGGGGAGACCCTGTGGTCTGAGCCCTGGCCTTGCCTCAGGCTCTGCGGTGGTGGGGTGTGGAGAGTGGAGGGGAGAGAGTCTCTCACCCTAGGCTCCTCTTGCCTTCTGGTCACCTTGGCCTACAGCGGCTTGTAGTGGGGCTCCCAGCCAGAAACTGAGGTGAGGCCACAGCCGTGAAGACACCAAATACTGGCCGTTGGACCAGTTATTGGGCTTCCCCAGTGGGTCAGATGGTAAAGAGTCTGCCTGCAATGCAGGAGACCTGGATCAGGAGGATCCCCTGGAGAAGGAAATGGCAACCCACTCCAGTGTTCTTGCCTGGAAAATCCCATGGACAAGAGAAGCCTAGCGGGCTGCAGTCCACCAGGTCACAAAGAGTTGGACATGGCTGAGTGGCTGAATACACATACAGACTGGTGATGATTGACAAGGCCCTGGCCCTTTGACTTTGCTGAAAAATAATTCTAACAAAGATGGAAGATAATGAAACAAGCAAAGTATTTATTAAAAGGAAAAAAAGAGTATGTGTGGATAGACACGCAGGCAGACTCAGCTGCAGGGTTGCACCCTCATGGCAGTTTAAATCACGTGGAGCATTTCTTCCAGTTTCCCTTTGGCTAATCGTTTTGATTTGCCTGGTTCCTATTTGGTATATCTCAGGGTCCTCCCAGGTGCACACATGCATCTCTTAGCCAAGATGGATTCTGCTGAAGAAGCCTGTGGGTAGCTTGGCATCAGCATCACTCGCCCTTTGACCTCAAAGAACTCTTTCTGCGCATGTGTAGTCAGGGAGGTCTCTTGACATTGAGAGTGAGAAGTATGTGATCTGTTATCTTCTGTCTGGGCAGGGCCCAGCCTCCTCTCTCAATTGTCCTGCCAGTCTCATCTTGACGTATCAGTATCAGTTGGACGAATCTCCAACTGCTTTCCCCTGGGTGCAGGGGCGTGTACCTCCTGCTTCACTCCTTGCCTCTGGACTCTGAGAAGGAGGGAAGTCCTCTCTCCAGGCAGAACAGCAAGTGGGGTGGAGGGTGTGTGTGGAGCGAGCGGGAGGGGGTAATGACACACAAAGTGTCTCCCAGGCCCCTCTGGTCTGGGAGGCAAGAAGCTGGTTCATTCATCCTCGCCTGGGCATTTGACTCAAGGATATTAGTTATCCTTCCAGGTGACTTTTCACTTGAGAAGTCTGGAGAGAGCAATGCATTATCCAAAGGAATATTTTACTCTAGAAAAATTTCAGGTACCCACAGGGCATCTTTTTTGGCCAGGTGCTCCGAGCCAAAGAAACAGCTCCTCACCCCTACCCAAAAGAAGAAAAAATAATCACCCACCCATTTCTCTTCTCACATGAGAGAGGGATATTAGCAGTCTGTGGCCAGTGGTGTTCGGGTGCTAGGATCATAGGCAGCACTTATTAAGAGCTAGTAATATCACTTGCATGCCAAGTGGTATTATATTGTCTCATTAAATTGTCAGAGCCATGAGCTTGCTTAGTGGTCTTGTGGCTAAAACTCCACACTCCCAATACAGGGAACTGAGTTCGATCCCTGGTCAGGGAACTAGGTCCCACCTGATGCAACTGAATTCACATGCCACAACTAAGACCTGGTGCAGTCAAATAAATATTAAAAAAGAAAATAGAGCCACTCCATGGAATCATAACTGTTGGGAGCAGGGAATGAAGGATAGGGTGAAGGTAAATGACCCGTGTTGCCTATTTGTATCTGGCAGAACTGGATTCAAACTCCTCGTCTATTTGATCTTAAAGACCAACTTGGCTCCTAATTACAGTTAGGCTGGCTGCATTGCCTTGCAGTTCTTGATTATGACCACCAGGGGCGCCACTGCCCCACACATGAATCTTTCATAAATGTGCTCAAGAGAACGAACGCTGCTGCTGCTGCTGCTGCTAAGTCACTTCAGTCGTGTCCGACTCTGTGCGACCCCATAGACGGCNATCAAGAGGCTTTTTAGTTCCTCTTCACTTTCTGCCATAAGAGTGGTGTCATCTGCATATCTGAGGTTATTGATATTTCTCCTGGCAATCTCGATTCCAGCTTGTGTTTCTTCCAGTCCAGCGTTTCTCATGATGTACTCTCCATATAAGTTAAATAAGCAGGGTGACATTCATTAGCTGTTCTTAAAGCACATAACAGTGATGTAATTCATTTCTAGATTTATAACTAATTATGTTAGCTGCTATCTCACATTATATTAAGAAGATTAATTTGGCAGGAGATTCATAGTTTCTCAAATTTCAAATTGTCTTTAATCTTCATGTATTTATTTTGGCTAAGGTGAATTCTTACATTAAAACATTTATGTTTTATGGATAATATGTGGTATATTTTCAAAAAAAGTTTATTTGAAACTTATAACTTGGCCCTGCCCTCATCATAATCACTCGAAAAATAAAAAATAATTAAGAATTGACATGTTTGCTTTTTTGTGTTAGTTGCTGTTAAAGGTACTCTGGGGAGTAATATTTCATCTTTGAATCAAACCATAAATAACAGTATGAGACAAATGGAGACTGTCTTTTAAATGATAAGGCATCCTTATTCTGTTCTTATAGAGTTCTTCCTGTAAGACATGTAAAGCAATAACTGGAATGATTGATTACTTTTGATTTAGTGAATGAAGGCATGGCAATTAAGAAAAAAGGCAACAGGGGATTTCCCTGGCTGCCCAGTGGTTAGAAGTCCATGCTTCTGCAGAGGGCATGGGTTCTATCCCTGGTCAGGAACAAAGATCCTGAAAGCTGCCCTGAGAGGCCAAAAAAGAGAGAGAGAGAGAGAGAGAGAGAGGAAAGTCATAATTATTTAATATCTATTTCTATCCTTCTCCTTATGTTAATTCCCTAAATGAAAACGAAACCATCTATTGTTGAATTTTCCTTCAATTTTTACCTACTTTGTTCTGGTATTAGTAGGCCTATACTTTCAATATTAATACTAATTATGAATTACTGTTAAATATAAACAATTCCATATGACACTTACGAATACTTCCGATTTCTTTTATAGATCTCTTTGTCTCTCCTACTCCATCAATAGTATCTAGTATTGTCAATTGTGCTTCCCTGGTGGCTCAGCTGGTAAAGAATCTGCCTGCAGTGCAGGAGACCTGGGTTCGATCCCTGAATTGGGAAGATCCCCTGGAGAAGGAAATGGCTACCCACTCCAGTATTCTGGCCTGGGTCATAAAGAGGCAGACATGACTGAGTGACTTTCAGTATGTAAATATCTTATCTCCCTAGCTAGATTATAGGTAATGTTCTTTGAAGGAAGTGATGATCCTTTGATTCCTTTATATTCTCAGTGTTTAACTAAACATTTGATCGCTTAAGATATTTTTAGCAAAATTACCTTTGTAAAGATTCAAGGAATTTTAAGAATATTGAATTTGTCCATTATCTGCTGTCTGAATCTCCAAATGCAGAGGAAATACTTTGAGACAGTCAAAGGCCAGTCAATTTATCAACAAATCATTCTTCAGCATGATATGTCGATTATTTCTGATTTTTATTCTGAGATAAAATATTCAATTGATATTAAGCAGACGAGGAGAAAACAGAATATATAAAATATTTATGGCATAATATAGAATATTTTTCTGTTATTTTCTGCATATTTTTCTGTTATTCTCATGGGTCATCATTGTTCACCTAGGTATCTTTAAGTTTTTAAAAAATGTATCTTCTAGGTACTTATTACTCTTTAATACAGTTATGAATGCAGGTAGACTTTTTGCTTATTTTTTCAATTTCTAAATTGACCAAAAAAAGAGAGAGGTGAAAGAATAATAAAATGTACTTTGATGTAAAACCTTTTAAAATGGAGAATTAAATGCATCACGTTGGGTTAAGTAGAGACCAAGTATTGAATGATTTATCGCGGACATATGACCAGAATGTATGAAAGTGGGAGGACAGACCACACGGGAAGATGGAGCACTGCTTCTCACTGTGGAGACAGGTAAAACCTCATTTAGGATGTGACATTTCAAATATAGGTCTTCACAGAACAGAGACGTTACAGGGCAAGGCAGGGGAGAAGGACTGTTCAGGAAGAAGACAAGAGGACAGAAGGCATCTGCTTGGAGGCTATGTGGCAGGGAGTAGCAGAAGATTAGAGCAGCAATGCAACATAGAGATGCAGTGACGGAAGGCCTTATATTTATCTCCCAGGGCTGGCACAACACATTACCCCATACTCGGCGGCTTAAACCTATAGAAACTATTCTCTGACAGTGCTGAAAGTCAGAACTCCAGAATCAAGGTGTGGGAAAGTGTTGGTTTATTTTTCTGGAGGCTCTGAGGGAGAATCCACCCCTCACCTCTCTCCTAGCTTGTGCTGGCTGTCAGCTGTCCTTGATGTTCCTTGGCCTGGAGAAGTCTCATTCCAGTCTCTACCCTGTCTTCACAACATCTTCTCTCTAATATCTCTATCTTATAAGGAAAAGTGTTGCTGGATTTAGGCCTAAGTCCAGGATGCTGCTATCTTAAGATCCTTAATTATATCTGCAAAGACCCTCTTTCCAAATAAGGTCATGTTCACAGGTTCTGAGATGACATATCTTGTGGAAGGTTGTCATTCAATCCCCTACATAGCTTTGACAAGGACTTAGCTTTGACAAAGACTTGGCTTTGACAAAGATTTAAGTCTATACACTTAAGTTTATTACGTTGGACTTCCCTGGTGGCTCAGACGGTAAAGCGTCTGTCTACAATGCGGGAGACCTTTTGATCCCTGGGTCGGGAAGATCCCCTGGAGAAGGAAATGGCAATCCACTCCAGTACTATTGCCTGGAAAATCCCATGGACAGAGGAGCCTGGTAGGCTACAGACCATGGGCTCACAAAGAGTCGGACATGACGGACATGACTAAAGTGACTTGGCACTCTAGTGTGTAAATATGTGCTTCAGAATTTACATGCACAACTTCTTCTTCTTCAGTAAAAGAAACAGACTTCATTCCCAGATGCCTAGCTGGACAGTGCTAATCTAATTTACCCTGCCTGGTGGATATAAACCCACTCTGTTACTTTGTACACTTAGCATTCTCTTGTGAGTTACTGTGGGTTATCAAGTTTCATGGATAAAGGTGAAATCACTACTAGGCTAAAGAGTGACAGTTTAAACAGGCACATGTAGAGATTCTACACAAATAGAATAGGGGAAAGGCACTTGCAAAATTTAAAACCAGGTAAGGTTCCTATAATGGTTAATGTTATGTGACAACTTGAGTGTGCCATTGGGTACCCAGATTAAACACAGTTTCTGGGTGTGCCCAGGAGAGTATTTCTGGTTGAGACTAACATTTGAACTGATTGACTCAGCAGCGTAGCTCTTCCCAATCTGGGTGGCACTCCGTTCCACTAAAGGCCTCATCAGTGGAATGATGTGACACTTAATAGAACAAAGGGCAGAGGAAGAAGAATTCACCCTTTTCCTTCTGCCTCACCGCTTGAGCTGGGACATTTAACCTCATCTTCTGCCCTCTGACTAGGATTTACATCATTTTCTCCTCTTGTTCTCAGGCCTTCAAACTCAGACTGAATCACCCTGCTGGCTTTCCTGGATTTCTACTTTGCAGTCAGCAGACTGTGGGACTTCTCAGCCTCCTACTCACGTGAGCCAATTCCCCCTAATACATCAGTCTTTACCTCCATACCTGTCTCTATCAACATCTCTGTCTCTCTTTCTCTCTCTGTATAGGCTTCCCAGGTGGCTCAGTGGTCCAAGACTCTACCTGCCAAGCAGGAGACTTACGTTTAATCCCTGGGTCCGGAAGGTACTCTGGAATAGGAAATGGCAACCTACTCCAGTGTTCTTGACTGGGAAATCCCACGGACAGAGCAGTCTGATGGGCTATAGTCCACGGGGTCACGAAAGAGCTAGAAATGACTTAGTGGCTAAAACCAAACCGAACGGCATGATCTTGTTGGTTCTGCTTCTCTGGAGAACCCTGAGTGATACAGCACCTCAAGTTTTGGATTTGACGCTTACTCCTTGGAAGAAAAGTTATGAGCAACCTAGACAGCATATTCAAAAGCAGAGACATTACTTTGCCGACTAAGGTTCCTCTAGTCAAGGCTATGGTTTTTCCCTTAGTCATGTACGGATGTGAGAGTTGGACTGTGAAGAAAGCTGAGCACCGAAGAATTGATGCTTTTGAACTGTGGTGTTGGAGAAGACTCTTGAGAGTCCCTTGGACTGCAAGGAGATCCAACCAGTCCATTCTGAAGGAGATCAGCCCTGGGTGTTCTTTGGAAGGAATGATGCTGAAGCTGAAACTCCAGTACTTGGACCACCTCATGTGAAGAGCTGACTCATTGGAAAAGACTGTGATGCTGGGAGGGATTGGGGGCAGGAGGAGAAGGGGACGACCGAGGATGAGATGGCTGGATGGCATCACTGACTCGATGGGCGTGAGTCTGAGTGAACTCCGGGAGTTGGTGATGGACAGGGAGGCCTGGCATGCTGCAATTCATTGGGTCGCAAAGAGTCGGACATGACTGAGCGACTGAACTGAACTGAACTGATGACCACTTATGATGTGTAGATTTGGTATAGACTATGACCACTTATGAAATATGCATAAACATCTCTTTGGAAGTTTTCATCTTTTTGGAAGGGGAGGAACCTGTCTTCTGTTTGATCCTGTGGGCTCCTATTTCCTAAAAGAATATGATGCCAATTTTATTTTTGAAGTGAAGGTTTCATTTTGAAGGTTGGATCAACCTATCTGATGATGTCGAACAGTCACAAAATGAAAGTGTGTTTTAGGAGATGGAATGATTAGGAGGCAAGTTTAGGCAACAGAAGTTCACCAGCTTCAGGAGGTCGGCACTGAGTTATGAATGTAGAGGTGGGATGGAACCAAGGGCAGATCAGAGGTTGTACTCGGCTGGTGACTTTGGAGGAGTTAGATACCTGCTCTGAATCTCAATTTCCACAGGCGTGAAATGAAAGTGGAGTATTAGATGATCTCTAAGGTTTCATCCAGTACTAAAATTTAATGGGTCTGCTTTGGAATAACAGAAGTTACCTTGGCAGTAACCCAGTGCTTTGCATGTTGCTCAATAAATGCTGATTGATAATGACAGTGATACGCCCGTGGCAAAGGTCATGAGGAAGAGGCCTGATAGGTATTAATGAATACTTGGATCAAGTTATACTTGAAAATGAGTTATTCTTGAAAGGAATGGGAAGGGAAGACCCCTTGATCTACTCCAGTGAGGGGCTGCTTGGTTGATATTTCTAGTCTGGTGGAAGTATAGATAGGGAAGGAGCCTGCAGAGTTTCTCCATTGAGATGACTGATCTATCTTCACAATATCATATCTTTTCAGGGTGAGTACCATAGAGGGTTTTGTTGACTGCAAATGTGGGTGTAGGGTATATTATAGACAGTTCTGATGGAATTAGCAGGGAGCAGAAGAGGGCAGAACTATACAGAAAATTCTTTGGAGTTACAGCATCCAGTATTTCCTAAAGAGACTTCCTCAAGGTTCCATATTGGGCCAAGTATTTTTCCTTTGCCTCCTCCAGATATTACTCAACTCCTGCTCTACTCTCTGCCCAGGAGGGATGACATGTGGATTCCATCAACAAGCTCCTAGCCTCTAGCTGGCTCTGGTCAGGATAGGAGAGACGGGGAAGAAGGAGATCAAGTCATTTATTCCTGATATCCCTCCGTTGAGGTCAGCTTGAGCTGTCCACGTCATTTGACCGGCTGCCGCTGCTTCTCTCAAGGCCTAGTCAGTCCGCAAGCCTCTCTCCTGCTCTCATCAGGTCTAGGGGAGGTGCCTTCCCTGTGGCTGTGAGTCCCAGTTCCTTCACTGTCGCTGTGGCTTACCTATATACTCCCCCTTTGTAATGAGTCCCTTTGTGAATTTACCCTCTTAGAATTGCTTCGAGTGCACTCTGCTTCCCGCTGGAATCTTGACCAGTGCACATGCTGTTCTACAAATGGAGCGTGACGAGGAAATGCCAGTGGGCCGTATTGCCACACATCTTACTGTGTCGCCCTCCACCACAGCGTCGGACCATCTTAATTGTGCTGTCTGCCACCTTTGCATTGTCTTCCTCAAACCGACTCCTTTAGTGACTTCATGAGCCAAGCAGGGAATGAGGCTCCAGCCAATTCAAAACCCAGCCAGAAATGCTCAGTTTTCCCCCCTATCCTTCCCAGTATTCTACACCCACTCCTCTTGGCAGAGGAGACTGAGATTCTCAATCAAAGGCAGAGGTTTTGTCTTGGTCTTCTTTTGTTCCCAGAGCCAGGAACATAATACATGCTAAGCAAGTGCTTACATAATGAATACATGGAAGATGGAATTGAGGAAATGTCCATTTATTAAGCTCTGTTTCCAGGCAGCCCAGGGGTGGTCCGCTTCTCTCCCTTCCTTGAAGAAGCTCATTGCTTTTCTTGCCTCCTTGCACAACTGCTGCTGCTGCTGCTGCTAAGTCACTTCAGTCGTGTCCGACTCTGTGCGACCCCAGAGACGGCAGCCCACCAGGCTCCCCCGTCCCTGGGATTCTCCAGGCAAGAACACTGGAGTGGGTTGCCATTTCCTTCTCCAATGCGTGAAAGTGAAGTCGCTCAGTCGTGTCCGACTCCTAGCGACGCCGTGGACTGCAGCCTACCAGGCTCCTCCGTCCATGGGATTTTCCAGGCAAGAGCACTGGAGTGGTTGCCATCGTCTTCTCCGCCTTGCACAGCAGTGCCGCTCCATTCTCACCAGTCAAGTGCTGGGAAATGGCTTTTGTTGTTGTTTTAATAACAGCTTTAATGAGATGTAATTCACACTCCATACAATTCTTCACCCTTTTAAAGTGTACAGGTCAGTGGTTTCAGTATATTCACAGAAACCATCACCACATTCAGTTTCAGAACATTTTGTTTACTCCTGCAAAAACCTTATACTCTTTAGTGGTCACCTCCCACCCCCCCCCCCCCCCCCTCNCTCAGTCGTGTCCGACTCTTCGCGACCCCATGGACTGCAGCCCACCAGGCTCCTCCATCCATGGGATTTTTCCAAGCAAGAGTACTGGAGTAGGGTGCCATTGCCTTCTCCCCAAAAAACGCTGCTTTTATAAACAACAACAACAAACCATCACCATTGCCATTCTGTGATTCACTATAGCAATAAAAGCTACCATAAATTAAATACTATGTGCCAGGCTTTGCCCAAGCACTTTACCTGCATTATGTCATATATTCCTCACAACTGCTCTGTGATTTCAAATGCCACTGTGTTGCACAGATTAGAAGCTAAGATTTAAACCCAGGACTGTCTGTCCATCTTCAAAGCCCATGTGCTTAACCATACCCTCAATGGAAGGCACAAACTAAATGCTTGGAGGGTACATTTGGCTGGCAAACTTTTGTTTGGGCCAGGCTGGTACCTTAAAACACATTAAATGCTCTGGGGCAGGGCATCAGTCTAGACTTGTGGGTTTTCCCAGTGGCTCAGTGGTAAATAATCCACTTGCAATGTAGAAGATGTAGGAGCCCCAGGTTCGATCCCTGGGTCAGGAAATTCCCCTGGAGGAGGAAATGGCAACCCACTCTTAGTATTCTTGCTTGGGAAATCCCGTGGACAGAGGAGTCTGGGAGGCTACAGTCTATGGAGTGGCAAAGAGTCAGACACCACTGAGCGACTGAGCACACACATCGGTCTCAGCTTGGCCACAGTCCTCACCACGCCCTGTTGTCTCTCTCTTTTGTTTATCTTATCTGCCCAACTCTGACATCATTTGAATTTGCAACCCCATTTATGCCAATGACAGTGCCGACTCTATTCATACTAGTAATATTTGGTGGACTGGAAAAAAAAAAAAAAAACTGGGTGGAATCGTGGAGTTTGGGGAAGACAGCCAGGAAAGGTGACAAATGGTTCTGGCCCAGTGTCATTCCAGAGGTGTGGGAGGCAGCACTGGCCCTCAGTGCTGTCCCGGACGTGTCAGTAAACGAGTGAGCGGCAGCGTGCACGGCACACAGGCGTGTGGGTTTCCTGGGACAGACGACAGCAAGCCGGAGGTGGATGTGACACGTTTTGGCGTCTCAGCATCCTCCCAAGCAGGGTGATCAGGGTGACTGGCTACCTCATGGACCCATGCAGAATCTTGCCCGATTTGTGTGTCTTTTGAGATTTCCATTTGCTTGGCCCCTGACCCAGTGGTTGGACTTCATCAGCATTGTGGGGTTTCTAATGAATATCAATCACTCCACCTGATAAGGAGTGAATTGTGTCTCCCCTAAAATTTGTGTGTTGAAGCCCTACTCCGCATACATAAGAATGTGATTGTATTTAGAGATAGGGCCTTTGGAGAGGCGATTAAGTTCAAACGTTAGGCCATCAGGGTGGACCCTCAGCCAGTTTGACTGGTGTCCTTAAAAGAAGAGGAAATCTGGACAGAGTTGGGGGAAGCAAAGGTGGAGACAGATGAGCCCTAAATCCTTTCTTTTTCTACAAAAAGAGGTGACTAAATTCTTCAAAGTGAGGTGCCCAAAACGTGTGACCTACGACCACATCCCCCACCAGCTACACTGGCAGCCAGGGGCCAGCTCTGAGGTTTGCAGGTTAAGATGAGGTACAAATGGAGGGCCTTCCCCCTCCATACCCACCAGTTTGTTCTTCCCAGCTTGGACAAGCAGCCTGCAGTGGAGGGACCTGGAATTTGTGTCCAGACCACCTAGTTCACCTGTTCAAATGTACAGCTCTGTGCACCTCCCCCCAGCCTCAGCAACAGCCTGGGCCACCTCTCAGGGGTAGAAGGACACTCTCCAGTAGCCAGGAGAACCAGCCACAAGCCCAGGCAGGCCGTGGGAAACAGAATGTTCAGAAAGGTGGAAGCTCTAGGTAGGCGTGTCTTCTTGGCTCCATGGACTTCTCACACCGTAGGGAGAGCAGTGGCTGAGGTGGGGGGTCCCCTCAAGAGGCCAAGCCTGGCTCCCCATCTAAGGCAGCACCCGTCTACAGCAACAGGAAGTTCAGCCCAAGCTTCTGATACATCGGTGGTTCTCAACTGGGGGTGGTTTGGCCTCCCAGGGGTCATTGGCAGCGTCGGGAGGTATTTTTGGTTGTCATAAGTCAGGAAGAGGGATGTTACTGGCATCTACTGGGTACCGGCCAGCAATGCTACCTAACATCCTGTGATGCTCAGAATAGTGCTCCACCCCTTCCCCCGACTCCCATCCAGCAAAGAATTATCCAGCCCCAAGTGTCCATGTACGTGACACAGTGGAGCAACCCTATGACACGTGAGTAAGTATGAAGGCTACAGGCTTGGGGTTCAGACCCTGACTCTGCCACTGACTTGCTCTGGGATCAATTATTTTTTTCATCTCTCTCTGCGTCTGCTTTTATCATTTAGGAAATGGGGTTAATGGCAACTATTTTACAGGGTTGCATGAGAAATAAAACAGACTTTATATAGAAAATGCCTGGCACAGAATAGGTCCTCAAAAAGTATTCTTACTGATCAGGGTTCTTGGCCTCTTTGATGGATAGAAATTGATCAGAGGCCAAATTCACGCAAGGCTTTACTGGGGCTCCTAAAGCATCAGGGTTTCCCTGGCTTGCTCCCCGAGGGGGGCAAGCTGGTTCCTTATGTGTGGTGAGGGTGAGGATGTGGTTTGGGTGCTTTGCACCCCCCTCCCTTAGGTGGTGCTGTGTGCAGGGAATATGCACAGTACCCTGCTTTTGCTCCAGGCTCTTCAAAAGCAGCAGTTGGGATTTTTTTGGTCTCTTTGTATCTTTCATCCAGCATTTGCCCCAAATCCACATGTACTCATGCAGTTATTTTTAGTCCCATATAGTTTCTTTGTATTTTGGTGCTCAATAGGGAGCGATGTATCCAGGTGCAAGCGCTGCAGCAAAGGATACCAGGTCCCAGCTTGTCTCATTGTAAGTGTCCCTCAGATGGGGGGAAAGAAGCGAATAAATAATATTTTTAAATGGATAAATCACAAAATACCAGTACATCCATATTTCTGTGTGAAGCCGTAGAGGAAATACTAAAAGCGTTGAGGGTAAGAGGGGAGGTGGTTCCCAGTCGGGGCTGGAAGATGTGGAGAGCCGTGTTGTTACAAGCCGCGTGGTAGTTTGACTTGTTAAGCTCCATACCTGTATGATTGGTTTAAATGTTGAAGTCGAGGACCTTGAATATTAACATCTTGCCTCCCGTGTCCCTGATAATTGCTGTTAGGAGACAGCATGAAATTACTGTGGACGTCCCACTGGCAGGATTTCATGCCGCCGAGTCCTGCCCGGTTCTGCACGCTCCAAGTGCCAGGGGTTCCTGCTCTTGTTTTCCTGCCCCTCCGGAGCCCTTACTAATTCTCAGGGCGTAGCAGTCAGTTTGGGCTGCCATGACAAGCACCGCAGACCGAGGGGCTTCAGCCACAGAAATCGATTTTCTCACAGTTCTAGAAGCTGGATGTCCAAGATCAAGGTGCCACCAGGGTCTGATGAGAGCTCTATCTTGGGGTGAGGACAGTCTGCTCCGTGTGATCTCTGCTGGCAGAGAAAGAGGGGCAAGGGGAGAGGGGAGAGGGGAAGGAGAGGGAGGAGAGAGCGAGAGGAATTAATTACACCTCTTCTGTGTCCCTTCTTTGTTGTTGTTCAGCTGATAAGTTGTGTCCGACTCTGCGACGCTGTGGACTGCAGCACACCAGGCTTCCCTGTCCACCACCTCCCGGAGTTTGCTCAAGTTCGTGTCCATTGAGTCTGTGATGCCATCCAACCATCTCATTCTCTGTTGCCCCTTTCTCCCCCTGCCCTCAATCTTTCCCAGCCTCAGGGTCTTTTCTAATGAGTCGGCTCTTTGCATCAGGTGGCCAAGTATTGGAGCTTCATTTCAGCGTCAGTCCTTCCAATGAATATCCAGGACTGATTTTCTTTAGGATGGACTGGTTGAATCTCCTTGCTGTCCAAGGGACTCTCAAGAGTCTTTTCCAGCACCACACTTTGAAACATCACTTCTTTGGTGCTTAGCCTTTTTTATGGTCCAACTCTCACATCCATTCATGACTACTGGAGAAACCACAGTTTGACTATATGGACCTTTGGTGGCAAAAGGATGTCTTTGCTTTTAAATTTGCTGTCTAGGTTTGTCATAGCTTTCCTTCCAAGAAGTAAGTGTCTTCAAATTTCATGGCTGCAGTCGCTGTCCGAAGTATCTCTTTACAAGAGCACTCATCCCAACATGGGCACCCCCACCCCCGCCACATAACCTCATCTAAACCCAGTCACCTCCAAGTGCTATCACACAAAGGTTTAGCTTTCAACATGATTTTTTTAATTTTAATTTTTTACTTTTCGTTGCACTGGGTCTTTATTTCTCTAGTTGTGGCAAGTGGAGATTACTCTCTAGTTGGGGTGCGTGGGCTCTAAAGTGCACAGACTCAGGTGCAGGGGCTTAACTGCCCTGAGGCATGTGGAATCTTCCTGGACCAGGGATGGAACCCCTGTCCTCTGTGTTGGCAAGTGAAAATGAAAGTGTTAGTCACTCAGTCATGTACAGCTGTTTGCAACCCCATGGACTGTAGCCCACCAAGCTCCTCTGTGCATGGAATTCTCAAGCCAAAATACTGGAGTGGGTAGCCATTACCTTCTCCAGGGGATCTTCTCAACCCAAGGATCAAACTCAGGACACCTACATTGCAGGCAGATTCTTTGCCGTCTGAGCCACCAGATTCTTAACTGTTGGACCACCAAGGAAGTCCTCAACATACAATTTTGAGGGGACGTCATTAAGTCCACACCCAAGGGCAACAGCCAAATCACAGCTGGGCTCCGTGTCCACTGCTCCCTTGACTAGAAGGTCTTCAGTGTAGTTTCTTTAACTGCTTCGAGGCTGCGGTTGAGCAAGCCCTTTCCTGCCCAGTACTCTGGTTCTGATTCCTTCCCAGCCCTCAAAGTCAATATTAATCCCACTGTACATGGTGGGACCTGGTGAATGTACGATGGGGCAGAGATGGTTGAACCGGGCTATGAACTCCTTGCCCCGAGTGCTGGTTCTCTTGGCCAACAACTGTCTAGCCACTACACCTCAAGCCTCCATCACTTCCAGTGACACAGTGCATCTGAGCCATTCCCTCTCGTCCGCTGTCACTAGCCTGTCTGGTGTTACCACTGTCTTTCCCCTGGATGACTGCACAGCCCCCCTGACGAATCTCCTCACTTCCGCTCCCCGCCCCCAGCAGCCAGAGGGACCTTGTAAAAGGCAGTATGGACCTTGTCCCTCCTCTGCTTGAGTGACTTCCTACTGCCTTGACCACAAAGTCCAAATTCCTTATTGTGGCCTAGGAGTCCCCATCAGGCCATCAGCTGCACCCGCAAACCCATCTTGGTCCACACTCGCATTTGATCATCCCTGACCCACACTGGGTTCCTTGCTGCTCCAGAGCAAGAAGGCTTCTTCCTGCCCCAGGTCCCCTCCACGAGACTTTTCTCCTCTCAGGAAATCTGTCCTCTAAGATATGGTCACTGCTGCTTCCTCTCCCTTCTCAGGGCTCTGCTTGGCCACCTCCACCCCTGTCAGAAGTGGCCACAACTCCTTCCACCCCTTCCTCTCATGTCACCCTATTATGCTGTCTTTGGAGCATTTGTTACCATCTCCAACTATCCATCTTATTCATTAAGACATGTTAGTCACTTAGGCATGCCCGACTCTTTGCGACTCCATGGACTGTAGCCCACCAGGCTTCTCTGTCCATGGGATTCTCCAGGCAAGGATACTGGAGTGGGTTGCCATTTCCTTCTCCAGGGGATCTTCCCAACCCAGGTTCAAACCTGGGTCTCCTGCACTGCAGGCAGATTCTTTACCCACTGAGCTACGAGGGAAGCCCTCTTAGTCATTACTCATTTGTATAAAATATGTTGGCTGGAGGGAACAGCTCCAATGGCCCAGAGTGGATGACCAGAGCTACCTTTGAGGCGTATGTGTTAGAGAAGTTGATTTGGGGCCAAACATCACCATACCCAACACACTCATACGTGGAGCTCCAGAAGAAATGGGTGAACGGACATCTCCTGGAGCCAGCATCCTGACAATACCCACACTTGCATCCCATGNGTTCAAACCTGGGTCTCCTGCACTGCAGGCAGATTCTTTACCCACTGAGCTACGAGGGAAGCCCTCTTAGTCATTACTCATTTGTATAAAATATGTTGGCTGGAGGGAACAGCTCCAATGGCCCAGAGTGGATGACCAGAGCTACCTTTGAGGCGTATGTGTTAGAGAAGTTGATTTGGGGCCAAACATCACCATACCCAACACACTCATACGTGGAGCTCCAGAAGAAATGGGTGAACGGACATCTCCTGGAGCCAGCATCCTGACAATACCCACACTTGCATCCCATGGGAGGGGATGGCTGGAGCCGTGAGGGCTGCGAGGATCACTTCCTCAAGAACCCTTTCTCCACCGCTTTCTCCCAACCTAACACACCACTATTCTCCCAACCTAGCACACACATGTTATTCTTGATTGGAACAACTATTTTGGGGCCCTTCTAAAAGGACTTATTCTTGGGCTTCCTTTGTGGCTCAGCTGGTGAACAATCTGCCTGCAATGTGGAGACTTGGGTTCGATCCCTGGGTTGGGAAGATCCCCTGGAGAAAGACTATCCACTCCAGTATTCTGGTCTAGAGAATTCTATGGACTGAATAGTCCATGGGGTCACAAAGAGTCAGACACAATGGAGCTACTTTCAGTTTTACTTTCTAAGGGGACTTACCAATTGATATCTTATAAGTACTGGTGAAAGGAAAGAAGGGAAAGTGAGGTTGCTCAGAGGAGGCTGCCAGGCTCCTCTGTCCCTGGGATTTCCCAGGCAAGGATACTGGAGTGGGTTGCCATTTCTTCCTCCAAGGGATCTACCAGAAAGAGTGCTAATTAACCTGCTTGGTATTTCATAGGAACCTCTGGAGGGCAGTCTTCCTCCACTGCAGGGTCTAGCTTTCCTGTCAAAGGTCAGGGCTGACAAGGTCAGATGGACAGAGATGGGTGGGTGGGGGTGCCTTCTGGCAGCAGGAACACCCTTCCTTTGGAGAGAAGGGAGGCTGGAGGCCCAGGTAAGCCCTGAGTGTGAGTGAAACTCAGGCCAGAGAGACGACAGGCTGCTGTGCGTGGTAATGAGGGACAGATCCGGGCACAGCTTGCCTGGGAGAACATTGACTCTGCATCCTACGAGCCCCATGACCTTGAGCAAAGCTCCTTCCCCATTTTCTCATATGAAACCTGGAGGAATAGTCTCCTCTTCAAAGAGCTGCTGTGAATAATAATGAGTTAATACATGGAAAGTTCTTTGAAGTTATTATTGTTGTTGTTATTTAAGCTCTAGGCAGGAAGGTAAAGTTTCTTGTATTATGTACTAGCCAGGAGGTACTGGGGTGTATGCATGGGCCTGGCGGGCATGTGGTATGTGACACGTACGGCGTGTGTGCCCATGCGCTACGCATGGGTATACATCTATATTCTTCTCTTTCTATTATTTTCCATTACAAGTTATAACAAAATATTGAATACAGTCCCCTGTGCTATACAGTAAATCCTTGCTGCGTGTCTATTTCATACACAGAGTGTATATCAGTTAATCCCATACTCTGAATTCATCCCTCCTCATCCCCCTTCACCTTTGCAGAATCACAACCACAGAGTCAGCCTCTAAGGTCAGGATCAGGAAAACATGGCGTTCTTCAGGCACGGGCCAGTCCTCCAGCTCAGTCCTGGTCACCAGGCAGTGCACAGTCCAGATGTCAGCTACCCAGGAAGCCTTGGCAGATTCCCAGCTAGACTGGGGGCCCCTCTTCTGCCGTCTCCCTCTTTTTGCACTAGCAACATAGTAGTTTTGGTTTTTTTTTAAATGATTTATGATATGAAATTATAAATTGAGGATTAATTTAATATTATTGGTTTCATTCTCTGCCTCCCCAACTTGCTGTAAGCTCCTGGACGGGCAGACTCTGTGTCCGATTCCACTTGGTCTCCCGGGTGCTCAGCTGAGGGCCTGGCAGAGAGTAAACTGCTCACTTGTTTGTATTCCTGCTGAATGAATAAACTGAATTTTAGCATCCTGGACTCTGAAAATTCATCGGAAAGCCCATCCTGGCCATGTTGCCCACATTCTGTCTAATATGGTAATTCAGATGTAGCCCTAGAGGGAGGGATTACCTCTGGGCAATCTCAGGACCAGCCACACCTTCCTTTCAGGATGAGAAGCTTGGCCTTTGCCCCTGCTGTGGCCCCTGCTAAGAGGGTTTTGTGGGGGAGCTGGAAGATGCAGGCAGCTGAATCAAGCATTTGGCACCTGGAAGGGCAAGCAGTTTTGGTTCCTGAGTCAGCTCCACAGACAGGGGAGATGGGTGGGGGAGGGCAGGCTGCAGGCAGGAGCTGAGGATCTTCACCAGGTCAGGAGCCCTGCACTAGGGACCAAGCAACAATAACATGTGACCTCGAGGACTGGTGGGTCCAGGCCACAGACTGGCCTTGGCAGATCGGGAGCGCCATGGCTGCAGCGGTAGCTGGTCTATTCTGAGCCTAGGGTGGCAGCTTTAGGGGCACAGGAACAGGGTGGGGGCATCTGTGAAGAAGCCTCAGTGCTTTTACAGTGGGTGTGGCATCAGGCTTCCAGGGGCTCCATGGGCTGAACCAGCATCATCTCTGGACAGAATAGGAAGAGGTAGCAGATACTGCTTCCTGGAGAGAGGACTTCCTTAGGGAGACAATTTCTTTTTTAAAAAATATTTATTTGACTGCTCTGGGTCTTAGTTGCAGCACGCAGGGCCTTCGATCTTCACTGCAGCATATGGGAGCTTCAGTTGCGGCACATGGGATCTAGTTCCCCAACCAGGGATCAAACCTGGGCCTCCGGCATTGACAGTGTGGAGTTTTAGCCACTGCACCACCAGGGAAGTTCGAGAGGATTTCTTGTGAACATGTGAGAACCTAGATCTCCCCTGTGTAAGGCTTGGGTTAGTTTCAAGGGCTGAAAGTCTTACATTTGAAGGCAGGGCCAGAGCCAGGGAAAGAATACGGAACGTTACTGGTGTGGCCCCGCTCTGCTCAGCTAGGATCGTGGGTCCATTGTCTGAGCAATAAGAGCACGAGATGGGGTTTCTGGGTTAAGAAATTTACCAGGCGGGAGCTCTGAGTAGAGGAGTGAGGGAAGCAGGCCAGGGTGGAGACGGAGCTAAGCAAAGATATGAAGCTGCTGCGTTGTGATCCTACGGAGCTCTGGAGCACAAGAGGTACCACGGAGTGGCTGCTCCATTATTTGGTTAGGAGGGCAGCTCTGGGGCGTGGGGCATCCCCTCCTGGTCCAGGGCGACGACCAGGACAAAGGGGACAGCTGTGACCAGAGAACAGCCAACACTCAGGAGCCAGCCCATAAAGGGGTCTGGGCGGGGCACCAACACCTTCCCCTATAGCAGGCATCCTGGACTTCCTCGCCCTGAAATCAACCTTGTACCTTCCACTATCCATGCACTCTGTTTCCACTCTCTGGACCCCCGGGATGCACCCACTTGGCCACCCCCTTATAGGTGTGGGCAGGGTATTCAGACTCTGTCTGGGTGCCTCCGAGCATCCCTGGAGCTGAGAGAGAGGCCAGCATCAGCACGCGGATGTGGCCAAAGGAACCCTGAGGTCCTGATGCAGCGATGTGGGGTGGTGGTGGGGAGATCAGGGGTGAGCGTCCACCTCAGCAGCAAGAACCCAATAGCCTAGCACTCTTGTTATCTGGGACTGTGTGCGTGGATCCCAGTGATCCAGCAATGTTGCATTCTCCAATGTATTAAGAGAAGCAAGAGTCGAATATTAAACTCTTTACGTCATGTGTGTATCACTGACAAGCTCCACACAGGAAATTGTGACCACATGAAATATTTATGCTTCATGCTGCCACGACGCTACTGACGTGACAGTACGTTGTTTTTGTTTGTTTGGCTGGGTTTTCTTTTTTTCTTTTTCCAAAGTGGATTACAAGATGCCCTCCAGTGAGGAGATGGCTCAGAGAAATTGTGCCTATCCCAGGAGTTGTTGTCTGGGTGAAGCAGGGTTATATGACTGGAGAACGAGGGGCCAGACCCATGGAGCTTCCTCTGTCTGGGTCATGGGCCTGGTTTGGAGTGCCTAAACCTGCCCCTTATCTCCAAATAGCTGTGTCATGAGGCCCAAGAGCTGCAGTCTCCCCATAGCTCCTCCACACCAGGCAACTGTGATTTTTCCAGAAACGGTTAAAATAGTAACATAATTATTACTTTATTTAGGTTTATTTAGGTTATCCCCCCTAACATCTGTCAGGAAAACCAGTTAAGAGTTCCCTGTCTGAGATGCTTGCTACACTCGGGTTTGGAGGAGTCCCTCTTCCCACCCTGGGCTCCTGCTGCCCTGAACTCACCTCTCACCTCCACCAGCCTGGAAACTTCCAGAAGATAGAAGCTCCATCGGGGGCAAGGGAATGGTCGGGAGGGGCGCACTGTGGTCACCTGCCGATGGGAGCTCCCTGTGTGGCCAGCACACAAGGCCAGAGCACCTTGAATCATCATGGGAACCTACTTGCTGACCGTCATCGCCCCACTTCTACAGATGGCAAGACTGAGGCCATCCACCCTCTGTCGCCCGCAGAGACCCTCAGGGAGGGAGAAAGGGCAGGGGGGCTTTGCCCTCAACCTGACTGACACCAGAGGCTCTGTCCTGGCGAATCCCACCACCAAGGACCACTGCAGAGGGCCTGCCCCTGGCTTACCAAGTGTAAAGAGAGACAGGCTTGTTTCCAACTTTTTATCAGTTTTATTATAAAGAAATTCGAGAGAAGCACTGGGCACCAAGACAGACATTTGCAGGGTCAGAAAACAGCTGCAAACATTAAGAACCCAAACCCAAACCAAACCCCCAAAGCACACTTTATGATAGAAACTGCAATTTTGCTCTCGATTGTTCCTCGTAAACAGACAGAAGTAGCTGCTGGCTGTTTTAAATAGATGAATGTATGATTTAAAAAAAAAAAAAAGCGCGGTCTCTGAGTGTGGCTATAAATTGTCCAGTTCCTGCTGTACAGAGGGTGAAATGGTTTGGCAGCCTCTTTTGTGCACGTCTCCCTTAAGATAAAACTTAAAAAAAATGTGCTAAGGGTCATATAAAATGCTTTTTTTTTTTTTACCTTTAAGGAATCTACTTTCCGCCCCACCCCATCCCAACAAAATAATCTTACAGGTGTCTTCAGCACAGCTTCTAAAACACGTAGTCAACTAATACTTACATGGAGCCAAGAGTTTATAAGTGTCATAATGTCTTGTTCACACTGTAAAACCGGATTTGCACGTCGGGCGCTGAGCCGACCCCCGCCCGGCGCATCTGGGGGTGGTTTCCTGCGGCAGGGCCACCGGTCCAGGGGCAGCTCCGGCGACCGTGGGCTCTGGCGCCAGACGACCAGACGGAGGGGACGTTGCAGGCGAGGCGCGGGGTCCACAGGAACCCTGGAGCAAGCGGTCAGGGGGCGGGAGGTTCCAGCAGGGTCTTTGGGCTGGCGGCGGGCGGCGGGCGGCCTCTGCAGAGTCTGCCGGGAGGTGAGGAAGAGCCTCAGCCCCGGGCGCGGGCGTCTCACTGCGCTCCGCGCCGGCGCCCTGCTTCCTGCCGAGGCCTCTTTTCCGCTGTCAGCCCTTCAGGCTCTGAGCAGCGCCCTTCCAGCAAGCCTCAGGGAGGGCAGGGAGACGGGCTTAGGTGAGGTAGAGCGATTTATCCCTGGGGAGCAGGCTGGGGAGAGAGGAGGGGCTGTCAGAGCTGATGTGGCCGCCCCCCACCCCCGCCCAGGCGTCCCCTGGTCCTCACGGGGATGGATACAGAGCCCGAGTGGGTGGGGACAGCCGCTCACTGGCCGTTCATCCCCTCCCCGGATTCAGCGGCCCCTCGAAGATCCGTGAAGGTCTGGGCCGGTCCCATCTTGACTAGGCACCGGAGGGCTTCGGAGGGGTGTGTGTGTGTGTGTGTGTGTGTGTGTGTGTATGCGGGCGTCGGAGGTGTGTGTGTGTGTGTGTGTGTGTGTGTATACAAAAAGCTAGAACCCAAATCTCCGTGCTTCCACTACAGGAGCTCTGGTTCAATCCCTGGTTGGGGAACACAGAATTCTGCATGCCACGTGGTGCGGCCAAAAAATAATAAAAAATTATTTTATTTTAAGAAATGGGACCAAATCTGTGCTGTGATTGGAGCCTAGAGCTCCCATGAGATCAGGCCAATGTGAGAGAGAATAGAACTGAAACATGTATATTACCCTGTGGATTACAGGTGACCAGTGCAAGTTGGATGCATGAAGCAGGTCACCCAAATCCGGTGCTCTGGGACAACCTAGAGGAAGGGGGGGTGGGGAGGGTGATGGGGGTTCAGGATGAGGGGACAGGTATATCTGTGGCCAATTGATCTTGATGTGTGGCAAAAACCATCACAATATTGTGAAGTAATTATTCTCCAATTAAAATAAATAAGTTAATTAAAAAACAAATGCCAGTCTCTGGCTGAGGCCACGCCCTTGCTAGGCTCCTCCCTGCCCCGCGCTGCCCTAGCCCCAATACTGGTACAGGTTCTCCCTGAACAAATATACGTCATCAGGGGCACCAAATTCCTGCTTCAGGCTCTGCTCCGAGGGAAGCTGACCAAAGACAGTTGCTCTAGCTATGAATGCCACGCGGAAGCACTTGTGAGAAAAGAAACCAGAGTGGAGACATCCCCTGGTGGTCCAGTGGCGAAGAATCCACCGGCGGGTTCCACCCCTGCTCCAGGAAGATTCCATGAGGCTCGGGGCAACTAAGCACCTGCGCCACGACTACTGAGCCCGAGCTCTAGAGCCCGGTGAGCCACAACAAAGACCAGGTGCAGCCAAAAATAAATAAATCTGCTCGTGGAATCCTCCAGGCAAGAATAACTAGAGTGGGTGGCAGGCCTTCCTCAGGGGATTTCCCTTACCCAGGGTCGAATCTGGGTCTCCTGCACTGCAGGCAGATGCTTTACCCTCTGAGCCACCAGGGAAGACTAAATAAATAAATAAATCTTTAAAAAAAAAAAAGAAAAGAAAAGAAAAATAACAGGATGGAAGGAAAAACAGCAAGAGCAAAGACGGGCCTCAGTGTCTCCCACAGGCCTGGCCCCAGACAGCTGAGTCCCTATGGGTCCTTGCTTTGTTCTACTTCCTCTCCTGACAATGCCGGGCACCTGGTGCCCACGAGGCCCTCCTGCAGGTGACAGTGATCTGCAGTGTCACCGTTGCCCTTTCCATCCTGTCACCCCATCGCATCAGCAGCGCCCACCGTGGGCAGGGGTGGNCTCAGTGTCTCCCACAGGCCTGGCCCCAGACAGCTGAGTCCCTATGGGTCCTTGCTTTGTTCTACTTCCTCTCCTGACAATGCCGGGCACCTGGTGCCCACGAGGCCCTCCTGCAGGTGACAGTGATCTGCAGTGTCACCGTTGCCCTTTCCATCCTGTCACCCCATCGCATCAGCAGCGCCCACCGTGGGCAGGGGTGGGGGTGAGGGCCCACCTGCAGGTGCTGACGCCACACTCGGTGCTGGGGTAACTGCTGTCCCAGTCTCCGCTGCTCGTGGGGTTGGACGGGCCAGGGGAGCGGGATCCGGAACCGCTGGGGAACTCAGAGATGTGAGGGAAGTCCTGCCGAGGGGGGAGGAGGAGGAGGTGGTGAGCAGAGGAGAGCCAAAGGGATGCTTCTCAGGCAGCGAGGGGACGGGGCTGTTCGCAGAGACACTGCCCCGGCTTATACGAAATTTCTGCTCTGCCCGTCTGCCTGGACCACTTCTTTCTTTTTCCTAGTAGAGCACCTTCTGGAAAATCCAGTCCTAGTCTTAGCTGCAAGGGTGGAGTGCTGGTGATGAAGGACTTTCCTTCCCTGGACCTGTTTCCCACTCTGTAAAATGGACTTACTGGGCTGTGTGACCTCCCAGGGTCAAGCAGGCCTTGTAATTCCCAGTGTCCATGGAGTAATTAGCAGGGGTCAAGCTTCAAAGGCTTTGGGGAGAGCCAGGAGCTAAGGCTCTATGGCCTCAGTCTCTCTGGCCAGAGAGCAGGAATGGACAGAGTTCTGAGAGAGGAGAGCCTGGGATACCCTAGGAATCTGAAGAATCTGCCTGGCAACCTGCCAGCTGTTCTCTCCAGCCAGTGCATCTCAGGCGAGGCATACTCATCCCATTTCACAGATGTGGTCACTGAGGCTCAGAGGGGTAAAGTGCCAAGGCTGAGGTTTCACAGGCCATGAGTGGCAGGGCCAGTATTTGGAACCCCAAGCTGCCTTCCCTTTCCACAAGGGGGTTCCCCAGGAGCTCATTCTCCCTGGGTCCTGCTTACCTGTGGCCCTGGAGGTGAGGGGCTCACGGCCAGCTGCACCTGGAGTGCCATGGGAGTGGGCAGGACGGGAGGCTGGGGGGCTGGGGACATGCTGACGGGTGGGCTGAGGAGGGTGCCCTGGGCATGGGGTGGCAGCGGCAGCTGCTGGTGCAGGGGTGTGCTGAGAGGGAAGGAGGGCGGCGGCGGCGGGGAGGCGCTGAGGCTGGGCAGCAGCGACTTGGAGCCCAGCGTCCGGGCGAGGCTGGCAGGGGAGGCCCCACTGCGGAAGGCCTGCAGGTCAGATGGCGTCAGGAAGGAGGCCAGGCCTGGCATGGCGTACATGGGCTGCTTAGGGGGGAGCATCTTGGCCGGCGGGTTCACCTGAGCGCTCTTGGTCTCACCCTGGTCAGGGGAGCTCTGGAAGGAAACAGACACCAATCTGGATAAGCTGGAACCAACGTGGATAAGCTGGGACTTGGGCCACGAGATCCATGTGGTTTTGTAACCCAGTGGCTGGCTCTCGTGCCCCTCGGGGGAGAGCAGGGGACTCACGAGGGATCACTCAGGACCCACCACCCTTGGCTCTGACCATCCAACCACCCCGTATTTTAATCCCTGGGGGTTCCCCTGTCCACGGGCAAACCACACTTCTCAGCCTGGCCCGAGGCATGAGCATTGCCCAGCTGGGTTATCCTCTTCGTGGGCTT
>SJYA01001847.1:307255-321945 GCA_006410615.1 Neotragus moschatus | reverse complement strand
GCAGAGACGCTGCCCCGGCTTATACGAAATTTCTGCTCTGCCCGTCTGCCTGGACCACTTCTTTCTTTTTCCTAGTAGAGCACCTTCTGGAAAATCCAGTCCTAGTCTTAGCTGCAAGGGTGGAGTGCTGGTGATGAAGGACTTTCCTTCCCTGGACCTGTTTCCCACTCTGTAAAATGGACTTACTGGGCTGTGTGACCTCCCAGGGTCAAGCAGGCCTTGTAATTCCCAGTGTCCATGGAGTAATTAGCAGGGGTCAAGCTTCAAAGGCTTTGGGGAGAGCCAGGAGCTAAGGCTCTATGGCCTCAGTCTCTCTGGCCAGAGAGCAGGAATGGACAGAGTTCTGAGAGAGGAGAGCCTGGGATACCCTAGGAATCTGAAGAATCTGCCTGGCAACCTGCCAGCTGTTCTCTCCAGCCAGTGCATCTCAGGCGAGGCATACTCATCCCATTTCACAGATGTGGTCACTGAGGCTCAGAGGGGTAAAGTGCCAAGGCTGAGGTTTCACAGGCCATGAGTGGCAGGGCCAGTATTTGGAACCCCAAGCTGCCTTCCCTTTCCACAAGGGGGTTCCCCAGGAGCTCATTCTCCCTGGGTCCTGCTTACCTGTGGCCCTGGAGGTGAGGGGCTCACGGCCAGCTGCACCTGGAGTGCCATGGGAGTGGGCAGGACGGGAGGCTGGGGGGCTGGGGACATGCTGACGGGTGGGCTGAGGAGGGTGCCCTGGGCGTGGGGTGGCAGCGGCAGCTGCTGGTGCAGGGGTGTGCTGAGAGGGAAGGAGGGCGGCGGCGGCGGGGAGGCGCTGAGGCTGGGCAGCAGCGACTTGGAGCCCAGCGTCCGGGCGAGGCTGGCAGGGGAGGCCCCACTGCGGAAGGCCTGCAGGTCAGATGGCGTCAGGAAGGAGGCCAGGCCTGGCATGGCGTACATGGGCTGCTTAGGGGGGAGCATCTTGGCCGGCGGGTTCACCTGAGCGCTCTTGGTCTCACCCTGGTCAGGGGAGCTCTGGAAGGAAACAGACACCAATCTGGATAAGCTGGAACCAACGTGGATAAGCTGGGACTTGGGCCACGAGATCCATGTGGTTTTGTAACCCAGTGGCTGGCTCTCGTGCCCCTCGGGGGAGAGCAGGGGACTCACGAGGGATCACTCAGGACCCACCACCCTTGGCTCTGACCATCCAACCACCCCGTATTTTAATCCCTGGGGGTTCCCCTGTCCACGGGCAAACCACACTTCTCAGCCTGGCCCGAGGCATGAGCATTGCCCAGCTGGGTTATCCTCTTCGTGGGCTTTTCCCAGCCTCTGTGCCTTTTCATGGGCTGTTCCCTTGATTTGGGACACCCTCTTTGCTTGGCCCTTTCTGGCCCAATTCAGAAGCCATATCCTCGGTAGCAGCTGCCAGATCACCTCCCTCCCTGGCTTGGACCACGTAACCACCACCATGCTGAGCCTCCTGTGATACTGGTGTCAACAGAGAAGGCTGAGCACAGGACAGGAGTAAAGGCCAGTTTTGAAGACGGGCAAAACCGGGTTTGAATCCTAGTACAGCCATTTAACAGACTGGATACTTCCAGGCAAGTTGCTTAACTCCTCTGTGTACTGGGTTCTTGTTGGAAGAATCATGGGAAATGAGATGGGTGTAAAGTATGCAGCATGAGCTGGCACACAGGAGGTACCCTGGAGAAGGGGCCACGTGCGTGTGTGCTAAGTTGCTCAGTTGAGTCTGACTCTGCGTGACTCTGTGGACTATAGCTCTCCAGGCTCCTCTGTCCATGGGGATTCTCCAGGCAAGAATACTGGAGTCGGTTGCCATGCCCTCCTCCAGGNTACCCTGGAGAAGGGGCCACGTGCGTGTGTGCTAAGTTGCTCAGTTGAGTCTGACTCTGCGTGACTCTGTGGACTATAGCTCTCCAGGCTCCTCTGTCCATGGGGATTCTCCAGGCAAGAATACTGGAGTCGGTTGCCATGCCCTCCTCCAGGGGGTCTTCCCCACCCAGGGACTGAACCCAGGACTCTTATGTCTCCTGCATTGGCTGGTGGGTTCTTTACCACTAGTGCCACCTGAGAAGCCCAGAGAAGGGACCACATTGGTCTTTTCCATCCCTTTCAAGACCTGTGGTGTTGACCGTTCCCTTGGACTTCGGTTCTTGCTCTATTCCTCAAGGATTGGGCTTAGGGATCCCAGATGTTACCTTGGAAACAAGGCTGGCCCTGTAGGCTGCCAGAGCCTTCAGATACTCCTTCTTCGCTGCTTCGGTCTTCCTCTTGTAGGCCTGAAAGATCCAAGATGTGGGTGATACCAGGAAGAGGTCAGGTGGTCAGCCTGAGCTCATAGGGTGGTAACTGGCGCTAACCTCTGAGCTAGGTCTGCTTCTATCCCCCCCGCAGGCCCTTGAGGGGAAGCCACAGGCTTACGGCCAGTGGGTAGAAAAGATGTGACCTGGACCCCAGACTTTCAGAGTTGGAGGCACACAATGGATGGAGATGCTTGTTCCCATTTAACGGATGAGGCGGCAGAGGTCGAGTTTCCTCCCCCACTTAACGAAGTTGCTAGTGAACACAGCTACAGAACAGCCAAATGTGACCGGCCCTACCTCCCCAGTTTACAGATTCGCAAAGTGTAGAGTCCTCAGCAGAGGCTGGGCAGAGGCTAGTTCCCCTAGATCCAGAGGCTGGACCTGGTTCCAGACCTTCCAAGTCTGACTACAGAGCCTTGGGGGATGGGATGGGGGCTCACCTGCTTCTGCTCCTCTCCCAAGCTGTCCCACATGGAGGCCACGATTTTGGACACATCCCCGAAGGTCGCGCTGGGGTTCTGTCCCTTGATGGCGGCCTGAGTGTCTCTGAAGAAGAGTGCGTAGGCTGACACAGGTTTCTGCGGCTCATTGGGATCCTTCTTCTTCTTCTTCTTCGGGTTCTTGGCTTTTTTGCCAGGATCGGCTGAAGGTCTCTTTTCTCCCGACATCTGCCCAGGTGAGGGGAGTTAGAAAACCAGAGAAGCCCAGGACCTCCAGCTAACCGACCCAGCCTAGGCTGAGCTGGACCTTCCTTAGCTTTTCCCAGCTTGCCCAGCCCTGCTCACACATCGGCAATGCCCTGGCCACCCCTTGGGCTTGAATACACACACACATAAATCACACACAAGCGAGTGTGCACACATGCCCTGGGTACGAGCCCTGGGGTTTTCATTCAGAATGATGGTAAAGTTCATTCAAAAAAACACAAGAGAAAGAAACAAGTTACTGCCCTATAGAGCAATAACACTATCACCTCTGGGCCTTTAGTCTTTCCTGCTGCACGGAAGTCTTTTGTGTCTCTACAGGGAAAAATTAATTTGCCTTGTAATCGAACAAAAATCGCTTACCTCTTCATCACCTCCCCCCCACCCCAAGTTAACATCTTCCTTTACAGAATGTAAAAGCCCCCATCAATAACAAGGGAGGGATCAAACGGAAGGTATAATCTTGCAGCGAATCATCAGATAATTCTTGAGCCTGTTCGATGAGGCAGTGATATGTCATTGAAAGGCTGTGTAGTTATCTGTTTTTGGACTCTTTCCAAGTTTTGGATATATATATATTTTTCTTCACACCTCTCTCTTCTTGTGATCACAAATAATCCCCAAAGATTATTCTTGATGGAATAAGACCAGTCTCTTCCACCACATTTCAGCTCTGTGACTTGGGGCAGGTGGCTTAGTCCCTCTGACCCTCTCTGAAGTTGCTGGATGGGAGAAAGGTTAATCTAACTGTCAGCAGGGTGACCTCACCCTGGATTCCTGGCCTCTGATGCAGTCAGACTCCAGGATCTCAGTACTGTGGGCACTTGGCTTCCAGGATGGAGGGGGTGGGCATGTCCCCCACCAACTAGGACTCCCAGGCCACCCAAGGACCAGGGATTTTGGCCAGAGGCTGTGGATCTTGCTATGAAGACTGTGGTTCTAATGCTCCAAGAAAGTAAAGGCAAAATCGTAAACTGATAAGGAAACCCTGGGCCAGACTTGGGTCTGCGGGTCTGAGGGACAGTGAGGGGCAGTCTGTGGCCACATCAGTCCTGTTCTTGAGTGTTTCTCTGCGGTCACCCACCTCTCCAAGCCTCAGTTCTGTCTGCCGAGCAGATGGGGCATTGTGGGTGGTTTAGAGTACGTGTGCGGGAACCAGATTATAACCACCTTGGTTTAGATTCTGGTTCTGTGACACCTGATAAGTCACTTGACCTCTCTGTGCCTTGGTTTCCCCATGTGCCAATCAGAGATAATAAAGGCACCTACTACATAGGGCTGTGATAAAGATGACTTGGATTAATACCTGTCATATCCTTAGAATAGCATCTGCCCCATGGAAGTGTTTTAGAAGGGTTTGTTAAATACAAATTAAATTAAATGAAAAGCACTTCCTGCCTGGACTACAGTAGTGACCAAGTTACCCTAAGGATAAAGCTAGACCAGGATCCAGATGTGCCCGCCCAAGCCAGGATGTCAGGGTTTCTGATGGATGCCANGGGATAAAGATGACTTGGATTAATACCTGTCATGTCCTTAGAATAGTATCTGCCCCATGGAAGTGTTTTAATACAAATTAAATTAAATGAAAAGCACTTCCTGCCTGGACTACAGTAGTGACCAAGTTACCCTGAGGATAAAGCTAGACCAGGATCCAGATGTGCCCGCCCAAGCCAGGATGTCAGGGTTTCTGATGGATGCCACGATTACTGCCCCAGGCCTCTTCAGGGACCCCCACATGGAAAGAGGTGAGAGGCCCTTATGAAGAAGAAAAGGAGGCAGGCATTGTGGGAGCAAGTCTTGATTTTACCAGCGGCTCACTGGGAGATTCCGGGCAAGCACAAGCATCCTTGGCTTTGATGGGTCTCTGTTTCCTGCTCCAGTAAAACAAGGTGCTCTTTGACAGGGAGGGAGGCTTGGGGTCAGTGCAAAGAAAGGTCAGGAGCTGGACAGGTGGTGAGCTCTCATTCCCTGGCATGTTCTTGAAGAAGCAGGACAACCCTTGGTTCCAGGGATATGCGGGGGGTCATGTCCCCACTGGGGGGTTGTTTTTAATGCTCCCTCCCACAGTGATGCCCAGAGGTACCCTGTGCTGGACCACACATCTCTGTGGTCCTCCTGAAAGGTCAGAGTGACCACAAGATGTGGCCCTGAGGATCTTGCCAATGTCATCAATGCCACCGAAATGACCCACTGGCCGTTGAGGAATTAGATGTCATCATGTTTTCCCAGAATTTTCCTTGTTTTCCGACAAAGGGGACAGTTATCCTCCTGTAGTCTTTTCTAGAGGTAGGGATGCCCGTTTCTGCAGGGCCTGTCCCCTGCTGGCGGGAGGCGCTCTAAGGCACCTGAAGCCTTTACATCTCCACCCCCACGCACCTTAAAATGTGCCTCCGACTCCTCCTCCTGAGTTGAGCTGGAGGGAGAAGGGGTCGCTGACTTGCTCCCTGGGGGTGATGGGGAGCTGTGGGCGATGCCGCTCCGGATGCCCATCTGAGAAATGAGCTGGGACTGGCTGAGGGCGCTCATGTGGCTGGCCAGCATCGCCGGGCGGCCCAGCAGGGGCCCTGGTCGGCCCGAGTCATAGGCAGCAACCTCCGAGTGGACCATCTCCTGGATCTAAGAGAGGAGGAGATTGCGTGCTGAGTTAGAAAGGGCCAGCACACTGGCATTGTCAGACTCAGAGGAGGGGTTCCGCTCTGACCTGTGGCTTCCTCAGGGACCCCTGCACGGTCTGGTGCACCCCTGGGGAGCGCCATTCTGCTGACAGTCACCCTGGACGTCTAGACGGCCCTCATGAGAAAGCCCAGTTCAGTTGTGATTAAGTAGTTTGATGATATTGGATCTTCCCTCCTGAAACGTGGTATATCTTTGCATTTATTCCCTGTACAGCATAACAGCAAAGAGCAGAGATGCTGGAAGCTGCCTGCACTTTGAAATCGGACTCCGCTTGTACGCTGGGCGACTTTGGCAAAGTTACTCAACCTCTCTGTGCCTCAGGCTTTACATCTGAAAAATGTGGATAATGATTAAACCTACCTTCTAGGGATGTTAAGGATTAAATATGCCTGGCACACAGTAAGCCCTATATTGTATAAGGGCTTGTTAAATACAAAAAATAAAAAAGTCCCTTAAGAACGTTTGCACTTTCTCCCCGCCGCCATAGGTCAGTAGTTTTCTTACTATCTATTCCCCAGGATATTTTCTAACTGGTTATTTTTGGAATATAAAGAAAACTACTGAGTTTTACATACAGGCACTTCTTGTACTAACCATATTTAGAACAGTGTGCATTTTTCACCTAAATATTATATATGTATATAGATACACACACTGTTCAGTGAAGCATACCGATTTGTATATTCTTATAGTTATTTTTATTTCCTTTAAATTTGTGGTCAAATTCTAATTTATAATATCTAGTATCTGTGTTTTCCTTTTNAAGAAAACTACTGAGTTTTACATACAGGCACTTCTTGTACTAACCATATTTAGAACAGTGTGCATTTTTCACCTAAATATTATATATGTATATAGATACACACACTGTTCAGTGAAGCATACCGATTTGTATATTCTTATAGTTATTTTTATTTCCTTTAAATTTGTGGTCAAATTCTAATTTATAATATCTAGTATCTGTGTTTTCCTTTTACTTTTTATTAGAGAAGTTCATCAGTTTTCTATTTTATTTTGTGGGATTTTTCTTTTCCTCCTTAAAAGAATCAAATCTCAAATTTGTTTATCAGGTCTACTCTCTCTCTGCTTTCTAATTCTTTATCTTTATTCATCTCTTTATAGTATCTTTATCTAATTCTTTTATATTTATTAATCTTTTCTTCTGGTTTTGTAGACTGGTTGGTGTTGCTTCCCACTCAATTCGAGTCACATTTTCAATTCATTATTTTCATCCTCAATGTTTAGAAATATGTTTCATGCTATGAATTTCCCTCTGAATATGACCTTAGCTTTTCCCAGACTTCATCTCATGAGATTTTCATTATTATTNCTGAATTAAGGCCTGAGTCTTAACCAAGTTGTATGCTTCTAGACCAGGAGAAGAGAATGGCAGGGCACTTCGGTATTGCTGGGGCTTCCTGGTTTAGAGGGGAAAGAGTCTGCCTGCAAAGTGGGAGACCCAGGGTCTCCCTGGGTCGGGAAGATCCCCTGGAGAAGGGAATGGCTACCCATTCAGGTATTCTTGCTTGGAAAATTCCATGGACAGAGGAGCCTGGCGGGCTACAGTCCACGGGGTCGCAGAGAGTCGGACACGACTGAGTGACTAACACTTTCACTTATGTTTCACGCTTCTGAAACAACCCAGCACCATCACTGCCACGCATACCACTCTGGTCTCTCCCTATTGTTTTTTCCTCATTCATTCTACTCCAGTACCTGTACCGCCTACCATCCCTTGCACAGCTAAGCTCAGGGCCCTCCTCTGGCTCGGTGTGATGCCCCCTAGTGGACATCTGCCAATCTTTGGAGATACTTTCAGTTACGATAGGAGACCTGGGTTCGATCCCTGGGTTGGGAAGATCGCTTGGAGAAGGGAAAGGCTACCCACTCCAGTATTCTAGCCTGGAGAATTCCAGGATCACAGAGTCAGACACAACTGAGTCACTTTCAGTTTCACTTTTTTTTCAGTTAATGACTAGGAGATGCTACTGGCATCTAGTAGGCTGGCTGTTGTTCGGTAGCTAACTCGTGTCCAGCACTTTGTGACCCAATGGACTGCAGCATGCCAGGCGTCCCTCACTTTCACCATCTCCTGGAGTTTGCTCAAACTCACATTCATTGAGTCAGATGTCCATTGAATAGGTCAAGGATGCTGCTAAACATCCTACTAGGCATGGAACAGCCCCCCACCATGGAGAAATACCCAGCCCCGTATGCCAAGAGTGCCAAGGTGGGCCGCTTGGAAGTTAGCCGTTGCCTTTATTCGGATGTTCCTCCCCACTTGCAGGGACACCTGCCTGCCTTACTCCCTCATCTCCTTCCAGTCTTCGTTCAAACCTCCCCTTACCTGAGGCCTCCCCTGACCATCCCATCTAACACTGCAGCCTATCCCCGCCCCTCCTGCCTTCCCAAGCCCCTCTGGACCACTCTTCTTTGTCTTCCTTCCAAAGCACTGACCACCGGTGAACACGTCATCTGACTTCTTCGTTAATTGTCTTTCTCATCATGCTCCCCCTGCCAGGATGCACTTTCCACATGAGCAGACCGCTGTGTTTTACTCTCAGATGTTTGTACTGGAAGCGCACATGCCACGGAGCAGGATGCTGGCTGAGTGAATCGTCTGCTCAGTCTCCTTCTTCCTTTACCTCCTGAATCTACTCCGCCTCCAGGTCAGCCAAGGCCACCTCCTCCTCATCTCCCACATCCACCCCTCTTGCCTGGGTTCAGAGCCTGGGATAATTAGTTTTATTTTTTACTTATTTGGGGGGCTGCACTGGGTCTTTGTTGCTGCTCAAAGGCTTTCTCAAGTTGTGGCGAGAGAGGGCTACTCTCTAGTTGCAGTGCATGGGTTTAGTTGCCCCGAGGCATGTGGGATCTTCCTGGACCAAACCCATATCCCCTGCATTGACGGGCACATTCTTAACCACTGGACCAGCAGGGAAGTCCTGGGATAATTAATTTTATGTGTCAACTTGACTGGGCTAACAGATGCCCAGGTGCTGGTAAAATGTTATTTCTAGGTGTCTGTGAGGGTGTTTCCAGAAATGATTAGCATTTGAAATCTGTCCCCTAAGTAAAAAAGAAGGCCCTCCTCAATGTAAGTGGGCATCAGACAGTCCACCGAGGACCCGGATAGGACAAAAAGCCAGAGGAAGGGCAAACTCTCTCTTCGTGAGCAGGGACATCCATCTTCTCCTGCCCTTGGTCACTGGGGCTCATGATTTCAGGTCTTTGGACTTGGACTGAATTATATCACCAGCTTTCCTGGTTCTTTAGCCAGCAGACAGCCAATTATGGGACTTCTCGGCCTCCAAAACCACAAGAGCCAATTCTTATAATAAATTTCCTCTTCCAGGTATCTATCTATGTTCTGTTGGTTATGTCTCCTTGGAGAACCCTGACTGGCACATAGCTCATTTCTTTTTCCTGGACAATGAAACATCTCTTGCTGGGCTGCGCAGGGTTGTCTCCAACAAGTGTTTTGGGGGTTACTCCCATGTGCCACAAGTGATGTTCTTGAGGGCAGAAACTGAGGCCTGTGATCTCTCAAAGTCCCAGGGTTCAGAGGGCACTGCCTCTGAGCCACAGACCCTGGGACGCAGGGAAGGCAAGTACAGGCCCTGTCATTCAGGAAAGGCCACGAAACCCAGCAGAGGGACAGCTGAGCGGACCACATGAATCCGTGATTTACCATTAACGCACTCACCCATTTAACACGTGCCGTGTGTCCCCTATAACCTGTGCTCCTGGGACACAAACTACCCCATCCCTGTGAACAGGCGGAGGGGGCACCACGTGGAAGCCCTGCTCACGCACAGGTGATTCTTCTAGAGCCTGAATATTTTGTGCCACCAAGGAACAGCCTCAGAATGCAGACGGTGCTAATCCAGCCGAACTCAGGGAGCAGCGGAGGAGTCAGCTGTACTCCCCTGGCCCACGGGCCCCACCATCTAACTCTCATCCCGTCTGGCCACACATCCTGAAAGTGTCTCCCAGTCTTCATGCATTTTGCTGTAACCCAGTGGTGAAGAGGTATCTTTACACACCCTTCCATCAAGCCACCCTCCCGGTTCTCACTGAGAGTTTATCTGGTAAGGGTTTAGCACGGATCTATCCACCGTGCAAGAATCTGCATTAGGGAGCATTCTGATTCTCTAACTACAAAGCTGCAGAGGTCTTGAGAGCCCTGTTTTCCCATAAGTTCTGTTTTTAGGATTTTGCAGCACCTCTCATCACAGCAGAACTATCTATACTGATTGTGTGTCTGCATGCATGCTCCGTCATGTCCAACTCTTGTGACCCCATGGACTGTAGCCCGCCAGGCTCCTCAGTCCATGGGATTTCCCAGGTAAGAATACCTGGGAGTGAGTGGCCATTTCCTACTCCAGGGGATCTTCCCAGACCAGGGATCGAACTGGCATCTCCTGCATTCAGGCGGATTCTGTACAGATTCCGAGACTCGCAGGAAGCCCATGTGTATGGACTAGGTGTCTGCTGTGTGCTCAGCTCTGTACTGGGGGTTCACAGTGACTAAAACAGGTGTGGTTCCTGCCCCATGGAGCTGACGGTCTTATGGAGGAGACACGTTGATCAATTCCACGCCTAAATCAAGGTGCGGTCACAACAGTGATGAGTGCTGAAAGGAAAGCCAAGGTGGTCCACAAGCATGGGGCCAACTGGAAATCCAGAAAGGAATCCAGAAAGGATTCCAGAAAGCATGGCTGGATGAAGGAGAGCGGGGAGGGGTGAGAAGGGCAGGGAAGGATGAGACTGAGAGGCAAGAAGGGGCCAGGCTGGAGCAGGACTGGAATGCCAAGTGAAGACTTTCAGATTTCATTCCATCACTGGGAGTCCAGAAAAGCAGATCCGTGACTTGAACTTTACAATGGCGAGCGTGGCTGCTATGTGGCAGGTGGCAGCTCCCAGGTAAAAAGTGACACAACCACCATCACAGATTCGGGAAGACGGAAGGTAAGAGACGGCTANGAATGCCAAGTGAAGACTTTCAGATTTCATTCCATCACTGGGAGTCCAGAAAAGCAGATCAGTGACTTGAACTTTACAATGGCGAGCGTGGCTGCTATGTGGCAGGTGGCAGCTCCCAGGTAAAAAGTGACACAACCACCATCACAGATTCGGGAAGACGGAAGGTAAGAGACGGCTATCAGAGACACAGAGGGAGAGAGGCAGGATTCGGGACAGGTCATGGCAAAGGGTCAAGGATGACACTGGACAGCCAATGATGTTCCTGAGCTGGTCAAGAGGGAGAAAAGGCAGGTCCAGCCACGTGGGGAAGAGCAGACACTGTGAACAGGCTGAGCTTGGGCACAGCATCGAAGTGGGGTCTCCACGTGGGGATGGTCGATTACGTGGTCTGATAAGAAGGGGAAACAGTGGAAACTGGCCTGGGGTCCTAGAGGTACCCAGCCACAGTGGAGGATCAGGCAGGGCGTTGGGGGCTAAGAAGAGGCCTGGAAGGGAGGCCAAAATGGGGTGTTCTGAGCAGTGAAGGACCTCAGGAGCCTCACTGTCACACTGAGGAAGCAGAGGAACAGGGCTGTTCCAGGAAGAAGGGGTGGCGAGTTGACCTAACTGAGCTAAACGTCAAGTGTTGGCTTTGGCAACGCGGAGGCCACCGGGGCCCTAAACTACTACCAGGTTTCATATTTGGGATGGGGTGGGCAGAGGCCAGAGTGAATGCGAGGGGAAGGAATACAGACAACCTGGGCCAGTGACTCCTTCTGGAAGCTCTGCTGGGTGAGATGGGGTAGCAGGACAGTGTCAGAGGATGACTTTCTACTCAGATGCTGCAGCGCAGTCTGGGAGGGCAGGTGTACCTGTCACAGGAACGCCCTCGCGGGGACCTTCACTGCAGAACTGATGCCGGGCTTCCTGGCTCTGCCACTCGCGGTTACGTTCTCATCCTGTCTCCAGCGATCCTTTTAACAGCCCCGTGAGGCAGATGCTGCAGCCTCTGCTTTACAGAGGAGCCCACGGAGTCTCAGGGGGGAATCAACTGCTCCACATCCACAGCTCAGATGGAGCAGGGCCAGGTCCCACCCCAGGTCTGCCTGACCCCACATCTGAGCTCTTCTCAGTTCTGAGGGTGGAGGGTGCAGCGTGGGCTGGGCAGGCCCGGGGTTAGAGTGCCCAAGGGAACGGTTCTGTTATCTGCCTTGTTTTGACTACTGCTGGACTCCTCTGTGTCTCTGTAAAGGACTGGGAGGGGGTGACTATCCACCAGGAAACTGCTATGATTAAAGCAAGACTGGGGGCAAAGCCTGGGGTCTGGAGTCAGCATGATGGTTGTCCCTGAGCCCCAAGGCACTCCTAGGATGGGGGATGTATTGGAGTCAACGCAGGGATGCAGCTCAGGGAGCCCCCAGGGACACATGAGAGGTGAGAAGTTTGGTCCTGCAGGTGGTGGGAGCCTAAGCAGCTGTGAGCAGCAGACAGTCTGGCAGATTCCTTGTGCTCAGGATAAGAGGCCAGAGCGGAGGTCAGGAGGTAGGCGGGGCAGATGTGATGGACAAGGGAGAGCTGAGGAGGGAGCCAGCACCCTCGGTCACGCGAGGCCAATAACCAAAATGACGTGTCCAACTGTGAATCCTCCATCTTCCTGAACTTGATCTTCAGTTCCTACTGGAAGGAGGCCTGGTGCCCCTGCCCACAGCCGTGCGGTTGAGCCTTGTTCCAGGAAGATGCCTCTGCTGAGCTGTTAGCCAGCCTCATTTCCCCATTTGGGGAGCAGGAAGGGTGTCTTTTACTCCCTTATCTCCTTGTCTGTCTCTCTGTCTGCCCCACTGGATGTAAGCTCCACGAATCAGGGACTCATCTGCCCAGGGCTTGGGAGCATGCCCGGTACATAGTAGATGCTCAATAAAAGCATACAGAATGAATGAAAAAACACAGGAAGGGCTCCTGAAGCAATGAAGCTGAGAAATTTCCTACGTCCTATTCAAAGTCTTGCAGCTTTAAGCACCGGAGTCAAGATTTAGGACCAGAAAAGGGGGTTATTTCCTCCCAGCAATGAGTTCCCTGTGGACAGACACCCCTCATTCCTAGCCCAGACCCCATGCCTATTACCAGCTCAGCCCCATCCCCACACCAGACCACTTGGCGAGGACTCTGCCAGACCCCCGTCCTCAAGCACCGCCCTCTGGGACAGCTCTGACCTGCGGGGCCAGCTCCCTCTGCTGAGAACCCAGTTTGCCTCCCAAACCCTGACTCGCTTTACAGGACTCTGCTCAAACGTCAGCACCTCCAGGGAGGCCTCTTGGGCTCGCCACCTAAACCAGGGTCCGCAGGTGATTGCCTCTCACGCATCTTGCTATTTTTTTCCTTGTCATGCCCAGAATCACACATTCACTAGCACGTGGACATGGTCTGCTCAGGTGCTCCACCCGTGAAGGCGGGGACCGTGGCTACTCTCCCTGGAATTGTTTCTCCGGTGCCCAGCCCCAGGCCTGGCACCCAGCAGGCAGTGGGTAGATGTAGGAGTGAACCAAGGAGGCCTGGAGCTCTGGGCTCCACAGTGGCAACCTCCGGAAGCCAGGCCCATGGAGGCTGAGCCCCCCGTGAGACCCGCCTCCCAGTCCTCCTCTCCAAGCACCGAGGCACAGCTAGGTCCCCGCTTCCTTCAAGCCTCTCCCGCCTGGCCACCGCTGGCTGTCCCCACAGGGCAGCTGCCTGCTTCTTTGCCTTTGCTTATGCTATTCCTTTCGCTAGTGGTGGACCTCGCCCATCCCCACTGGCATAGAGACTGGCTGAGGTCAGCTGGTCCCAGTGTGCCCCTGCAGACCTGAGTGACCTTGCTTAACCTATTTCCTCTCTCTGGGCTTCCTCAATTGAGGGGCTCCGAATGAAATCAGATTTGCATTTCAGAAAGCTGCACTAGGGGTCCTGGTGGGGAGGAACCAGCTCTCGAATGAACCAGAGGGGGACAAACAGAGGCAGGAGACAAGTTCAGAGGCTTCTGTACCAGACCCAGCCCTGACTAGGAGATGCTGAGCTGGGGTGCGGCAGTGGGCCTGAAGCCGGGAGCAGCAGAAGTAAGAGGGACTCAGGAGGTAGGCCCAGCACGGCTCAGAGACTGCTGGAAGGTGGCGGGATCCCAGGTGAGAGGGAAAGACAAGGAAAGGGAAGGGTTACTCACTCCCCTCCCCCTGAATGGGGAACATTCTACATTCTGAATTAACACATGTGCTAATTAAAACCATCTTTCCAGAGAATTTATGATAGGATATTCCAAGCTAATTATGAATTCTCTGTAGCAGATCCTGAGCAGTGTGCTAATGTGGTGTTGAAATCTCTTTGGCCACCCTCGTTTAAATTATTCATCAGGCCCTGCAACAGTTGTGAACTGTAATTTAAACAGTCAGCTCATGAATATTCAATTAACACAACAAACACTGGCATGTTTTACTGCCTTGCCGCTCAATATTTTGTATCCTCGCCCGTGTTTACATGTTTTTATGAACTCTCGAGAACAGCGCTGCCTGTTGAAGTCCCTGGTTAAGGGGAGATTGAAATGCTGGGGAGGGGGTGGGAGGCAGCTGACATTATTTCTGACAAACTTTCTCAGAAGAGTTGTGGGTGATCAGGCTGGAAGGGTCCAGAGATGGGGGGCCCAGAGAGGGCAAGGACTGGCCCTGAGGTTGCACAGCAGATCCAAGGCACGGAAGTCCGCAGTGGTTCCCACTGCCTAATCCAACACAAATTAACTGATAAAGTGGGTCTAAAGACATCTGGCTTTGAGTCGATATGAGGGACAGAGGAGGAGGCCAGGCCTTTCCTGCTCCCCAGCTTCCTAAGGGCCATGGCCAAATGCTGCCAAAGCAGGTATAACCGTTCAGGGTTAACAGGCTGGGTTAGAATCCAGGATGAAAATCAGAGCTCCCAGCCCCCTCCATGGCCAGGTCAGAGGAGTATGTGCCTGCTCTCCCCGTTGAGAGCCCCTGCCACCTGTAAATAGTTTTGCGGCTTTCACAAATGGCTCCTCCTTCATCCT
>SJYA01001847.1:234525-302102 GCA_006410615.1 Neotragus moschatus | reverse complement strand
GAAGCGATGGGATCAGATGCCATGATCTTAGTTTTCACAAAGCTATGACGAAAAGGATACTTAGTGAACCATTAGTCTAATCATGGTTATCTGTGGATGGTGCAGGTTTCCACTGGTTTTTTTGGCCGCACCACACAGGTGGTGCCAGTGGTGAAGAATCCTCACGTCAGTGCAGGAGACTTAAGAGATGAAGGTTCGATCCCTGGGCCGGGAAGATCCCCTGGAGAAGGAAATGGCAACCCGCTCCGGTATTCTTGCCTGGGAAATCTCATGGACAGAGGAGCCTGGAGGGCTATGATCCATAGGGTCGCACAGAGTTGGACACGACTGAAGCTATTTAGCCCACACACAGCATGTGGGATCCTAGTTCCTTGACCAGGGATCAAACCTGGGCCCTCAGCTGTGAAAGTGCAGAGTTCTAGCCACTGGACCACCAGGGAATTCCCAATAGTGCTGTTTTAACAGTCTTATTTCTTCATTGTATTTGCTTGTGCTTAATATTTTTACTACAACCATCTGCCATTTATAGAAAAATGGATAAAGCTATGTTCCTGACAGAAAGAAGTAAAAGATGTAAGAATATTTCATTTCAAATTTATAGGGTACAGCCAAAGCCACACTTAGGAAAAAGGTATAGCCATAAAATTTTTTATTATGAAACAATAAAAATAAAGGTAAATGAATTAAAGAATTTAAAATGGAAACTCTAAACATACACAGGAAACAAGGGAAGGGATTAATAAACATACAAGGGGTAATGAATACGAAGAAAGAAAAGAGAATTGAAACGTAACTCCGATGGTTGGTTCTTTGAATAAAATGAATTAAAAAAAATTGATAAACTAATAATGTGATTAAAGATGAGCATAAAAAAAGAGAAACTACAAAACACAGCTTTTAGAATATGAATGGGGTATAATTAGAGGTACAATGCTATAAAAATATGACATTACACTAAATACGATTTAATGGTAATGACTGTATAGATCTCAGTGAGATAACTATTCATTTTACAAAGATGGTATAACCTGTATAGTAATTATATATGGTATAGTTTGTATTTCAGTACAGAAATATGAGAAAGCTATCTTATAAAAAGAAAACTACAGACCCATTTCACTATAAAAAATGCAAAAGAAACACCTTAAGTAAAATAGTACAACATTAAGTGCAGCCTCATATTAAAAATATATGTGTGTATGTACATATATTTAAATATGTATGTATACATGCATACCATACCCAGTCAGAATATATTAACATGTACCGGGAACCTATTAATAAAATTTATTAACTCAATATACTAAGAAAGAAAAGTGCATATGATTATCTCAACGCACACCTTAGAGGCATGGGATAAAACCCAACCAAATTTATGAGTAAGCTCAAAGATTAGAAATGTCTTTTAAAGTATGCTAAAGAAAACCGACTTCACGCCAAGGTGAACTTCTTTCATATTTTAAAAATTTATTTGGCTGCACTGGTCTTAGTTGGGGCATGTTGGATCTAGGTCCCTGACCAGAGACTGAAACTGGACCGCCTGCACTGGGAGATCTTAGAGAGGAGTCTTAGCCACTGTACCACCAGGGAAGTCCTGCCAAGGGTGAATTTAATTCGCATTAAATTGAGGGGGAAAGTAAAGATCACTGGTCACTGATATCATCCCTATTAAGTGAAAGTCTGACCCAATGCAATGCAACAAAAAGAGATGAGAGATGAGTTACAACAACAAAGGAGAGGAAAAGCTGCTTCTTTGTAGATGTGACAGCATTTCTAGAAAACCTCAAAGTTTAAAAAAATTAGAATTTGAGACAGCCAAATAAAACTAAACATAAAAGATACACTGACTTCTTATTTACTCTCACACACACACAAACAGAAAACAAAATCAAGAAGTCCTAACCACGACAGCAATGCACAAATGTACAATTCTGAAAAAACAAACGTATATGGAACATGTTAGATCTGTATGTATGATATATATATATATATATACACAGCTATAGAGCAAAAATTATTTAAATAAATGGAGATACACATTGTTTCTGAAGGGGACAATTCATGAGCATATTGATATAAAATCTCCCCACTTTAACCTGTAGATATAATGAAATTCCAAAACAAAAAAAGTATATCCAGGATCAAACCCAAGCAGGAACCAGAGGGCATGAGTCAGTCAAATGGGAGCTAGGAGACCACATATCATGCCACAAAACACAGGTGCACCAGTGCCCCTGCCTCAATTCAGACGCCTGGCTGTGACGAGGAGGAAAAGCCTGACTCAGCCAGCACCACTCCCTGGAGATGGACGGAAAGCCTGGTCCGCAGGCATGGACTCACACCTGGTGTAGCATCCCACCAGAGGGCCCACTTCACAAAGACAGAGGCACAGGAATGGAACTGTCACCACGGGACTATGGCTCACATCACTCATCAGGCCAGCATCTGGCCTCCAGAACGCAGGGATGGCCTTCTACAGAGGCAGAGGAAGGGCGGGCTTGGAGATAACGCTCTGGGAAGATGGGGCGCTAACCCCGAAGTCATGGTATTTGCATTCAACTGGAGGCCTCCGTGTGGTTGAGTGCAGTACACGTGGGCCGAGGAACCCAGGCGTGGAAGCAGGAGCGCCCCTCCTTCTCATCACTCCCAACGACCCACAGGGGGATTACCCTGACCCAGCAGCGCTGGGCTCTGCAGAGCTGGAGAAGCTGGTACCCGCGGAGGGTGTGTTCCTGCCAGAGGACACAGGAGGTCCTGGCTACTCTCAGGACCCTTTGGGCTTCTTACGTCTGGGGTTGTGGATGAGAGGGAACTCTGCCATCAGAGCAGGAGGAACGGGCTCTGACTGGCGGGAGGCAGGAGGGCTGCCCCGTGGGGGCAAGGAGGTGACCCCCTCCTGCCATCTCCTTCCCCACCGCGACTGTACGTGGACAGGTGCGGTGACCCGAACCTGAGAAGTGTATGAGTGCCAGGGACACAGAGCTCCTGGGAGCAGGTAACACATGTTAAGTCACCAGATCAGCAGGGGTGATCGCTGAAGGGGAGGGGAACTTAGCCGAGGCTGGCCCGGGAGGATCAGGACTGTTCACAGTTCCCAGCAAGGCAGGCTGTCATGAGTTCCACTACATTTCCTACAGGAACAGAGGTCCAGGCAACCATGGAGATGCCGCTGCCTCGCCTGAGTGGAGCAGTAGGTCTGTGTGGACTCTGCTGGCCACGGAAATGCTCTGAGAGCCCAGCTGTGCTCCTCTGGCCCCATGAATGTGCCCTTGCCACGGCCACGCTTTCCACAGGCCACCCCACCTTCCTTCCTTCCTTCTTTCTTTTCTTCTTCTATGGATGTAGAATTCTAGTATCACGGTCTGGAATTCCACTTCCCCACTCCCCACTTCCTGCCTTCTTTTTCTTTCTCCTCAACAAATCTCTCCCATGTCCCATCCCGTCCAGCGCTGCTTCTTGGTGCACTTGAACTAGTACCAACCAGAAGTCCTCTCTGGGAGCAAACTGTCCCTGTTTGAC
This sequence comes from Neotragus moschatus, assembly GCA_006410615.1. Taxonomy (NCBI): domain Eukaryota; kingdom Metazoa; phylum Chordata; class Mammalia; order Artiodactyla; family Bovidae; genus Neotragus; species Neotragus moschatus. The sequence continues at coordinate 298,583 of SJYA01001847.1, read as the reverse complement.
TGAGCACCCAAGGATGCTCAGTTCAAACCAAGGGGGCCCTGAGCTAACCTCCAAGGCAGGCAGGTCCTATTAATGGAGGAATCTTCTTGAAGTCGAGCTCAGAGGTATGNAGTACCAACCAGAAGTCCTCTCTGGGAGCAAACTGTCCCTGTTTGACTGAGCACCCAAGGATGCTCAGTTCAAACCAAGGGGGCCCTGAGCTAACTTCCAAGGCAGGCAGGTCCTATTAATGGAGGAATCTTCTTGAAGTCGAGCTCAGAGGTATGTCTGCATCCGTAGGTCTGGGGGCATATGCTGAAACTGAGGGGATTACGGTGTGAGAATCAAGAGGATCGTGACACTACATGGGCGCGCCGTGAGCGCAGAGATGAGAGAGACAAGTCATCACAGTGTCAGTGTGGGGAAGAGGGGACTTGGGAGCACAGACATGTGTCAACTGTCTGTGATGGAGACCACCCTCCCTGCACCGAGAAGGTCCCCAGGGAAGTAACTTTGTCCACCAGTACTTTGGTAGGCAGATTTTGGGGGGAATACTAGGAAGGATACAGAGTCCTCCATGTAGGTTGGCAGAGAAAAAAAACAAAAAACAGGCAGCTCATACACGAAGTGCTTAGAGACAAATAATAACATATTTATGGCTACCATGCTGAGCATTTTATAAGCATTATAACATTTAATTTTCAAAACAAGCCCATAAGGTAAGGGTTATTAACATATCCATTTTATGCATAAGAAAACTAATGATCAGAGTATGTGAATAACTTGTTCAACATGGCAAGCAACTGGAGGAACTCAGATTTTTTGCCAGGGGGGTGGGTACTTGGGATCTCAGTTCCTGAATCAGGTATTGAACTTCTCCTGCAGTGGAGTCTTAACCTCTGGACTGTTGGAGAAGTCCCAGGAACTCAGATTTAAATCCAGGTCTCTGGAAGTCCAAAGTCAGAGATATTAACTTTTGCAAAGTACCACCCCCCTTTCAGCAGGGCAGTGGTCAGGGGCGCAAAGACACGGTGCAAGTGTCCAGGGTAAGGGGTGTCAGTGGAGACTAAGCCCCTATCCCCGAGGACAGTTTTGTTTCTAGCGTCACTGGCTGGCCACTGGTCACCTATGCTGTGGACACCTGTGGGGGTGACAGGCTTCAGCCACGCGCTGGGGCACAGAGTTCTGAGAAGACACATCACTGTGACCCAGGTTGCAGTGAGGGGGGGCATGCAGAGAAAGGCTCAGCCAATCTGCTGACTGGAGCCAGTCTGCTTCTCCTAGCAGGGCTCAGCAAGTAAGAACACGTCAAGCACACAGGCAGGTGAAAGGGGTGGAGAGGAGGCCTCTCACGTGCTAAGGCAGAGGGGCCAGAGGTCCGGGGTTCCCAAGCGAGGAGTCCCGTGGGGTGGGGGAGTGACTGCCTTGGGCTGAGCCTTTGGGCCCAGGATCTCGGGCAGAAGGCACATGCTTTGCTGTCACCCTGCGTCTCTAACCAAAGCCCAGGTCATCGGGTCCAGCTGCGGCCAGCACTGCAGTGTCTGCTTGAGTCTTTGTGTCCAACTCATACTCGGTCCTCTCTTGATTTCCGAGAACAGGCTGCCCTGATCACCCCTCTCAAGCATCGCACTGTCCCCCAGACCCTGCTTCCCGGTCATACAGAAGTCCCAGTGACATCCCCTGCTCGGGGTTCCCTTTCTTTACCCCCTACTACATTTTGCTTCTAATTCTGCATAGGCCCTTGGTGCACAATTAACNATGGGCCATGAACCCAGGTTTCCTGCTTCCAGCTCTTTCTACCAGTTCCGGGGTGATATTAAGAACTAGCAAAGGCTTATTTGGAAGGGATTCCTCAGGGCTCCAGCATCTTGGGGCCCAAAATTTCATCGAACCAACACAACCCAATGACAAGTTCTAAATGCTTTTTTCTTGCTACCAAGAGTCTGGAGAAATAGCTAATGCTTTTACCCCACCCCCTATCTCTGTGTCCGGTGAGAACTCTGACCACAGGCTGGGCAAAGGATGCTTCTGTGCAGTGTTGAGGGCACGAAACTTGAGGTCAAGGGAAGAAGTTTCCTATCCTGCCTCCACCACTTCCTGGCTGTGTGTCTCTGGACAAGCCCCTTGTCCTCGGCGACACACCTGTAAGTGAGATTAACTCTGTCTCCCTCCAAAGTTGATGGGAGGGTTAGATAAGGTGGGGCATAAGATGAAACAGACTATTTTCAATAGAATAGAAAATAGAAATAGGGTCCCCATCTGGCTTACTTACCAGAAATAGCGTAGGCAGCGCTCTACAGTTTGTGAAGGGTTTACCTCGGCACCATTTATTTTTTTCATTTACTCACCCACTCACTCACTCAGTCATTCAACAAACCCGTATCAGACACCTTTTACATCCCACACAAAGCTAAGCATCGGGATTATCCAACAGTACAGCTGGTTCTCACAGCCACTCTGGGCAGGTGGGGGGCGAGGGGCGGGGTAAACAGCATCAGCCCCGTCTCACTTGAGGTTTGGAGAGGAGGAGTAATGCCCAAGGTCACCCACCAGGGCAGAGGAGGAACCCCAGGACTCCAGACTCCCTGTTAAGTGCTACTGCTTGAACCCTAGGCTGCCACTATCACAGCTGGGGCCACAGCCCAGACCAGCCAGTGTGCTGAAACCTCCCCCAGGACACCTTGGCCTCAATAGTAATACAGCGATGCTCTCCTCTGGAGCCTTAATATTTTGATGAGTTTTATTTGTCTTGCCACCTTTTATAAAGACTCTGAGTACTAAATGGACAAAGCCGCAAGAGGAGAGAAAGAGGGCAGGGGACTGACTGACTTTTCATTATCCAGCAGAGCCGGGGGAAAATGACTCCAATAGATCTCAAGTTTTATGTGCTCCAGACATTCTGCGGAGCCAGAGATGGGTTCTCAGCAATGCTGATGGTACATTAAAAGCTCATTTTCCCAAACGTGGTACTGAATATGCACTAGGAGGAAAGAGCCATTACACTGGGTAATATCGAAGCTGCAGCTGACGAATGTTGTTGAGATTTTCTGTGAGTTTTCCCTCGTGACTTGGGAGCAGGTCTCAGAGGGAGAGGTACTCTGCCAAGCTGGGCATCTGGCCCAGAATGGAAGTAAATGGCTGGTGGCCCTTGCACCCTTCTGGGCCAGAGGGTCACAGCTCCGACTGGGAGCCTGGCAGAGGGTGGACACTAGAGGGCACTCAAGTGATCTATTAATAAAACCTCACAATTGTTTTGTGAATCCCAGTGGAACAGGTGGCAATTTGGTCTGAACAAGGAAGTCCAGGCAGGTGTGAAATTTCCTCCTCCTAGGCATCTGCTGCTGTTGTCTGGTTCCAAAGGCCCAGCTCCTAGGATGCCACCTCCAGGAAGTCCTCTCTGCTACCTCTCTCCTCCGAGCTTGTTAGTACTCATCTGCTCCTCATTCCGAACTAACACCTCACGCTTCATGCTGTGTTACCTGTGAACGTGAACAGCTTGACTCAGAGTCAGTTAAAGTGGGTCTCAGGCCTGGCTCACTCACCCCCTTGCTCATTCATTAATTCACACGAAGGCTGTACAGGTTGGATACTGAGTTCACAGGCAGGGGAGTCAGCACCTGGGTTTCAAATCTGGGCACCACCATTCGGTGGTTGTGTAGCCAAGCAGTTTTCTCTCTGTGCCTCTGTTTTCTCATCTGCAAAATGGCAATAATAACAGCACCTCCTTCTCAGGACGAAGGACTAAATGAGATAAATATAGAGGGCTTAAGTGTATGTCGAGTACATAGTAAAAGTTTTAATAAATGTTAGCAGATTACAGCTGAGCCTGGCGGGCTACAGTCCATGGGGTCATGAAGACTTGGACACGACTGAGCAACTAAGCACAGGATCCACATATTTAGAAAAAGCTCACCTAGAGCAAAGTGAAAGTGTTAGTTGCTAAGTCATGTCTGACTCTTTGCGACCCCATGGACTGTAGCCCACCCAGGGAAGAATACTGTGGGTTGCCATGCCCTCTTCCAGGGGATCTTCCTGACCCAGGGATTGAACCTGGGTCTCCCACATTGCAGGCGGTTTCTTTACCATCTGAGTCACCAAGGAAACCCCACCTAGAGTAAATGGGGGTCAAATGAGGAGTATTCCTTGCCCTCCAAAGGTCAAGATACAGAATCCATGACCGCGGGGAGCATTAGTGGTGCTCTCGGAGGCTCATCGTCACCGTTCTGTTCTAGGAGAAGCTCTACGTCAGTGAGCTGCTGCCTCTTGCCTGGCACAGGGCTGGTGGCTGCATAAGTCAGCCGCCGGGAGAGCCAGGTGGACACCAAGCTGAAATCACAGCTGCTGTTCCCTTTCCCCTCCCCCAGGCTGGGAGCAGCCCACTGCATCTTTGAATCCCCTGTGACTTAGATACCATCCTGCAGGCAACCTGATTCACTCCATACACAGCCTGAAGGCTGCAGAAGGCACTGGGCTTCGAGGCAGAGACTTTGGCTCGAATTCCATCTCTACCCTTATTTTCACTGTGTGACCTTGGACAAGTAATCTCTCCTCCTGTTTATTCCATCAATAAACAGAGACTGAATGTTATCTGCAAGCCAGGCCCTTTGTTAGATGCTGCTGCTGCTGCTACATCGCTTCGGTCATGTCCGACTCTGTGCGACCCCATAGATGGCAGCCCACAGGCTCCCCCGTCCCTGGGATTCTCCAGGCAAGAACACTGGAGTGGGTTGCCATTTCCTTCTCCAATGCATGAAAGTGAAAAGTCAAAGTGAAGTCACTCAGTTGGGTCCAACTCTTAGCGATCTCATGGACTGTAGCCTACCNGTGCGACCCCATAGATGGCAGCCCACAGGCTCCCCCGTCCCTGGGATTCTCCAGGCAAGAACACTGGAGTGGGTTGCCATTTCCTTCTCCAATGCATGAAAGTGAAAAGTCAAAGTGAAGTCACTCAGTTGGGTCCAACTCTTAGCGATCTCATGGACTGTAGCCTACCAGGCTCCTCCGTCCATGGGAGTTTCCAGGCAAGAGCACTGGAGTGGGGGCCACTGCCTTCTCCGTTGTTACATGCTAGTGCAGAGCAAAGCATAAAGCGCAGATCCAACCTTCAGGCTGTGCTGGGCTGGTGGTGCGGAAGGCATCTAGATGGACAACCACATATTTCCAGGAATTTCGTCAGATACTACCTTTATTTAAATTTGTGATGCATGATTCACCATATTTTTGGTGGCAATTCTGCTGCATGAAAAAAAGGACTTATCTTGATTCCTGAGTTTTGGCACATGCCCTTAAAGCTTGTGATGGAGGCAAATGCCTCACCTGCCTCTCTCTACATCCAGCTCAAAGGACCCAGAGAGCCTCCGAGAGAAAACGACTTCTGAATCGGGTCCTAAGGCAGGCATAGGAGACCACCAGGCTGACAAAGGGGACGAGGCGTCCAAGCAGAGGGGACGGCATGCAGGGCTCAGCCAGGGGTGATTTTGTTCCCAGGGAATATCTGGCCATGAGAGGAGCTGTTTTAAAAGTTTTATTTTGACTGGGGATTGTTCCTAGAGGCCAGGAATAGTGAAAGGAAGCCAGGGATGCTAGACATCCTACAATGCACAGAACCGCCCTCCACAACAGAAAATAATCCCTCCACCAGTGCTGGTTGGGCTACGTTGAGAAATGCCATACTAAAACATCAAGGAGCGAAACATCATGGCATCACGCTACCTTGGGCTGACTTCCTGACTTCTCTAAGCCTCAGTTTCTGGATCTGAAAAATGGGGATAATAGTGGTACCTACTTTAGAGGGTTGTTTGGGAAAAGGCAGTAGCACTACATTTGTACACAGCAGGTGCTCAATAAATAGCCCTATCTTTTCCAACTCTGAACAGACCTCAAACTTCAGAGCAAACCCTTCTCAAAAGAGACCGCTTCCCCGGGTTCCAAAGAAAGCTGGGACACAGAAAAGAGCACATTTTCTTCTTTTCTGACCTCTCTCTTAGAGAAACCACGAGTCTTATCTTCAATAGAACGTGAGCCTGTTTGCAGAGAGCCAGCCTGTGTGTTGGCTTATCGCTGGCCTGAGTTTTAACAGGGACTGAATTTTTATGACTGTGTTATAAACCTTTGCAAAACCCACTTTTAAACAAATACACCGACAGGTTCTTAACTACTATAGCTACTAAATTAAGCATGAGGGATGGAGGGAGACGCAGAGTGCAGGAGAAAACAAAAGTGCCCTGAAAGAGTCAGCAGAGGTAAAATAATGTTCATTAAAAATAGAAAAACAAACACACACAAAAATCTTTTGTGTTCAACTTCACACTCGTACATCATAATGTTCCAGTAAAAGGCCATTTCCCCCTGAGATAATAAAAGAATTGAATTTTTCCTTATCGGTCATCTATTTTTCTAGCTGAAGCTATTACTCCCGCTCTGGGGTTGCTAGGCAACAAGAAATATTAATAGCAGCTTTTATTAGCTTAGCTTTTGCAGCCGAGTACCAGAATGAGAAAATGGGAAACATAAATGTGTTACATAAATCTTTCAACCTTTCAGAGCCGGTGTTAGTCTCTGTTTTCATAATGATTTATTGAAGTGATGGTTCATTTATGAGAAAAAGGAGTGCAGCATGAGAAAACGGCACAGTCCCCTGCAGGAGTGTTTGAAAATAAATAATTATAGCAGGAGAGCAAAAGCTGTTTAAAGCCATTTTTCTGAGTTTTATAAAATGTAAAAAGACATATTTCTTTCGCTTACTGCCTCTAAAAAACAGAGGGAGGGAGTTTCATCCAGATTCTGCAAAATAAAAGGACTCTCCGGACCTCTGGTCCACCGCCACCCTGTGTAGGATTCTCAGAGGTTCATTTGGGAGATAAATACCCTGACTCCCACTCCCCAGAGGGAAATTAGCCAAAAGCATGGCATCCAGGAGAAGCTCAGCTACAGAAGCCCTTCTGGATGCCCTTGTGTTGTTCAGTCACCAAGTCATATCCGACTCTTTGCAACCTCATGGGCTGCAGCATGCCAGGCTTCCCTGTCCATCACCAACTCCTGGAGTTTGCTCAAACTCAGGTCCATCGAGTCGGTGATGGATGCCCTGCTTTTACCAGAAGATGGATCCTTCTCCAGGTCACGCAGCCAAGAAGAGTTGAGTTCGGGTCTTTCTCTTTCTTGGCAAGCAGGAGAACTGTCACTTTTCTATTGCTGTCAAGCTCCGAGCCTTGACTGAGGTCCTGGTTTAATGACCATGCCCATCCCCTGTCCACCCCCAGCTGGGGCCCACTCCCCACCCACAGCCACCCCACTCTCTGATCTGCCTTCCTCAACACCCACTTCTTGGACCAGTGAGCGTTGACGAGTCTGATGACACTTCCAGCAAAGCCAACCCCGGGCAGGTCAGGCTGGACAAATCTCTATACCCAAACTGTATCAGTTAAATAAACAAATAGAGTGGCTTATATTTATTGAATGTCCACTGTGTGCCAGGCACTGGGGACTTGCCTACATCTGATCACTGAATTCTCTTAAGTTCCCATAAGACCTTGTAGCTCAGATGGTAAAGAACCTGCCTGCAATGCAAGAGACCTTGTTTTGATCCCTGGGCCGGGAAGATCCCTTGGAGAAGGGAATGGCAACCCACTCCAATATTCTTGCCTGGAGAATTCCATGGACAGGGGAGCCTTGAGGGTTACAATCCACGGGGTTGCAAAGGGTCAGACACAACTGAGTCACACACACACATACACACACACACACATTACCCAGCAGTTAGGAGCATGGGCTCTGGGGTTAGGCCAACCTAAGTTCAAAACCCAGTTCTACCATTTGTTACTCTCCACACAGTGACTCAGAGCACGGGGTTAATTCCCCCACGCCTCAGGTTTTTTTCACCTGTAAAATGGAGGTAATGTTACTTATCTTATGGGAACTTGTGTGCATGTTAGTCGCTCAGTCATGTCTGACTCTTTACGACCCCAAGGACTGTAACCCGCAAGGGTCCTCTGTCCATGGAATTCTCCAGGCAAGAATACTGGAGTGGGTTGGGCTGCCATTCCCTTCTCCAGGGGATCTTCCCAGCCCAGGGATCAAACCCAGGTATCCTGCAATACAGGCAGATTCTTTACCATCTAGCTACAAGGTCTTACAACGGCTGGGTAATACTAGAGAAAACAACACACACGCAAATGGCCACAAATTCCTGCCCTTGCTGCATCTTTACCTTTCTGCAGTGTTACTCAGCCGTTTCTCTCTTTGGTGTCTATTTCTGGGCTTGGCCATATGACTTGCTTTGGCCAAAGGAACATTAAAAACTGGGATGCAAGTAGAGGTTTGAAAAGTGGTTGCACGTCGGAGCCTCTTCCTCTTGATGCTCTCAGGAGCCCTATCACCATCACCATCTGAACAAGTCCGGGTCACCATGTGAAGAGAGACCTGTGGCCACATCACCTGCACAGACCCAGCCAATTGCCAAGTTGTGAACAAGACCATCCAAGGCCATGCAGCTCCAGCCAAGCTGACCCCAGAAACCAGCCAAGCCAGTCCAGGTCAAAAGAACTACCTTGCTGTTCCACAAAAGAACAGGAAATAGAAAGAGTGCATTGTTTGCTTTAAGCTACTAAGTGTTGGGGTTTAAGCCACTAAGTGTTGGGGTAGTTTTGTTACACAGCAAAAACTAACTGATAACAATTGTAAAACAAAACAAAAACCAATTTATGCGCTAAGAGCAATCAAATTAACAGGCTGGGCAGGGTGATGGGTATCCACTGGCGTGCGGCTCAGGAGTCCAGAGGATCAAAGCTTGGGGGCCTTTGGTCCCTTTCTCTCAGACTGCAGAGAGGACCTCCTGCATCCCAACTTGTGAGAATCATTTAGAGGGAGACCAAGTCTTCTGGGTGGAAGAGGAGTGAGTCAGGGATGGGAGGAGGGGAGGAACAGGAGACTGGAGGGGAAGAGTGAGAACAGGAAGAGAAGGGGAAGGTGATGGGAAGATGCATATGAAGGGCCTCCCCTCCCTGGGTCAACATGCAGATCCGGCCCCGAAGCTCTGGGCCTGCCTTCAGGCTCTGGAACCTAAGCCAGGGGTGCAAGCTGTCTCATAGGGACCACTTCTAAGCAAGGGGGTGAAGTGCATCTTCGAAACTGCTCAGTCCTCTCCCTCAGCCCATCCTAGGATTCTGGCCAGGAGAGATCCTTCACTCGGTATGCCCCCAGCCCTCTCTGTGCAGGGAGAAGGTCCAGTCTTGGCAAGATGTTATGGGACAAGGACCTAGAGCATGAACAGTATAAAACTACCAGTCCAGCACTCAGGATGAGAATCCAAGTTGATGAGCCTCAAGCACCCCAGGCCAGTGGCATGTGCAGTGGTCATGGTAGAGGGAGTCTACCCAACCCCAAACCCATACACTTATTCAGTGTGTCATAGCTGACAAAGCAGTCACTCCCATTTTCCTATTTGTGAGTTCACCAGATCTAGATTCCATTCTGCCGATGGGAATGAAAACTGAGGCTGGGAAAGAAGTTACTTACTCAAATCCCCAGAGAAAGTAGTAAATGAGAGTCAATGCTGGAGGAGAATGTTTGAATGATGACTGTGTGCCACTCTTGTGCTAACTGAAGCCCACGACTGGATCACAAAGTTCCAGTGACCTACAGGATGGCCCAGTGACCAGCACTCATCTTAGGGAGACCCCATATTACCCAAGTCACCAGGACCCGTGGCTGATTTTGCCAGAACTCATTTCCCATTGTGGCTCGTCTCCACCTGTTCAAGGCTCTCCAAGGAGTTTCTCTGGTCTTGAAAAGGGAGCAGGTTCCCTAAGAACTTATCTAGGAGCATCAAGCTTTGCCCTTCCCAGGATAATTCCTCTCCTGCGTAAGCCAGGACGGTGAGCTCAAACATTTCCCAAGGACGACTCCAAAATAAATTATTTCAGACTTAACNAAGGAGAGTCAGAGAGCGGTCTGCACGTCCGTGACGTGGCACGCTCGGGATGCGTGAGTTGCCGGGGGCAGATGAACGCTAAGGACAGCGGCTGGCTGACGGGATCTAAAGAGGTTCACCCAGGACAGCAGCCTGACAGGGCAGGGGGAGTGTCTTAGCAGCAGGAGGTATGACAACAGGTATGCCACCTGCAGAGTGGATCCCCAGCTCAGTGTCCCCCGGAAACAAGGCCACGTGTGAGGGTCTGCTACAGCAGCAGGCACAAAGGCCAGGATATCAACAAGACTAGTGAGCGTGATGTTCTGACCCTGTTCCTTAATCCTGCCTTCCCCTGTCCTGACTCTGAAGCCTCCAGCGGCATCACAGGAAATGGGAGTGGCTGGAGAGGAAGATTCTTGAAATATACCATCAGTGAGTACTATATATTTTTTAAAAATCTACAGAAACAGCGCTGGCTTTGGACTTAGACTGACCTGGGGGAATTCCAGTCCTGCCACTTAACTTGCTGAAGGACCTTTGGCAATTCATCACAACTACCTACTCCAGGGTGTCTTTATCTATGAACAAACCCCACCTCACTGCAGAGAGAATTATACAGGGATATGAAAACACAGGGCCAGAGGTCAACACAATCCCTTCCCCCATCCCCAAGGAAGCCACACAAACAAATAAAAAACTCAGGGTGTAAGCAATACAAGTGTTAAATATCTTTTCTGTTTTGGAAACTGAGGTTCAACATGGGAAAATGACTTATCCAAAGTCACAGGCAGTATTTATGGTAACAAAGACAAGAAGCCCTGACTGACTGGGGCCAGCACATGCTCCACCATTGTTCACGCCTGTCCCAACACATATATCAGTCCTGATTAGCCCAGAACTGTTCTGCTTTATGCCTCTTGTCCTGGGGTAATTTTTAATAGTGCCCTCTTTCACCTTAAAATTGTCCTGGTTTGGACAGTAAATTATATGGCCATCTACCATCTTAATAAATCAAACCCACACCCTGTAAGAACATCTCAGATAGAGGACTGTCATTCAATTCAGTGTTTCCTGACTCTGTATTCAAAATAAGGAAAACAGCATCTTACCCCAACCTAACGCCCCGTCAACTGGATCAAGGCACCCAGCGCCATAACTTACTATGTGTACAGTGATTTTATGAATTCAGTGGGGAATGAAATGCAATTTTGTCAGGCTTGTCTGTGTCCATAATGACTGAGTCAAATTAATCATCTTGGATAATACCCCTGTGTCTCCCATCCCAGAGATATTTAATAGAATTTTTCTGATTCATGTCTTGTAGTCCATCAGATCTGGAGTATTTCCACCCTTCTAAAATCAGTACAATAATGCCTTCTTGTTGGGCTATCATTTTCCAGGGCTAAAAATGCTTCTCGAAAATAAATAAATAAAAGCCCATGCCATATATAAGCGAAACAGGAGTGAAAAAGCCATGTTGTTAAAATTAAATGTGGATTCCGGTGCCAGCGGGGAGGGGAGGAGGATATAGTAGCTTTTTAAGCCTTTATTTACAGGCAGAACCTCCAAGCCATGGCAACGGGGATGGTGGAGACCGCAGAAAACTCTCCCACTGGTGGTCCTGACCCTGTAACGCTCAGGCTGGAGCAGACAGGCGTCACAATGCGACAATGACAACCAGTCCCACTTGACATGAGCGTTGCTTATTAAAAGTGTATCTGGGAACAAACATGATAATCCCTGCAGGTTTTTTGCTCAGGAAATTATCTGAGTCACTTTAAGGTTCAGGCAGCTTTCCAGACCGACCCACTTGCGGGGGATGTTTCTGGAAAAATGAGCAATTAGTGGAAGGGCTTCCTTCTTCTTTAGGAGAAAGCAATTCCAGGAGAACTGAAATAGCAAGGGTGGGAATAACTTGGGGGTCACAGCTTTTGAGTGGCAGGGTGTGGCCTGGGCACCATCATTATCCCACTTTACAGACAAGCAGGCTCCCTTTTCTAATAACTGGAGGTTTATTTTAATAACATACTTTTTTTTTTTTTTTTTTACAATCACATACCCAACTGCCTCTTTGACACTTTCCCTTGGATGTCGTAAAGGCGAGGTCTGCAAAATTTTTCTGTGAAGGTGGAGATAATAAACCTTTTTGGCTTTGTGGGTCATATAGCCTCTGTCACAACTAGTTTACCTCTGCTTCTGAGGCATGAAAGTTAGTCAAGACAGTATTGAAACTAATGAACATAGCTGTGTTCCAATAAAGCTTTATTCACAAATGCCAAGTGGTTGGCCAGATTTGGCCCATGGGCCATGGTTTGCTGACCCTTGTCCTAGAGGTGGTTTTTCTTCTCCTTAGAATTTTTACCATCTAACACACAAAATTCTTGACTTTTTAAAGATACTTATTGCCTGTTCCAGAAACCTGTATGTGGGTCAAGAAGCAATAGTTAGAACTGGACATAGAACAATGGACTGGCAAATGGAAATGGGAAAGGAATATGACAAGGCTATATAAAAGGCTGCTTATTTAACGTATATGCAGAGTGTATCATGTGAAATGCCAGGCTGGATGAATTACAAGCTGGAATCAAGACTGCCAAGAGAAATATCAACAACCTCAGACATGCAGATGATACCACTCTAATGGCAGAAAGTGAAGAGGAACTAAAGAGTCTCTTGATGCAGGTGAAAGAGAAGAGTGGAAAAGCTAGCTTGAAACTTAACGTTCCAAAAAACGAAGATCATGGCATCTGGTCCTATGACTTCATGGCAAATAGAAGGGGAATAAGTGGAAGCAGTGATAGATTTTATTTTCTTGGGCTCCAAAATCACTGTGGATGGTGACTGAAGCCAGGTAATTAAAAGCCTCTTGCTCCTTGGAAGGAAAGCTATGAAAAACCTAGATAGTGTATTAAAAAGCAGACATCACTTTGCCGACAAAGGTCCGTTCAGTCAAAGCCATAGTTTTTCCAGTAGTCACGTACAGATGTGAGAGTGGGACCATAAAAAAGGCTGAGTGCCGAATAATCGACACTTTCAAATTGTGGTGCTGGAGAAGACTGTTGAGAGTCCCTTGGACTGCAAGGAGATCAATCCCAAAGAAAACTGACCCTGAATATTCATTGAAAGGACTGTTGCTAAAGCTGAAGTTCTAATACTTTGGCTACATGATGCAAAGAGTCAACTCATTGAAAAAGACCCTGATGCTGGGAAAAACTGAAGGCAAGAAAGAGAAGGGGGTGGCAGAGGATAAAATGATTAGACAGCATTACCAACTCAATGGACATGAATCTGAGCAGATTCCGGGAGACAGTGAGGAACAGTGTAGCCTGGTGTGCTGCAGTCCATGAGGTTGCAAAGAGTTGGACATGACTTAGCCACTGAACAACAATAATTGCCTGTTCCCTTCTCTAGAATATAAATTCCACTGTTTGGCCACTGATTATCCCAAGGGCCAAGAACAGTGCCTTGCACATAGTAGGGCCTCAAAAATATTTGTTGAATGAAATAACAAATGAATGAGAATAGGGGTTTTGGACTGTTGGGTTTGCAGCTGTGTCTCCAGCTCCCAGGACACTGTGTGGCACACAGTAGGTACTGAGTAAACATTTTTTAATGCATGAATACATGAATGAATTTACTGACAGAGGGCTGGCTCAGCACCATCTTCCCTGTTCTAAGAAGTTAGAGCGAAGATCTGAGGTGGCCTTCTCCTAAGAGACGCTGCTTAGCACAAAGTAATTCTAACTTGACCCATGGACATCTCTTGGTTCCCTGTCCCCATCTTAGAAATCATGTTCCTGCGAAAGTGTCTGAATTCCAGCTCTGCCCTTCATAGTCTGTGTAACTTTAGGAAACTCACCGGCACCGCTGCTTCTGGATCTCAGTTATACCAACTATGAAAAGAGGGAGTTGGATCAATGGATTTTCAAACCCAAATTCAATCCATGTATGTGTTACTGATTCACAGGTACACAGGCAGACATGAAGCGGTGCAGATTTTAAAAGCATTTTAAAATGATGAGTAGGCTCTCCAGTCGTTTCTGTGTTAAAAGAGCTTCTGGGAAAAAATTATGTCTATTTGCAGTTTTTTTCTTTTCCATTTCTACCTTTTGAAAACTACATAAGCAGCATCACCTAAAAATGTGCCACACCAGCTGTCTGGGGCTGAAGGCGCTGAAGTCCTCAGAGATTGGTCTCTGTGAGTGCTCTGAGGGCCTGTGATACTGGGATAAGCAGGGAAGACCCCCAGTTTGCGTTGCTCCAGGAACACTGTCCTGCTCAGACCCTTCCAAGGCTTACCTGCCTTCGGAGCAGGGATACAGTACCTGTCTGGCATCCAAGGACTCCTGTACCAGACCCTGCACCATCACATGACACTAGGCACGGTGAGCCCCCTGAAGACCCCAGACACTGCACGCTCTGGTATCACCAGGCCCCTGGGTGTGCTGGACCCTCTGCTCAGGTCATTGTCCTCCCAGGTGACACCTGCTCATTCTCAGAAGAACCACAATACCCTTTTGCCTTCCCAGGTGGTGGCACCAAGGACAGAGCCCAGCACCCTAAGCCTGCTCCGTACAGAATGGAGCAGGGACTCCTACAGCCTGGACCCCATACTCCCTCTAATGTGCCCCAAAAGTCCCATCAGGAGACTGCAACCCAGAGCTCATCCACACCCCTAAGGTTTACTGTGAGCCAGCTCTGTGAGCCAGCTTTTGCTGTTCCATTTCTCTGAAGCTTTGTTCAAATAATAAAACAGCAAAACATCTGTATAGTACTTACCATTCACTCAGCACATTCGTGCCCTATGACTTGTCATACGTGAGTTTATTTATCTTCACAACGACTCTAGGAAGTAGGGCCTACAATTATAATCCATTTCGCTGAGGAAGAAAGGGAAGCATTGAGATTCGAGACTGGCTGAAAGTCACAAAGCTGCGAAGGGTTAGGACCAGGATTCCAACTTGAAAGTCTGGCTCAGGGGGTCTGAATCCTTCCAACAACCACTGATGAGCTTGGGAGCAAATCTCCCTTCGGTTGAGCCTTTGGATAAGACCACAGCCCTGATCAACACATCAACTGAAGTCTCATGAGAGATCTTGAGCCAGAGGCATTCAGCTAAGCCACACCTGGGTTTCTGACCCATGAGAACTGTGAGATAATGAATACATGTTGTCTTTATATTTAAAAGTCTAGCTCTTAATCGCTATGGGATTCTGCCTCTTTATAAATAGGAGGGACAGTCTCCCTTAGGAACGATGCTGAAGGCCTGTGTTGATTCTGTCTCAATGGGCAGCTCCCGGCTGCCTCCTCCCTTACTCTCTGATTTCTCCTCTCCAGCAGTCCTCAGGTGGACATACGCCTGTGTCCCACCCAGCTGGTAAGCCCCTTGAATGTGGACCCTCCTAAATGTTTGAGGCAGACAGTGTACCCCAGGCTATGCCTCTCAATCTGTACTGTGCACAGAAATCACCTGAGGACCTTGGTAAAATGCAGGTTTTGACTTAGGAGGTTAGGGTGGGACCTGAGATGCTCCATTTCCAACAAGTTCCAGGGGATGCTCCTGGCCCATGGATCACACTGTGGATAGCAAGGCCTTAGCTGTTAAAAGCAGACTCTGACCCAGACAGACCATGGTTCAAATGCCAGTTCTGTCACATCCCAGCTTGGAATGCTTAACCTCTGAGAAGTGGGAAGACTCACCCAAGACTCCATAATAAACACGGAGCCACGAACAGAACCTTTGTTCTGACTTCCAGTCCAGAGTCTCAAGACTGCAGCTAAACACCCCCTCTCCTGATTCCTGAGCCCGGACATGGCTATTTGGGTGTGTGCATGTATATGCCCTATATATGTCAACACATGTGAATGGGTGGATAGGCAGACATGTATACATGTTTAAAAAATGTGGATGTGTATGTGCCAAAAGTTAGCATGTGTGCCAGGGCATTAGTGAGAGTTGTTCATTCACTCACTATGTCACCAGATATTAACTGAGCTCCTACTATGTGCTAGGTCCCCACGTCTGTGAAACCAACAGTCTAGGAGGGAGGCAACCATCTACAAATAAAAATATCATTTGTGTGTCTATATGTGTGTGTACTGCACACAACAGTGCCAACAGCTGGGTGCCCTTATCTTCTCCATCTCAATGAGGACACTGAGGCACTGAGAGGTTGAGTAACTTGCCTCGGGTCACAGAATGATGCTTAACGCTTGCAAAGTTGTGTATCAGCAAGCATGACAGGGTGAGTGTGATGTGCATATATGCTTGTACTTGTGCATGAATGCCTGCAGACGTGTGTGTGTGTGTGTTGGTGTGGGTGTGTCTGTTGGTATGCTGGTATGTGTGTGTGGGTGTGGGTGGTATGTGTATGTGCCCAGAGGCACTTTTCCACAGATATCTCTAAATAATCCATAAACAAGATTTTCTGACACCACAGCATAGCATCACAAGGACACATGAGCGCACAAACATTTTTTAGATGTTCGTGTTTTCAGAGTTCCTAAAATTCTGTCCATGGAGAAATGGGAGTGAAAGTCAGGGCCAGCAGAGCACAGCAGATCCAGGGAAGCTCAGACCCCTTTTTCCCCTGGGGTAGCCCTGGAGCAATTTCACAGCTCATCATCCATTATGAGGCTAAAAGAATTCTGCCCCTCCCAGGAAGTTAAACAAATTGCTCAGGCTGTAATGGGCCAGTCCCTCCATACTCCCAGTGGGAAAAGGCACTCACCTTGGTGAGCCGATTGACACAAGATACAAATGACCAAATCTGGCTGGGTTCCCTTCTCCATCGTACCACATCTCTAAAAATAGAGACATCTATACAAATACCCTGATAATTCTTTTTCCTTTTTGTTGAAACATAGGATATAAATAGGAAATGCTGAAGTCCTATGCGGACAACTCAATGACAAAATCTTCACAAAACAAAAATATTTGCGTAACTAGCACCCAAACAAGGGCAGAAAACTTACCAGCACCTCCAAAGCCCCTCAAGGCCCCTCACTACCCGCCCTGGCCCCCACCACCAGGGTAACCACAATTCAGACCTCTATCACCATAGATTAACTCTGCCTGTTCCTGTGCTTTATGTAAATGGAATCACACGGAACGCTCTGCTTGGGTGCTTGGCTCCTTCCGTTCACCCTGCTGTTTGTGAGATCTGTATGCTTGGTTATAAACTGCTCCTTCTCGATGCTGTGTAGCATTTCACTGTGAAGAATATTCTGCAATCATCTATCCAGTCTGCTGTTCATAGGCATTTGGACTGTTTCTAGTTTTGTGCTTTTATGAAAAGTGCTGCTGTGAACATTCTTATACATGTCTTTGGGTGATCAGACGAACACATTTCTGTTGAGTGAACACTCAGGAGTTGAATTACTAGGTCATTGAGCTCTCGATACTGAGAAATGGTTTTCCAAAGTGGTTGTACCAATTTATGCAGCAATGTATGAGGACACCAGAGCTCCCCTGGTAGTTTAGCTGGTAAAGAATCTGCCTGCAATGCAAGAGACCCTGGGTTGATTCCAGGGGTGGGGAGATCACCTGGAGAAGGGACAAGCTACCCACTCCAGTATTCATGGGCTTCCCTGGTGGCTCAGATGGTAAAGAATCTGCCTGCAATGCAGGAGNCCTGGTAGTTTAGCTGGTAAAGAATCTGCCTGCAATGCAAGAGACCCTGGGTTGATTCCAGGGGTGGGGAGATCACCTGGAGAAGGGACAAGCTACCCACTCCAGTATTCATGGGCTTCCCTGGTGGCTCAGATGGTAAAGAATCTGCCTGCAATGCAGGAGTCCTCGGTTCGATCCCTGGGTTGGGAAAATCCCTTGGAGGAGCGCATGGCAACCCACTTCCAGTATTCTTGCCTGGAGAATCCTGTGGACAGACGAGCCTGGTGGGCTATCCATGGGGTCACAGAGTCAGACACAACTGAGCGAGTAACACACACGTGAGGGCACCAATGCCTCCACATCCTTGCCCAACTTGGTTTCTTCTATTTTTTCCACTTTCTACATTCTGGGGGGAATATTTAATAAAATACCTTCTTCTCCTATTGCCGTCTGGATTGTTTGCTAAGGCTGCCAGCAAGTGTAAAACTATCAATGCTTCGTGTTCACATATCACACAGACACAATCTCCAGCCACAACCCACCACTCTAGAGGGCCATCTCAGCACAGGAAATAGCCCAAAGGAGCACTTGAAAGGCCTTGAGCTATTCCAGGAAACTTTAAGGTTTTCTTGAGGGGACTTTGATTGGGTCAGGCCACCGCACAATGCTGACAAGGCTTTCACAGGCGCTCCTTCTCCATCTCCCTCTCCAAAGGAAACACTCATCCTGCGGCCTATCTCCCCATCCTTCACCGGCCAGGCACGCCCTCCCCTCCAGGCTGTGCGTGCCAGCCTCCCAGGCTCCTGAGCGCCACTATCTTGCTCCACGTCCCTGGGCAGTTGTTCAGACTCTGACACCAAGCAAACAGGTGCATCCACAAGGCCCTGCTGCTGGCCTGGCTTGAGGCTATCTGGGCTGGATTTCTGTTTACCTGAAACATAATCCTCATCTAATTCATGCCACCCTGGCCCTATGTAAAAAAAAAAAAAAAAAAAAAAAATTTTTTTCACCAAAACTGGAGCCTAGCTCCAAACATTTACCTAACTCCTTCACTATTTCACCCCTCTACATGGCACATTCTAACAACAACAAAAACAAAAGCTTTATCAAGTTCCTATAATATTCATCACTGGCCGAGCAGGTTATCCTAGACCCATTTAACCGGTTTTCTTAACTAATGTACACCCACTTAGTCTAACTCAACTGAACCACTTAACTAAGCTACACCCGCTAGTTTTTTTACCCTGAAGGGTAGGTAAGGCTGCTTGCTGCTGCTAAGTCGCTCAGTTGTGTCCAACTCTGCAACTCTTTAGGCTGTAGCCCCCCATGGGATTCTCCAGGCAAGAATACTCCAAGTGGGTTGCTTTTCCTCCCCCAGAGGATCTTCCTGTCCCAGGGACTGAAGCCTCGTCTCCTGTGCTTCCTGTACTGCAGGCGGATTCTTTACCTGCTGAGTCAGCAGGGAAGTAAGGCCGGTAATAATACCCCCATTTTACTGAACCAGAAAGTTAAGGCAAGAGAGGTTAGGTAATTTGATCAAGGTCACCCAGGGAGAACGAAACAGAAGTAGGAGTCCTAGGGAGCCCAGACCTGCCTCTTACTCTCACCAGACTCCCCAAGTCCCTGGCACTCCACACGTTCCCAGGGGCTGGCAGGACGCAGGATGCCAGGTCTGGCAGGGGCAACCATGTCACACCCAGGCCTTTGTTTCCCATCAGAGTCTCAGGCTTTGACTATATGAGAGACAGAGACACTGGGTGTCTGGACCACATGAAGGTTTTGTAATAATAGTGAGAGGAGGCTGGGCAAAGCCAGCCTGGGGCACCAGACTGGAGCGTGGTCAAACGGAGCGGGGCGGGCGGGGTCACACTTTAGCCGACTGGCAATTATCAGGAGGCATCTTCTATTTTTGTGATGGGGGGGTGCATTTATTGGTACATTTTAAAAGAAAGATAGTTCCAACATCATCTTTTCAATTTCAACCCTTCATATAATTTGACTGGCATTAGATAAAATGACTGACTGGCCTCCTCTTTGCTGATATTTCTGATGCTGTTTTTATCTCCTGTGCCCACCACGTCCTGGGTGCATGACTTTGGCAAGTTGTTTCACCTTGCTGAAAATCAGTTTCTTCCTCTGTAAGACATAGCACCTCATGCTATTACCCCTGCCACGTACTGAGCACTGTAATAAGAACTTTGGGTATAAATGCACCTTATTCACTTCCCCCCTATATCGCTTTGAAGACAATACTGAGGCTCAGGAAAGTTGGTTGACTTATCTATGGTCACCCAGCCATGAAATGTCAAGACTAGAACTTGAGCCCAGCTCAGTCTCTTTCCCTGTCATTACTTTTATAACTCATCTGACCAACAGCATCTCTTTATGGTTGCCCATGGTGGGCTAAAACCTCCTTCAGAGTCACCAGACTCCATCTCGGGGGCCACTCCAGCCTGGGGGCGTCTTTAGCCAGCTGGGGGAGGCCAGTCCCTGGTCAGTTGAAAAGACCACTGTCCCTTCTAGGGTTCAGGCGGGGGTGGAAGAGGCCAATCCATCTAAAGACATAACCCTGAGACACCAAATCAGCCCCCATTCACGGATGCAAAAAGCAGGGCTCAGAGGGGGCACATAAACCATCCAAGGGTGCCCAGGGAAAGAGGCTGAAGAGGCCACAGTCAGGCTGTGGCCCCTCTAGAGGCCAAGGACCCAGCACCAGTCTGGAAAGGTCCCACCTCTGGCCCACTCCAACTTGCTAATCCCTGGGTGAGCCTGCACTGTAACAGCGAACAAGTGTGTGAAATCAGGCACTCTCCCATCCTCCCCAGAAAAGACTCAGGCCCTATAGAAGATGCTGAGTTCCAGGTGGCTGGGAGTGGGCAAGGGGTGTTGTTTTCAATAAAACCCTTGAAATTACGTTTCCAATGCAAAACCCATAAACTTCCTGCACCACCTTCATTGTTTCCATCCCTTTTAGAGAGAGTGAACGTTTCCTGGGATTCAATTTCTCTCATAATAGTTGGAAGGAAACAAAACTACATGCCGTAAACATTCACTGCATTGTGCAAAAAATATCAGCTTCATGGGGGAGGCATAGTAAGTGCAGACCAAAGTCCTCTCCAACCCCTGCCCCACAGGTGTTCATTTCTCGGTTGTGTTTGACTCCGAGACTCCATGAACTGTAGCCCACCAGGCTCTTCTGTCCATGGAATTCTCCGGGCAAGAAATATTGGCGTGGGTAGCCATTCCCTTCTCCAGGGGATCTTCCCAACCCAGGGATCAAATCCAGGCCTCCTGCATTGCAGGGAGATTCTTTACCATCTGACCCACCAGGGAAGCCCCAAATTCTGCCTAAAAATCCATGCCCTAATGCCTCCCACGCCTGTGCCCTCAACTATTTAAACTTTTAACAGTCAGGAGGCTAGAGCTTGAAAACAAATATATATATATAGAGAGAGAGAGAGATTAGCTATTGCAGTACGTAATTAAGACTGGTGAGGTGTAAGCACCAACTCTTTATTAGCAGTTTTCTCTCAAAGAAAACAAGAGAGGTTGGTCCATTTTTCCGAGCACATGTGTAGGACACATGAGGGAATGTTCATTAGTTCAGCCTGACATATACTCAATTTTCTCCATATACATAGCTTGCATGTTTTTTTTTTTTCGCTTTCATACATTTTCTTCTCCAGCTGCGAAGTGATATTAAATTTCATCAGATTTGAACACAATCTCTAGTCTTGAAACAGTTTCCTTTAAGGCCCCTCATATTTATTCAGAATTCATGAATCATGTTCCGATAACACAACCATAATTATTTTTAAAGTGTGATGTTTGTGGCTTTAATAGGAAATGCTTGCAAAAGGCCTTTTCTCTTTGATTGTTTGTAATCTTAGCAGTAATCGCTGCCGGTCCCTTCTCTGCACCACAGCAGGCAGAACACAATTTCATTTTCATATGAATCGGGAGCTCTTCACCCAGGTTTTAATTAAAGCAATAAAAGCCATGTCATCTTTGCCCTTTACAATGTAGACAGACTCAGGGGCCGGAGTTACTAAGCCTAGACTCTTAGGTTTTAATAGTGGCAAGAGGTCTTCTGTCTCCTGGTACATTTGCTGGAAGTATTTTTGTTTGCTTCAAAAAGACTATGACTGCAGTGTCTTCCTCTGTAAAACGGGAGAGCAACCTTAGCTACCTGAGAGACGAAAGGACACCAGCCGTGGAGAACACGGAGCCCCCGAGCCTGAGCCCAAGGAAGTGCCTGGTAAACGTCCATGACATCACCAGCAGCAGCATTATTTAGGGCTAGAAAAAGCCAACAGACCATCTCCCTTCATTACTCACATGAGCCAACTGAGGCTCAGAGAGATACCAGTGCAAGGGTGAGGGGAACAGGGCAGAGCTGAACCTAAAATCCAGAGTCTCCGGGCTCTTTCCCCATTCTGGGTTCTCTACACTGCCTCCTGCTGGAAGGAGGCTGAACCTTCGAGACAGGGACAGTGCCTGGGGACTGCAGATCTGACCCTAACCAGCAATCTACCTCTGGCCTCCAGGTTAGACCATCGACCTAGTGGAGGTCAATGCTTGATCCAGGTGGTAAGAAAAACAGACCAGGCATCCCTGAGGATGGGGTTGACATCCTTCTCTTTGCCCAATGTCCCAGGCAGACCACTGTCTACCTCCCCTACAAATCCACCCCACCCTCTGCAGCTCCATCAGCGTCCGGTGACTCATGCCTCTCCAGCGGGTCCCCTTTCCCCAGCGTGCTCCCAGCTTTCAGCTCTGTCTTCCCACCCATGACACTCCAGCATCATCCCGAGTCCCTCCAGCTCAGCCATCATGCTGGGCCCTCAGCTCCTCACCCCCAGGAATGCCTGCTTCACTCTGTCAACGCCCTCCCCCAAGAGAGGCGAGCCTCCACCAATGCCCAAGGCTGCTCACCTTCGAATCACCGCTCATGTCCCATTCTGTGATTTAGATGTCCTACTGTCCAGCTCCTCCCCCAGGGGCTCTCAGAGCCCAAGGTGCCCTCTCTTCTCTCCTTTCCAAACTTGGACTTCCAAGTCCCTCACTTCAGTCTCTCTTCTGGGCAATGAAGCTTAGATGTCCTTCTGGTACACCTGCTTGGAAAATCCTTGCCCTGGCTTCACTCTAATAATGTTCACCCCAACAGCACCTGAACCAAGAACTCAGTCTTCCATCGGTTCAGTTCAGTTTAGTCGCTCAGCTGTGTCCAACTCTTTGCAATCCCATGAATTGCAGCATGCCAGGCCTCCCTGTCCATCACCCACTCCCAGAGTTTACTCAAACTCAGGTCCATCGAGTCAGTGATGCCATCCAGCCATCTCATCCTCTGTCATCCCCTTCTCCTTCTGCCCCCAGTCCCTCCCAGCATCAGGGTCTTTTCCAATGAGTCAACTCTTCGCATGAGGTGGCCAAAGTATTGGAGTTTCAGCTTTAGCATCAGTCCTTTGAATGAACACCCAGGACTGATCTCCCTTAGAATGGACTGGTTGGATCTCCTTGCAGTCCAAGCGACTCTCAAGAGTCTTCTCCAACACCATAGTTTAAA
Source organism: Neotragus moschatus (assembly GCA_006410615.1). Classification (NCBI taxonomy): domain Eukaryota; kingdom Metazoa; phylum Chordata; class Mammalia; order Artiodactyla; family Bovidae; genus Neotragus; species Neotragus moschatus. The sequence goes on along the minus strand of SJYA01001847.1, from coordinate 275,519 downwards.
AGCATCAATTCTTCGGTGCTCAGCTTTCTTCACAGTTCAACTCTCACATCCATACATGACCACTGGAAAAACCATAGCCTTGACTAGGCGGACNGAAGCTTAGATGTCCTTCTGGTACACCTGCTTGGAAAATCCTTGCCCTGGCTTCACTCTAATAATGTTCACCCCAACAGCACCTGAACCAAGAACTCAGTCTTCCATCGGTTCAGTTCAGTTTAGTCGCTCAGCTGTGTCCAACTCTTTGCAATCCCATGAATTGCAGCATGCCAGGCCTCCCTGTCCATCACCCACTCCCAGAGTTTACTCAAACTCAGGTCCATCGAGTCAGTGATGCCATCCAGCCATCTCATCCTCTGTCATCCCCTTCTCCTTCTGCCCCCAGTCCCTCCCAGCATCAGGGTCTTTTCCAATGAGTCAACTCTTCGCATGAGGTGGCCAAAGTATTGGAGTTTCAGCTTTAGCATCAGTCCTTTGAATGAACACCCAGGACTGATCTCCCTTAGAATGGACTGGTTGGATCTCCTTGCAGTCCAAGCGACTCTCAAGAGTCTTCTCCAACACCATAGTTTAAAAGCATCAATTCTTCGGTGCTCAGCTTTCTTCACAGTTCAACTCTCACATCCATACATGACCACTGGAAAAACCATAGCCTTGACTAGGCGGACCTTTGTTGGCCAAGTAATGTCTCTGCTTTTGAATATGCTATCTAGGTTGGTCATAACTTTCCTTCCAAGGAGTAAGCGTCTTTTAATTTCATGGCTGCAGTCACCATCTGCAGTGATTTTGGAGCCCCCCCCAAATAAAGTCTGACACTGTTTCCACTGTTTCCCCATCTATTTCACAGATACCATGATCTTAGTTTTCTGAATGTTGAGCTTTAGGCCAACTTTTTCACTCTCCTCTTTCACTTTCATCAAGAGGCTCTTTAGTTTCTCTTCACTTTCTGCCATAAGGGTGGTGTCATACCCACAACAAATATCACCACCCTCTCCAACCTCCAGTGCCCTCTCAGCAGGTGACTCACCCACAATCTCTCTGAGAACAGGTGCTTACTGGTACAGGTGCCCTCTGCTCCCAGCCATCCTATCTATAAAGCAACACTCCTTTCCTCCTCAGTCCCCTTTCTGGCTAAAAGGCCAGAGCTTCCACCTCTGGGCAGTGGTGCAACAGTACCCATGCCTCCCACTATCTCCAAAAACTTAAGCCATCAATTAACTCCTCCCTGCCCTGAGCTCTCAGCATTACCCTTTCTCCTAGATGCCTTCTATTGAGATTAATTCTAAAGACTCTCTTGTCTTAAAAAACAACCCCTTCTAAGGAGTCTTCATCTCATTTCAGCTATGGCCCTTGCTCGTCTTCCCCACTAGACTTCTCATACACTGTCTAGACTTACCATTTATGTCCTCACCTCATACTCTCTCCTCCATCCACCCTGGGATGGGTAAGACATCCCCAACACATCAGAGCTGCTCCTTCTGAGGTCCAGGGTGACTTTCTCTTTGCTAAAACCATCAAGTGAATCTCAACTCCTTCCCCAACCAACCCCTCAGAAGCATGGACCTTCTGCTGCTTCTTGTTTAAATTTTATTTAACTTTTAGAAGTGTTAATAAGTCATCATGGTTGGATACCCCAAAAAGGTAAAAAGGTACAGTGAAAAGTCTCTTTGTTATCCTTGTCTACCTCCCCAATAACCATAACACACACATACACAAGGTACAAAGTCACTTTTACTAGTTTCCACAAATCCTTTCCTGGTGGCTCAAACTGTAAAGAATCATGTGCAATGCAGGTGACCCAGGTTCAATTCCTGGGTTGGGAAGATCCCTCGGAGAAGGGAATGGCTACCCACTCTTGCCTGGAGAATTCTATGGACAGAGGAGCCTGGTGAGCTACAGTCCATGGAGTTGCAAAGTGTCAAACACGACTGAGTGATTAACACTTTCACTCTTATATATCCTTCTAGAGTTATACAAACGCACAGAAACATACATTCTTACGATACTTTTGGCATAAATGGTAATATACTAACTGTTCGTTGCTTTTTTTCAGTAAGTAATGTGTCTAAAGCATCCTATCACTTCTGTTTCCTCATTCTGTCTCTATAACCACTCAGTATTCCATTTGCTAGATGTACGTAACTTCTGCAACTAGTTCCATATTATTGCACTTTTGATTTTTTTTCCAATTTTTTGCCATTATAAACAGTACAAAAATGAATAAGCTTAATACATCATTTCTCATGTATGCAGATATATCTGTAGGATATATTTCCAAAAAGTAAATTACTAGGCTAAAGGTTGATACATTTTTTATCTTGATAGATGCTGCCAATTTGCCTTCTATAAAGGTTATATCAATTTACTCTCCTTTCAGTGATGTATAAAAGTGCCTCTTTCGCCCCATGGACTCCAGCAGAGTTTGTTATCAAATCTCTGGATTTTTGCCAATCTAATAGGTGAAATTTTTAGTTTTGTTTCTCTTATGGACTATTTTTTAGCATTTTTCATATATTTAATATCCATTTATATTTATCTATCTGTAAACCATTGCTCATCAGGTTCTGAATTGATTTCTAGGAACTCTTTATATATGAAGGGAAATCAGTCCTTTCACTGTATCATAAGTTGAAAACATTCTTGCCCAGTTTTTTGTTTGTCTTTGACTTGACTCATGGTGTTTTGGCCATGCCAAAGTTGTGCTTCATCTTAATTTACAGTCAACCTTTTAATGCCTTTTCTTTTAAGACTGAGCCATCGAAACACCTTTCCTACTCCAAAGTTGTAGTGTATACTGTAAAGACTTTTTTCTAGTGCAATTATGGTTTTCTTGAGTACGTTTAAAATTTTAATTTATTTAAAGTTTATCCTTTGATAGGGAAGTGGCTGGGCCCAACAGCATCTTTCCCCAGATTTCCTCCTTCCTTCTTGCAATCCTGCCCTTGGCTTCTAAGACTCCATAGTCCCTACTTCTCCAGCCACTGCAAATCTGATCACATCACTCAATCTCAGTTTCTCTCCATCTCTCACTAACAAAGTCTAGTAACTTGCTTTGGCTATTAAAATACGCTAGAAGTAGTCACGTGCCAGTTTTCTCTCTCTCTAACACATACATACAAACATACACACAAGCTCTTTCAATCATTCTTAAAGCAAAGTCTGAAATATTTAGCAGAACTGCTGTTTATAGATAGCCAGTGTGCACAGGAAAAAAGATGCTCAGGATCTCTATTAGAGAAATACAAATCAAAACCACAGTGAGGTATCAGCCCACACTGGTCAGAATGGCTATCATCAAAACATCTACAAATAATAAGTGCTGGGGAGGGTGTGGAGAAAAAAAGGAATGCTCTTATACTGTTGGTAGGAATGTAAACTGGCACAGCTGCTACAAAAAAAAACAGTACGGAGTTTCCTTAAAATAACTAAAATAGAATTGCCATATGGTCCAGCAATCCCACTCCTGGGTATATATTCAGAGAAAACTCTAATTTGAAAAGATACATGCACCCCAGCAGCACTACTCACAATAGCCAAGAAGCAACCTACGTGTCCATCGACAGACAAATGGGTAAAGAAGATGTGGCATACATGCACTCAGCCATAAAAAAGAAAGAAAGAATGCCATCGGCACTAACACGGATGGACCTAGAGACTAAGGACAAATACCGCGTGCTATCTGCATATGTGGAATCTAAAATACGATACAGATGAACTTACAAAACAGAAACAGACTCACAGACACGGTTACCAAAGTGGAACTGGGGTGAGGGAGGGATAAATCAGGAGTCTGGGATTAGCAGATACAAACTAGTATACAGAAAGTAAGCAACCAGGACACAATGTACGGCACAGGGAACTATATTCAATAGGCAGTAATAAACCATAATGGAAAAGAATATGGAAAAACATATATGTACATATATAGCTGAACCACTTTGTTGGACACTGAAAAGTAACACAACATTATCAATCAACTACACTTCAGTTAAACAGTGGTCTTTACAGGCACAAGACTGGAGAACTCTCCCCGCAGCCCGGGAGGCCATAACGAGGAGGTGACATCTGCAATGGCCCTGAGACAACAAACAGGTATTTGCTGGGTGAGAGCGGCCAGGGGATTCCCACCGGGGGAAACGCTGCACACGGAGGCACAGAGCCGTAAATGAGCCCAAGAAGTGACCAGAGGTCCACCCCCGTGACCAAAGCGTTATTTACCGAAATAAAACCAATAAAAAGAAGACACAGCTAGGTTTTTTTTTGAACACTGGTGATTTACATATCTCTTAGGTTAGGTTCTTTTGAAGTGGAGCTGAGATGGGGATTCCCATGAGACCGACTTACTGAGAAGTGACTCTAGCGAAGGGGAGGGAGGGAAGCAGGACAGGGCAGAGAGGATGGAGCTGAGGTAGGGTGCTGTCTCAGCTGGAGCTGGCTAGAACTCCACGGGGAGTGGCCCCGTTGGTCCCCTCTAGGGACAAGGGGCATGGCCTGCTAGAACATCTCCCACTCCCCTTCCTGATTCATGGTCCTCGTTTAGCAGAGAATTCTCTAGGGAAGAGGCAGCTGTGAACAGGTAAAAGCCAACACTCACAACACCTGGGCAATGGATATCTTGGGCGGGCGAACGGAATCCGCAGGGGAGATACCAGTAGAATCCACACCACACACCTCATTTAGTTCTCAAAACATCTTAGGACAGAGGCCCCCAACCTGATGATCTGAGGTGGAGTTGATGTAATCATAATAAGAGTAAAGTGCACAATAAATGTAATGTTCTTGAATCATCTCAAACCCCACAGCCCCCAACACCACCACCACCACACTATCCGTAAAAAAACTGTCCTTCAGGAAACTGGTGCCTAAACCGATGGGAACTGCTGCCTTAGAAAGCAGGCATTGTTTCTCCCACTGGACAGAAAGCTGACATAAATTAATAAGGGGATTTGGTTGGTATATGGGAAATCTGGAATTTTTGATAATCTGGAAATCTGGTATATGGAAATCTGAATCCAGGTCTGCTAAGATCCAAGCGCAGTTCTTTTCCTCCTCACTCTCATCCCAGGAAGGGGGAAACTCTTTCTGGGTCACTTGACCAGGAACAATCAATCCCTGTAACTCTTCAATGGGGTATCCTCTCAGGATGGGGAAGAGCTGATCTCTACCAGGCCCGCCACCCCCAGAAGCTACTGATGGGCCAGAAATTATGTCTGACTATTGCATCTCAGGCTCAGACCACTCAGGAAAGTCTGGTAGCAAAGAAACTCAAGGTCCTCAAGGAAGGGAGGAAAAGGGATAATATATGGAAACTAAGGCTGCTATGCAGGAATTCTGTAGACTTCCAAAAAAGCAAACAATGAAGCGTGCATTTACAAAAGAAACTTCAAGCCTATGAGAACCAGTTTGAAAGGTTTTACGAGGGGACACAGTTGGCTAATATACATCCTGTAGGAATCTCTGTCTCTGCTACAGAGATAAGGAATACCATGTTTCAGCAGAAGGTTACCTTAAAGAGCAAGGTTTTTAACATGATGAAATTGGACTTTCTGGAAGGAAATGTCTTCTAGAAATGGCTTCCTGCTTACACCTAGAGCTTTTGCACATAATAAGTGCCCAATAAATACAATTTATTTTATACATATAAATACAATTATAACATATTTATAAAATGCATTTCATGCCGTTTCAAGTGTTTATCCTCTGAATCCTCTATTAGCTAGACAGGCCTCCACTGAGGCCTTTGTTTGCCCACATGTTCATGTCCATCCTTTGATAACCGGGACAATACAATCCCTACAGTTGATAAGACCACACACCATGACTGGTTCTCATGTACAAATGTGCATGTGTGGGTTCAAGCAAGCATTTCAGGGAAAAGACTGGAAGGAAAGACATAGAACTTTTGCCATTAAGAACTAGAGGCCTTGTCCTATTCCACAGATGTCCCTCATCTATTCAACAGATGAATAGATAAAGATGTGGTGTGTATATACATGTGTCTCTATATATGCATATATATAAAATGAGTACCATGCAGCGTTATAAAAAAATGACATATCGCCACTTGCAGTGTCATGGATGGACCTAGAGAATATCACTCTATAGTGAAGTAAGCCAGACAAAAGCAAATATGATATCACTTATATGTGGAACCTAAAAAAATGACACAAATGAACTCATTTACAAAAAAGAAATAGACTCACAGACACAGAAAACACATCTAAGGTTACCAAAGGGGAAAAGGGAATAAGGGATAAATTAGGAGTTTGGGATTAGCAGATACATACTTCTATATATAAAATAGATAAACAACAAGGACCTACTGTATAATACAGGGAACTATATTCAATAGATAGTAATAACTTATCATGGAAAATAATTTGAAAAAGAATATATATATGTGTGTGTGTGTATAAAATAACCAAATCACTTTTCTATACACCTGAAACTAACACAACAATGTAGATAAACTATACTTCAACAAACAAAAAGAACTAGAGGTCAGTGGAACCCACCAAACCACTGGAGCTGCAGGTCTTCTTATTTTTAAGTAAAATTGGCATGTACCATACCCCATGTTTCCCACATGTGACAGTTTGCTAAAAGACCACATGACTTTGCGGTGCTTCCCATCAACAGGGTCTGTTTCCTCACTCCTTGACTCTAGGCTGAGCCTGTGACTTGCTTTGATCAGCAGCGTGTGCTGGAAGTAGTCATATGCCAGACCTCAAGAGGTCATGCAGCCATGGCTCTTCCTGCTCTGGGAACCCTTCTCCACCATGTAGACAAATTCGGTCTAGCCTGCTGGAGCAGGAGAGACCATCTGAAGTAGAAGGGAGTCCCCCATAACAGTTAGCCAACAGCCTATCTGGCTGCTGACTGTTGCACTTAAATGACCCTAGCCATGTCCAGAAGAGCCACCCAGCTGAACTCAACCAAACTTCCAAGCCATGGAATCATGAATATGTGTTGCTTTAAGCCACTACATTTGGGGGGTGGGGTGTGCAAGTTATGTAGCAAAAGCTAACTGATACGCTTTAAGAAGTCTAGACTGTAATTGCTAAGTCTGCTCACGTCAAGGTTGGCTCACGCCACCATATGGACTCTGGGAATCCTGATATATCCTTTATAAAGTTCTAAGTTAGGGAGACTCTCTGAGCAACAGTGCATGAGACCAGGAAGGACCCTTAAGGAGTCCAACCACATTGTTCCATTGTTAAGGAATGCATTCATTACATAAATGTTTCCTGAATGCCTCCTTTGTGCCAGGCAGTATGGCCCAATAGGAAGGCACAACAAAGAAAAAGAGCAACCAGCTCCTTCCTTCAGGGAGGTCACAGTCTAGGGTGAAAATCAGATGTTAACCAAGTCATTACACAAATAAGCAAAAACCACGGTGACAAACACTGTGAACTAAAAGGATGTGGTACCACCAGAGAGAATTATGGAGAAGGGACCTACTTGGATTCGGGGCTCACAAAGAGCTATGTAAGGAAGTGACATTTAGGCCGAAGCAAGTTGACAACAGCCTTGAGGTGGGAACGGAGCTCTCCAGAAACACAGTAGGGTAACTCGGAGCTTTGAGTCCCAGCCATGCAGATTCAAATTCCATCTCTACCGTTCCCTGGCTGAGTCAATCAACATCCTAGAGCCTCAGTTGCCTGATCTATGAAATGGGGTTAATGTTAATGACTTACTTTTTCATGACACTTCTCAAAGCTGTCGTGAAAGCCAGTTGAAATAAGCACGTTTATTTGTCCTGTAGTTCCCCTTTGAGGGTCTATGCCCCTCCGCCCAGGCCTAGAGCAGACACAGAGCTCCTGAGTCTCACTTGCCCTTCTCGGTGGAAGTGCAGTACCAACCCTCTCCATTAGGGACAGAGCCTGAGCAGACTCCAGCATAGCACAGTTCTGAGTCAGGATGTTAACAAAACGCAATCCAAAGCTGAATCTCCAATACTTTGGCCACCTGATGTGAAGAACTGACTCACTGGAAAAGACCCTGACGCTACGAAAGACTGAGGGCAGGAGGAGAAGGGGACGACAGAGGATGAGATGGTTGGATGGCATCACAAACTCAACGGACAGGAGTCTGAGTAAGCTCCAAGAGATGGTGAAGGACAGGGAAGCCTGGTGTGCTGCAGTCCATGGGATCTCAAAGACTCGGACACGACTGAGCAACAACAAATCGAAACACTGTGAAAGAACTCAGATAAGAGATTCAGGAGTAAGCTCTGGCTTTTGAACTAACCACATTTCCAAGTGGCTTATGGACAATTAAATGACTTCTGTGATTTCTCCCAAAATGGGCATTTCCAGGACTGGAGTCTTACCCACCAGTTTGTCAGTGCAATATAAAGGCAGCTTTTCAGCAGCCCCTCTGGTGCTCACATGGTCACAGACCAGAGAAGGGGATGGCCTGTGGGCCCACGAGCACCCTGCTGCAGTGGCGGGGTGGGGTGGGGGTCGGGGTGGGTGTGGGCTCTAGAGCCCTGTAACGGAGTTTCCACGCCACACTGAGACACAGTGTCTTTCCTTGTCAGTAGTGTTCCCCAAGAGCCACAAGCCCATGTCTTTCTCATCTGTGTCCCCAGTAGTACCTCTCACGTAGCAGGGCACATAAATATTTGTGAATTAATAGGCTTCTGTTTCTCCAGCTGGAAAATGTGATCCCCGCCACCCAACTGCCATGACTGCCATGATTACACAGCCAGAGAGGGCACAGCAGAGCTCCAGGGACAGGCTTGGCTCCCGGATCCTTCACGTTTGTCAATGGCTACCTGCCCTGCGCCCTCCATCCAGCACCCCGAGCTGCTGCCACCCAGGAGGCATCACTGGGAAGCATCTTCCAAGATCTTTACAGGACCCTCCTTGGGGTCCCAGACTGCAGTGAGGACCCTCTGTGGCATCTGAGTCTAGACTGAGGATGCTGCTGGCTGAGAGAGACCTTAATTTTCAGAGACCAGGCTGACAGTGGAAAATCTGTCCAACTGGTGTCTGGGACTCACAGGGGGCTGGACTGGGGCTAGGGCTGGTCTTCCCTGGGATGACTCAGCTCCTGTCCCCATCAAGAAAAGCTGCCCGGGAAGCCTCCACTCTCTTCCCTTTCCTCCATGTCCACAACCCTCCCCAGAACATGAGACAACTCCAGGTGGGCAGAAGAACCCTGAACGCTGAAGCATGGGTGTGAGCGCCTCCACACCGGCGCCTGTCCCCATGGCTGCTGTCTGATAGTGAGAGGCAGGGTCACCAGGGACATGTGACATGTGTATTCGTTGCTGCTGAAAATCTCCCCTCCGTGCGTGGAGAGTGCAGACAACATGTTTTGAGTTTTATCAAGTTTTCAATGATGCCAAGAGTAGCCAGGTAGTTGATTTACAGGAAACACTATAGACCCAGTTTGTCCATTTGAAGGAAAACTCAATTGACATTGCTTTCTAAAAAAAATTAGAAGTTTATAGACTTGGTTCAAAAAAGCTTATAAAGGCTTGTTTTTTTCCTGTTAAACAATTATAGTCTAATTTGGAAAGTCACCAGTACAAGAACAATGACATCTCTGATTTAGACAGGCCTCTTAACAATTACATGATTTTTGTTTTTTTAATTTTTTGCTGCATGCAAGGCATTTGGGATCTTAGCTCTTCAACTGAGGACTGAACCCATGCCCCCTGCATAGGAAGTACAGAGTCTTAACCACTGGACCACCAGGGAAGTCCCTAATAATTAGATGTTATATAAGATCTATAATAATTCGATGTTAACAATCAATTGATATTCTTGATCCTTCTGAGAGAGGACAGGAGTGGGCTATGCCTCCAGCTCTGCACCCCTGCCACCCCACCCTGGGAGCAGCTCAGCTCCAGCAGCCCAAGGGAGGCTGGGCACCCACCTGGCTGGTTGATAGGAGCTCTGGGTTTCCGTCACTCATCCCCACGTAGGCACTCTCACCATCAAACTGGAACAGAGAAACAGAGAGGCAGCTCTGATGAAAATGTTCTCCGGAAGGGCCCAGGAGAAGCCCAAGGAGGTAAGGGGACTATAGTACTGAGGGGAAAAGACTGGAGCCCAGAGAAGCAAAGATTGAACCCAAGATGCCCAGTCTCCATTTCAGCAGAGCTCCCTCTAGGGTAGAAGGAAGTGTCCTTATTTCATGACCTCCATAGCCTGGGTTCATCACACTCAGGATACAGAGAGGAATACCTTTTTGCCCTTTACACCTTGTTCATTGATGTGACAGATGGCTTTGTCAGGTACTGAGCTCCCCATCTCTGGAAGTATGCAAATATTTCTCCTGGCCAAAATGACATCGGGCTCTCAGCTAGAGCAGGAATCCCACATGCTGGAGGGAGGCCAAGATCTCCAGAGCCCTGGTATCAGGACAGCCTGCCCCCAACCCATCCTCCAGGTACCCTTGCCTCCCAGGCCGTCCCTGACCACAGGCACGGAGGACTGTGATAGAAACCAGGTACGGGAACTACAACCCTGTGTTCTGAGAAGCTGTCAAGGCTGGATTTGGGAAAATCCGCCTGCAGGAGGGAGCGAGCGTGGATGGAGAAGCGGGGGCTCTGGAGTCGCTGGCTCCCCTTTCTCAAGACATGTGAACTTGCGCTGGAGACACACCCCCGAGGTGCCTCGTCTGTCAAAAGAGGGTGACAAGAGTAAGCCTCGCTCGGGGGGACACTGCACCGAAAAGGGCGAAGCACTTGGCTCCATTCCAGCTCCTTCACTGGAGACAAGCAATCGGGTTCTCTAGAAGCAGAGCCTGAGACCAGGATTCAAAGGCATGTGATCTTTGAGAAGTGCGCTTTAGAAATAACCTGTAAGGGAGGGAGGGATCAGGACAGGGTACGGGAAGGAGCTAAGCAAGGAGGGGGCCCCAGTGGGAGGCTTGCTGTAGGCTTATCCCACCACAAGCTTGCTCCGGGGGCACGGATGGTACCACAGAGTTGTTCCTGCCTGAAGCCAGGGGCGGGGCTTCTGTAACCCATATATGTCAGTCATTGGTGGCGGCTTCAGGGGCAAAAGGGAGTCATAACCTGAGAGGGGTGGCCCCCATTTGGCCAAGGACATTTTTCCAGAGAACTGTGCCAGCTGTGAGCCATTTTCAGCCTGTGCTCATCCCCGGTGGCTCAGACGGTAAAGAATGTGTCTGCAATGCAGGAGATTGGGGTTCAAACCCTGGGTCAGGAAGATCCCTTGGAGAAGGGAAAGGCAACCCACTCCAGTATTCTTGTCTGGAGAATTCCATGGGCAGAGGAGCCTGGTGGGCTACAGTCCATGGCATCACAAAGAGTCAGACACAACTAAGCAACTAATACTTTCACAGCAGATGGGGGACAATATTGTTCAGCTGTGCTGGACAATAAAGAGATCTGGGTGGGGTACCAACACCAGCTGTCCATTTTATTGTAATTGAAAAGAATTTTGTATTAGGTTATATTCACATGATTTAAAATTCCCAAAGTACACAAAGAGCCACAGAATGAAAAGTCGCCTGCCCCCACCTCCCAGGCATCCACTGCCCCTCTCCAGACACAATCACTGCCTCTACCAGCTTTCCGAACATCCTTTCTGAGAGAGTCCCTGTATATACATTAGAGTCACTTCTTTTCTATAAATGACAATGCTCTATACACACCATTTCGCACCTCATATTTCTCCTAGCAACACATCCTGGAGAGTGTTTTATATCAGATCATAATTTTGTCTTCTGGTATGCCCCAGCATGGCTGTAGCATATATATTGAACTATTTGAGCACACGGGCAATTGAGTTGCTTCCAGGTTTGTGCGATTCTCACACCGCTCTGGTGAATATTTGTGTATTTCCGTCATTTTGCATGGGTGTGAGCCTATCTGTAGGGTTAGTCCGAATAATTGCCGCATTCAACTGTGGCTGCATCTGTAATTTGGACGGACATCACCAAGCGGTCCGTATGGAGTCTGGAAAAGCCACATTCCCGCAATCATCAGTTCATCCAGACCCTCTTTGCTCAGAGAGGTTTTCATAACAAACTGGCTCAGACATCAGCCTCCGACCTCGGTGGGCTCCGAAGCCCAGCACGCCCGATTCCCCTTGCCCTGCTCACCCTTGTTCACTGTTCATCGCCCCTTCACCTTCTAGCTTTCTATATAATTCACTTATTTACCACATTCATTGCTCACAGTTGGATTTCCCCTCTGAAAACGAAGGGCCTTGAGGCCAAGGGGTCTTCATCTTTCTGTACACTGATGATGCCTCACAAATATCTAAACTAGCACTTGACATGGAACAGATACTCAATAAATGCTGGTTGAATGAATGAATGAAGCAACCACAACATCACTTGCGTTGTCTTTTACCAGGCCAATCTTTTCATCAGGGCAGTGGCATTAGGATTTATATCCAAGTGCCTTCCCAACACAGGGATGGACAGCCCTTCAGTGACTGCTGGATTCACTAAAGAAAAGGCTGTGCCATACCTGGAGTCTGAGCATGACCCCAAATGCAAGGCTTCATCCATCATGCGGAGTTCAGGCTTCAATTCTCTGCTCAGAAACCACCTCCTGCAAGAGGCTGGACATCATTGCTTTCATTTCCTTCGGCTGTCCCTCTAACAACCTAGACTGTCTCTATATCTGTCCTCTGCCCAGCGTGGAGCAGCGTGAAGGCTGGAACTGTGTCCTGATGGTTTCCCAAGCCCCCAACGCCCGACTGGTATCAAGGATAGGACTATGACTTGGGCAGCATAGCGAGTTCTCCTCGACATAACGACAGCTCCTAGGTTCTATCTGATAGGTCACCATGGCACTATATTTACTCTTTGATAAAAATTAGATCTTTCTAAAAGTCACACATAATTGATAAGTATGTACTAAAAGAAAGAGGGCTTCCTTTGTGACTCAGCTGGTAAAGAATCTGCTTGCAATGCTGGAGACCTGGATTCAATCCCTGGGTTGGGAAAATCCCCAGGAGAAGGGAAAGGCTACACACTCCAGTATTCTGGCCTAGAGAATTCCATGGACTTAGCATAGTTCATGGGTCAGGGAAATGGAGGGGGACTAAATTTTTTAAATAATTAAATAATAATGAAATATCTTTTAAAAAATTTATTTATTTTTGGTTCAGTTCAGTTTAGTTGCTCAGGTGTGTCTGACTCTTCGCGACCCAATGGACTGCAGCACACTAGACCTCCCTGTCCATCACCAACTCCCAAAGTTTAAACAAACTCATGTCCATTGAGTCAGTGATGCCATCCAACCACTTCATCCTCTGTTGTCCCCTTCTCCTCCCGCCTTCAATCTTTCCAAGCATGAAGGCCTTTTCAGATGAGTTAGTTCTTCGCATCAGGTGGCCAAAGTATCGGAGTTTCAGCTTCAACATCAGTCCTTCCAATGAATATTCAGGACTGCTTTCCTTTAGGATGGACTGGTTGGATCTCCTTGCAGTCCAAGGGACCCTCAAGTGTCTTCTCCAACACCACAGTTCGAAAGCATCAGTTCTTCAGCACTCAGCTTTCTTTATAGCCAACTCTCACATCCATACATGACCACTGGAAAAACCACAGCCTTGACCAGATGGACCTTTGNCTTTCCTTTAGGATGGACTGGTTGGATCTCCTTGCAGTCCAAGGGACCCTCAAGTGTCTTCTCCAACACCACAGTTCGAAAGCATCAGTTCTTCAGCACTCAGCTTTCTTTATAGCCAACTCTCACATCCATACATGACCACTGGAAAAACCACAGCCTTGACCAGATGGACCTTTGTTGGTAAAGTAATATCTCTGCTTTTTAATATGCTGTCTATGTTGGTCATAACTTTCCTCCCAAGGAGTAAGCATCTTTTAATTTCATGGCTGCAGTCACCATCTGCAGTGAATCTGGAGCCCCAAAAATAAAGTCTGTCACTGTTTCCACCATTTCCCCATCTATTTGCCATGAAGTGATGGGACTGGATGCCATGATCTTAGTTTTCTGAATGTTGAGCTTTAAGCCAACTTTTTCATTCTCCTCTTTCACTTTCATCCAGAGGCTCTTTAGTTCCTCTTCACTTTCTGCCATAAGGGTGGTGTCATCTGCCTATCTGAGGTTAGTGATATTTCTCCCAGCAATCTTGATTCCAGCTTGTGCTTCATCCAGCCCAGCGTTTCTCATGATGTACTCTGCATATAAGTTAAATAAGCAGGGTGACAATATACAGCCTTGACGTACTCCTTTTCCTATTTGGAACCAGTCTGTTGTTCCATGTCCAGTTCTAACTCTTGCTTCCTGACCTGCATACAGGTTTCTAAAGAGGCAGGTCAGGTGGTCTGGTATTCCGAGCTCTTTCAGAATTTTCCACAGTTTGTGGTGATCCACAGTTAAAGGCTTTAGCATAGTCAATAAAGCAGAAATAAATGTTTTTTTCTGGAACTCTCTTGCTTTTTCGATAATCCTGCGGATGTTGGCAATTTGATATCTGGTTCCTCTGCCTTTTCTAAAACCGGCTTGAACATCTGGAAGTTCACAGTTCACATATTGTTGAAGCCTGGCTTGGAGAATTTGCTAGCGTGTGAGATGAGTGCAATTGTGCAGTAGTTTGAGCATTCTTTGGCACTGCCTTTCTTTGGAATAGTTTTGGTTCGGTAGGTCTTTGTTGCTGGGCTTTCTCTAGTTGCAGCATGCAGGGGCTACTCTCTAGTTGCAGTACACGGGCTTCTCATTGCAGTGGTTTCTCTTGTCGCAGAGCATGGCCTCAGGCAAGCGGGTTTCAGCAGTTGTGGCACACAGGCCCCAGAATGCAGTGCACGGGCTTAGTCAACCACGGCCTGTGGGATCTTCCCAGAAAGTGAAAGTGAAGTCACTCAGTCATGCCCGACTCTTTGCAACCTCATGGATAGTAGCCTGCACCAAGCTCCTCCATCTGTGGGATTTTCAAGGCAAGAGTACTGGAGTGGGTTGCCATTTCCTTCTCCAGGGTATCTTCCCAACCCAGGGATCGAACCCAGGTCTCTCACGTTGTAGACAGACGCTTTACTGTCTGAGCCACCAGGGAAGTCCTTGTTGCCTGTATTGGCAAGTGTACACTAAGCCACTAGGGAAGTCTGAGGGGACTAAATTTAACAAGGTATTTGAAATATTCTATAAAGCAAAAGTCATCAAACAGTATGGTGTATGTTAAAGATACTGGGCATATCTTTTAATGTATGTTAAAAGATATGCCCCCAAACTCTGTGTAATATCCCATTTATTAATTCCTGGCTAGAACAGACCAACCCTGATCTCCCCTCTCTCCCCACCCCAATCCTGCTCCCCAACATGCAAGGCAGGCGATGAACAAATACTTGGTGAGTGTGTGTTCACTGGGTGAATGAATGAATATACTTGGCACCGAGCAAAATGCTTTCAATAAAAGAACTCATTTAGCTTTTTCAATAACCAACATTTTGGGCTTCCCTGGTGGTTCAGTGGTAAAGAATCCACCTGCCAATGCAGGAGACTTGGGTTCGATCTCTGGGTGGGGAAGATCCCCTGGAAAAGGAAATGGCAACCCACTCCAGCATTCTTGCCTGGAGAATCCCATGGACAGAGGAGCCTGGTAGGCTACAGTTCATGGAGTTGGAAAGAGTTGGACACGACTGAGTGACTAAAACAACAACAGCAACCAGTGTTTCAAACCATGGAAATAAGCTGAGAAGATAAACAGTCGTCCAAGATCACACAGGTAGGGAGATGCTGCACAGCAGTGGTCTGTTTGCTTCTTGGGCTTGGTCTCTCCCACAAGCGTGTAAGCTCCTTGGCAGCAGGAATCACGGCCCCCCTCCCCAGACATAACCAATCATTCTTCAGGGCCTGGCACATAATAGGGATCTGATGAGTATGTGGTTGTGGTTCATGCAGGGAGGACCTACCCGCAGTGAGCAGTGGGGAACGACACTGGGAAGAGCAGCAGGGATCCTGGATGTTGAGGTGTGTGTACCAGGGGTTGGGCAGGGGATCCCCATGAGGTCATCAGAGTCCCCTCAAGTGGGCTTATTCACCTGTCCTTTATTCAAACAAGAAAGAGCAGCCACGTGGCAGAGTAAAGCTTGCTTCCTGCTTCAAGGAAAATCTGAGAATTTGGCAGAAGTTCCCAGGGCAGGCTGGGTCAGCCTCTGCTGGGTTCCCCTCTGGGTGCTTTGCACGGTGCCCTGGAGCACAGGATTCGGGACCGGCTACTGAGCAGCTGTGAAGAGAGGGCCCCAAGTTGTTGTTTTGGGGGCTCTGTTCTCTGCCTGCCTCTGTCCAGTGTTCCACCGCCTCTGAGACCTTGTAGGGGAAAGGAAGGAGAGGAGGGGCCCCTGAAACCTCCTGGTTTCCCTGGCTTGGCCCCCAGGGCGAAGGGGAGCAGTCACAAAGCCTGGACACAGCAGAGCCACCTCCTCCACGTGCACAGAAAAGCTCCAAAGTGCCCGCATGGACACCCATTGTACAGCGGTGATGCTGCGTGCGTTCATGGACACACAGGTAAGTGATGCACGCAGTGTGCCCAAGCACGGCGACCACATGTGCAACACAAACTGGTGGGGGCCCACCTCACACAACAGAGTGTTCAAGGCAGCACTCAGCTACACACGTACCCCAAGCATGGGGGACACCAACCGTCACAGACAAAGGCGTCCAGAGCACAAGCCCGAGTGCACACGGCACAGACCCTGTACGCGACTGGTACACAGCACCTGGAGTCTGCACACAGGGGAGGGAGGGGATGCCCAGGCATGAATGAATACACCATCCATCTGCGACTGAATCCGTGTATAACTCACAGAAACGTGCACACAAACAGACGACATGAGCGTGCAGAGACACACATAGACACCCAAGAACTTAAATTCTGTGCACATTTCAGCTTCTCAATGCCTCAGTCAAAAATCTTTTTTCACATCACACAACCTTCTGCACACTAGAACATGGAAAAAAAATGTGTGTGTATGGGAGGGTGGGGGACAAGGGCCTAAGAATTTCCATGAAATGCCAGGAGAACATCTCTTACCACTGACTGGAATAGATTAATTTTCCCCATTTCATATTCTAATTATAATTCCTTTTCCCACCGCCATCTTCAGTCGTCATTACAGCTGGAAGATTGTTCTGCAAAAGCCAGCCCTTCATCTTCTCTTCCCAAGAGTTTTGTCATGGAAATGAGTTTGGGAATCTGAAAGAATCCACATTTTTGCAAACAGCGAATGTGTCAGGATAACCCTTTCATGACGGCCACCAAGGAGAGGCTTCTGAAGGTTCTGTCTCTCCTCAAAACGTGTGGTCCCCTTGGTGAGAGGGGTAGCCGGTCCTCTAATCCAACAGCCACGCCCCACATACCCCAAGAAAGGGACACATCCCTTTTCTATCTTTAAGCAAACTTAGCAAATAGGTTGGAGAAGGCAATGGCACTCCACTCTGGTACTCTTGCCTGGAAAATCCTATGGACGGCGGAGCCTGGTGGGCTGCAGTCCATGGGGTTGCTAAGAGTTGGACACGACTGAGCAACTTCCCTTTCACTTTTCACTTTTATGCATTGGAGAAGGAAATGGCAACCCACTCCAGTGTTCTTGCCTGGAGAATCCCAGGGACGGGGGAGCCTGGTGGGCTGCAGTCCATGGGGTCGCACAGAGTTGGACATGACTGAAGCGACTTAGCACCAGCAGCAGCAGCAGCAAATAGGTATGCAAGGTGAAAGGCAAGATGCCCTGATTTTTGCAAGTCAGATGATGCCAGCTCCATCTGTAAATACTCGAGCAAGCCTCAGTTTCCTTATTCTTAAGACCCACAGAGCCACTGATTCATAGTAGGTGTGAATTAGATATTTGTGGAATGGACAAATGTGGTAACTGCGTAGATGGATGGGTGGAAGGGAGGGAGGGACTGAAGGATGGGAAGGATGGATGGATAAGTGGATGATGGATGGTACAAGTCAGCACAGTTCCACAGCCATGTAGAGCAAGCCTCAAGTGTAATATACAATTTTCTAGCAGCTACAGTTTAAAAAGCAAGTATAAACAGGTGAAATTAATTATAAAGACATTTTATTTAACCCAATATATTCACATTATGATCTCAATGCATGATCAATACAAAAAAATTGTAAATGAGATGGCTTACTGTCTATTTTTTGGGTACTGTCTTTGAAATCCAGTGTGTATTTTACCTTCCACTATGGCTCAGTTTAGACTTAGCCACATTCTGAGTGTGCAAAAGTCACCAGCGGCTGGTGGTAAATAGAGATGTAAATAGTTGGGATGAGTGGATGGATGGTGGGGAGGTATATGGGTGGGATGAATGGATGGATGAATGGATGGATGGGTAGATGAGTGGCTGAGATGAGAGGGGCGAGAGACAGATGAATGAACTGGGATGAGTGAGTGAGTATGAAGAGACAAGTAATGGGAAGGTGCTTGGGATGGTGGGTGAGATAAACAAGCAGATGATTGGCATGGGTGAGTGAGATGCCTGGGTTGATGGAATGGGTTGAACAGGTGGGTGGGATAGATAAGTCTGGTATTTCCTCCTCTATTCACACTTGCTTTGGACAATGAGCTTGAGCAAGTTCCAGGAGATGGTGATGGACAGGGAAGCCTGACATGCTGCAGTGCATGGGGTCGCAAAGACTCAGACTCGATTGAGTAACTGAACTGAACTGAGCTGATGGCTTCTTAGGGTTGCCACATGTCACCGACTCTCAAACACTCATCTTCAGCCAAGCCATCTCCAGATTCCAATGCACAGTTTACCCCTGAATGTCTCCCCATTCGGTTCATGCACACCTCAAATTCAACCACCCAACACTGAACGCATGACATGGATGAGCCTGCTCCTTCTCTGGCGGTTGGCCATCATGAGAGATGTCACCTCCTACAGAGTTCTCCTGGGGTGACTCTGGACCCCTTCCGACCTACATCCTCCTGATCCAGTCACCAGCAGAAGTCTTCTGCTCAGCTTCCTCCCACCAATCCACCTTCCTTCCACCCTGGCTATCACCAGCAACCTTTTGGTAATCATTTCACTGCTCAGATCAAAACCCTGCAGTGACCCCACATCACTAGCTCTGGCGTAAGGGACCCTCCATGACAATCAGCCCTGAGCCTCAGCTCCCATTAAGGCTGCAGAAACCTCCAGAAACTTGAAGCTTGCACATGTTTCCCCACTGTCAGCCTGGAGCACCCTCCTCCACCCTTTCTCTACCCACTGAAATCCAACTCTTTCTAGGTGTTTGTCTTTTTTTTTTTCCCTGGCTACACACTCCAATCTTAACCAGTGTGGCTTGCTTCTATCAACCCATACTCTTGGGCCCAATTTTAAAGTCCCCGTCTCAAGTCAGCTTCGGACTTAATTCATCTTCCTTGTATGGTGTGACATCCTGGTCAACAGCATTGATTCTTGAATAGAAGTATTGGTTCCAACACTTTCTAGCTGTGTGTAACCTTGGATTTAACTTCTCCTTGCCTCAGTTTCATCACTTGTAAAATGGTAATGATGGCAGTTAAGTATTACTGCCTTAAAAAGTTTTTTATATCTGTTACCATATATTAGATACGAGCTATGGTCATGTATGGATGTGAGAGTTGGACTGTGAAGAAAGCTGAGAGCTGAAGAACTGATGCTTTTGAACTGTGGTGTTGGAGAAGACTCTTGAGAGTCCCTTGGACTGCAAGGAGATCCAACCAGTCCATCCTAAAGGAGATCAGTCCTGGGTGCTCATTGGAAGGACTGATGCTAAAGCTGAAACTCCAATACTTTGGCCACCTCATGCGAAGAGTTGACTCATTGGAAAAGACCCTGATGCTGGGAGGGATTGGGGGCAGGAGGAGAAGGGGACGAGAGAGGATGAGATGGCTGGATGGCATCACCAACTCGATGGACATGAGTTTGGGTAAACTCTGGGAGCTGGTGATAGACAAGGAGGCCTGGCGTGCTGTGATTCATGGGGTCACAAAGAGTCGGACACGACTGAGCAACTGAACTGAACTGAACTGAACTGATGAATATTCTATAACATGATACTTCATAATGGGGATACCTTTTGACAAGTGTTTAACAAATGTTATCTCTTATTATTATATGCTAGACTATCATCCCTTCATCAGCCCCGAGAGCCCTCAGTCTCGCAGAGAACCATGTCTCCTGTGTCACGGAGGCCATCGGAGATCCCCTCAACNATATTCTATAACATGATACTTCATAATGGGGATACCTTTTGACAAGTGTTTAACAAATGTTATCTCTTATTATTATATGCTAGACTATCATCCCTTCATCAGCCCCGAGAGCCCTCAGTCTCGCAGAGAACCATGTCTCCTGTGTCACGGAGGCCATCGGAGATCCCCTCAACTCTCTCCCCTCCCCTACTTTATTAACATCACATCCCTGCTGGCATCCTTCCCTTTAGTCTAAGTAGGTGAAGTGTCCCTTTTGTTCAAGAGGAGCCCCTTCACCTTGACCTCATCCCCCTCACGTCTTCCTCTCATTCACGCCCACTTGTGGTCTTAGGTCTAAGACCTAATTTACATGTGCTGAGGCAAAATGGAATCAGCCAATGGCCTTGTATCAGGTACCAAGCACCTACAATGTACTGAGTAACACATCTCCCGACATCGAGGGTTTATGATAAACAAAGCTTGTCACGGGGCCCTGAAAAGAGGTAACAGCAAAGGGTTTCTGAGGCCACAAAAGGGGCAACAGTTGTTGCTCACCGACTAGTATCTAGTGACTGTCTCTTATGTGCCTGGCGTTGTACGGATTCCAGGCACACTGTGATGGGAATGACACAGCCCCGAAGGGGTCCCCAGTCCTCTGGATAAGCTTGGGCGAATAACATGTTCCTATTCTCCAAGCCTGAGAAATGAACACAGGCCATTCTTTGGCCACTATCTCATGACAGGAGCAAATAAAAACCTTGTCTGAAAGCTTGTCCTAATTGGTCGGTGGCAGTTTTGCACCCACCCCTCCTCTGAACGTCAAGAGATCAATTAACAGTCTCACTACCATAGCTACACGTCCACAGGTGGGGCTCAGCCTGTCTCAAGAACCTCCTGCTTCTGAAAGTCCCCTATCCCAGGACTCCAGGCTTCCTCAAACCCTACAAAACACAGCTCTTGCTTGATTTGCACAGACTAACTTTGCAAAGTACGGCAATGAATTCAGCATCTTGTTTCTGATACTGAATGGCAGCCTCATCTTTCACAAATGTGACCACGGTAGGATAAAGTTATCATAGAAGAATGGAAGACGAGAGAAGGGTCTTTCAAGAGAAATCTTCTGAAAGGGTAGCCTGGAAGCCCCATGATGGAGAACTGGCCAGGCAAAGAGCAGGGAACGTGACATCTGAGGCTGCTGGGAGCACCAGCCAGTGGGCACCTACTCTATTCCAGACCTCCTCCCAGAGCCATGCCTCGTCATCTCTTTTGAAAGCCCAGAATTCCCAAGGCTGCATGACCAGCCCCACTGTAGAGGTGAACAAGGCAACGCTCAAAGTGGTTGGTAGTTTGTGCATAGCTCTCCAATCAGTTCTGAATCTACCCTCGATTCTAGGTACCAAAGCAACAGTTGTTGTGTACAAGTTGCTGACCCTCCCCTCTGCACACACACACATCAAAGACCAAAGATGCACAGTCCTCAACCCGGCCAGTAGCAGACACCAACAGACGAGCCTCATGGAGATCTAAAGAGGAAACAATCAAAGCAGCCTACACGGCTCCCGCCTGCCCCCACACCGGGCCGTGAGAACACTTGTTCTGCGCAGATAAAACACAGTTCAAAAGCAGCGAGGCAGCAAATGTGGCAGCTGCGCCCTGGGTCCTGCCGAGAGTGCGGTTTTATGTGGAAGCCTCACAGAGAGATACACCTCGGAGCAGGGAAGTGGTAGAGGAGGGGCAGAGAGGCCCTGCAGAGATGCAGCTGGACAGGGAGAGGGCCTTGGGTTCGACTCCGACCAGATCCCATAAGCTCAAGTCCAGGCCCACCATCTCTTAAAGAAGGGTGATGGCATCATGGATACAAGATGGGCGCGGGTGCCACGCTGCCTGGGTCCAAATCTGCTGGCTTTTCAAGCTGTGCGATTTTTAAACTAAGTTATTATGTCTCTGTTTCCTCATCTAGAAAATGTGTATGACTATCATTTGGATTAAATAATTTCTGTGCTTAGAACATTGCCTGGTACAAAGAAAGCACTCAAAATTGTTAGCATATATATATATATATAACTTATAAGGTAATATTATATTACCTGCATTGTTTATTTCTTACAACAACCCTTCAGTTCAGTTCAGTCACTCGGTCGTTTCCAGCTCTTTGCGACCCCATGAATTGCAGCATGCCAGGCCTCCCTGTCCATCACCANCCTTTTCTCCTTTGCTTTTCGCTTCTCTTCTTTTCACAGCTATTTGTAAGGCCTTCTCAGACAGCCATTTAGCTTCTTTGCATTTCTTTTTCTTGGGGATGGTCTTGATCCCTGTCCATAGTTCATCAGGCATTCTGTCTATCAGATCAAGTCCCTTTAATCTGTTTCTCACTTCCACTGTATAATCATGAGGGATTTGATTTAGGTCATACCTGAATGATCTAGTGGCTTTCCCTACTTTCTTCCATTTAAGTCTGAATTTGGCAACTACCTCAGTTTACCTTACCCGTTTGAGGCTGCAGGTGATCTTGAATGTCTGGAACACGTGTCTGGCGACACTTTGTAGAGGGCACTGAGTGGATCCCAGTCCCCTGCCTGTGGGGGATGTTCAGTGTTTCCCTTCAGACTCTTGTAGCTTGGCTGCTCCCACAGACTCCTGACAGGCAGCTCCCTGCCTCGCCCTCCTTGGGAAGGTCCTCTCCTGAGCAGAGTTGCTTTTCTGGCAACTGTGGCAAAGCCGACCATTTCACTTCAGTTAGTAGTTTCAGCCTCCTCTCTTTCCATATGTTCAAACAGATCTGATACTGAGAAACTGAAATGGATTTCTCTGGACCCGCTCAACTTTTTACTCCCTGCTGACTCAGTGGTAAAGAATCCACTTGCAGTGCAGGAGATGTGGGTTTGATCCCTGGGTTGGGAAGATCCACTGGAAAAGGAAATAGCAACTCACTCCAGTATTCTTGCCTGGAAAATCCATGGACAGAGGAGCCTGGTGGGCTATAGTCCTCGGGGTTGCAAAAAGTCAGACATGACTGAGTGACTAAACAACAAGAAAGTTCTGAGTTAGGATATAAAAGGAAGGAGGAAGGAAACAGAGAAAGCCTCGTAGGTCAGAAAAGTGAAGCTATCTGCTGTCTTTCACAGGAGATATGTCCTTCTCATCCACCAGCCATTCAACAAGTCTGTTTTCTTTCAAAATAAGTTAGGATGGCTAACTGCAAGTTCTTGAACTGCCTAAGGGAAGACTCTGTGGAGGAACTTTAGTTATCATAGCTTGTCAGGAATGTTCTAGAGGCTTACCAGTTTCCTCTGTGAGGTGGGAAGGAGCTTGATGAGCAACATGATGAGCTTGAAGGGCCCTCAAGGTTTGTACAAAGTTAATGTACTTTGGTGGAGACAGTTCACTAGTGGTAACTTCATTTTCTTCCCAAGGCAAATTGGAATCTCAGAAGTGTTAAAATATCCACTGCTCATATCTGCGTCACTGGAATTATTGATTAGCTTGTTGTAATCACAATCAGAGTGACTGCTGTTTCGAGTAGGAATGAAACGTCAAGGGTCGTTATCTAGGAGCTGTTTTTTAANCAGTTCACTAGTGGTAACTTCATTTTCTTCCCAAGGCAAATTGGAATCTCAGAAGTGTTAAAATATCCACTGCTCATATCTGCGTCACTGGAATTATTGATTAGCTTGTTGTAATCACAATCAGAGTGACTGCTGTTTCGAGTAGGAATGAAACGTCAAGGGTCGTTATCCAGGAGCTGTTTTTTAAAGGCATCCCTACAAATGAGTAGTGTCTGTGAACTGCACTGCGTCGGTGTCAATTTCCTAGGTTTGATAATGTGTCATAGTTTTGTGAGGTATTAGTGATGGGGGAAGCAGGGGATTTTTTCTCTTCTCCTTTCCTCCCATTCTATTCCCCCTCTGCCTCTCTCTTCCTCTCCTTCTCATCCTCCTCTTCCTGCTCCTTCTCCTGCCTTAGGAGACTAAGGTTATGGCAAGAGTCGAAAGTTAAAAATACCCTGAGAGGAAAAATTACCATTCCAGGTTAGACATTTCATTCCAGGTCTAATATCTTTCACTCCTTCCTTGCCTCCCTCCCTCCCTTCTTTCCTCAGTTCAACTGAGATACATTTCACATATAAAAACCATCTCTTTTAGAATACAGCTAATTGTGTTTTTTTCCCACAGTTCATTATTCATCCACAGAATAGTATAACCATCACCCCAATCTAATCCTAGTTTAGAAAATTTTCAACTCTCAAGAAAAGGGACTCCAGAGGCATCAGCAGTTGCTCGTGCGCCCTTTGCACTCCTCGCCCCATCCTTGCCACCTTCATCCCAGAAAGCCATGGGTTTGCTTTCTGTCTGTATGGATTGTCTTGTTCTGGACATTTAATATAAATGAGGTCATATAGTATGTGATCTTGTGTGCCTGGCTGCTTTCATTTTAATGTTTTTTAAGACTTCATTCACGTCGTAGCCTATATCAGTACTCCTTTTTTGTTGNGAAAGCCATGGGTTTGCTTTCTGTCTGTATGGATTGTCTTGTTCTGGACATTTAATATAAATGAGGTCATATAGTATGTGATCTTGTGTGCCTGGCTGCTTTCATTTTAATGTTTTTTAAGACTTCATTCACGTCGTAGCCTATATCAGTACTCCTTTTTTGTTGCCAAATAATAGTCCACTTTATGGATACACCACATTTTGTTTATTTGTGGCCATTTAGATTGTTTTCACTCTGTGGTTGTTATGAATAATGTTCCTGTCAGCATTCATGTACACATTTTTGTGTGAACATGTTTTTAGTTCTCTCGGGTAAATACCTAAGTATGGAATCACTGGGTCACATGGAGAGGCTATGCTTGTACTTTGAGGAACTGCCAAACTATTTTCCAAGTGGCTATACCGTTTTATGTTCCCACCAGCAGTGAATGAAGGTTCCAGGTTTGCACACCTCAGGTGTTTCTTAACACACCGNAGCAGCAGCAGAAGCAGCAGGTTAGTCACAACTTTCCTTCCAAGGAGTAAGCGTCTTTTAATTTCATGGCTGTAATCACCATCTGCAGTGATTTTGGAGCCCCCCAAAAATAAAGTCTGACACTGTTTCCACTGTTTCCCCATCTATTTCCCATGAAGTGATGGGAACAACAACCCTAGGAGGTTGATATAATTGCTTCTCTTCTGTAGATGAAGAAAATGAATGGGGTTTCATGCAAACCTGTGAGGTCTTAAGTGGGATTCTTTCCTGCCTGCCATATGTAATTTGGTGCCCGCCTGTCATATATAATTTGAAATAAAATTTGCAAACTAAAGTCTTTGTCTAATGGGGTTTGTTTTTCCCATGATGATGACTTTCGTGCTTTGTTCCTGAATATCAATTTCTCTCCAAAGAAAAAAGCTCTTCTCCTTATCAGTCTTTTGTACATTCTTATTCTGCCCACCAAGAAATCCAAGGCTCTGAGGCCCAGAGAGGTTAGGGGATCTACCCAAAGCCACACAGCCAACAAGGGCCCAATCTGATTTCTGTATTCCAGGCTGCTGAACCCCCAAAGCCCACACTGGCTTCCTACCCCCACTGTTTCTGAGTAAACCAGAACAGGTGACCTCATGACCCTGGGCCAGGGACTTTGTCTACCAGGAAGGAGAGACCAGGCCTTGGATATGGCCTGCTGAGGGGCTGGGAGTCTCTGGAGCAAGTTTGGTTCTGCGGTCACTGCAGGAACTGCCTCCCCACCGCTAAAAAGAGTCACGTAGGATGGTGCCATCTGTTTTATCAATAAAAACTATCAGGAGGTAGTGAGAAAAGACAGTGATCTATACAACTTTGGTGGCAGAATGCGCTACCAGGCACTTGGCTCCTCTGGGAGATGAGAGTTGTTGCCCCATTTTACAGGGAACGGAAGTAGGGCCTTTCTAGCTGGCTCTAACATCGCTTTTTCTAGACCTGGGCTATAACAGTGCAGTGGTCCGTGAGCGCTTGGAATGTGACCGGTCCAAACTGAGAGGTGTTTATGTGCAAAATACACATCAGGTCTCAAAGACAATAGCAAAAAAGACTATAAAGATGCCTCATCAATATATTTATATTGAACATGCTGAAATGATAACATTTTGGGTATGTGGGGTTAACTAAAATATTTTATTAAAATTAATTTCAGCTGTTTCTGTTTCCTTTTTTAAATATGACTACTAAAAAATTGAAGTTATATAAACAGTATGCATATTTCTATTGGACAGTGCTGGTCAAGATGCTGTCCCAGCCACTATAGTTTCAGACTCAGAACCTTAGAGATAGCAACAGCTGAATCCAATTCTCCACTCAGAAATGGGGAAACTGAGACCCAGAGAGGGAGAGTGATGTTTAAGTCAAGAGGCTGGCACAGAGGCATCCATTCACTCAACAAATGTTGTTGTTGTTCACTTGCTAAGTCACGTCCAACTCTTTTTGACCCCATGGACTGCAGCATGCCAGGCTCCCCTGTCCTCCACTAACTCCTAGAGTTTGTTCAAATTCATGTCCTTTGACTTGGTGNGAGTGATGTTTAAGTCAAGAGGCTGGCACAGAGGCATCCATTCACTCAACAAATGTTGTTGTTGTTCACTTGCTAAGTCACGTCCAACTCTTTTTGACCCCATGGACTGCAGCATGCCAGGCTCCCCTGTCCTCCACTAACTCCTAGAGTTTGTTCAAATTCATGTCCTTTGACTTGGTGATCCAACCATCTCATCCTCTGTCGTCCCCTTCTCCTCCTGCCTTCAGTCTTTCTCAGCATCAGGGTCTTTTCCAATCAGTCGGCTCTTTGCATCAGATGGCCAAAGTATTGGAGCTTCAGCTTCAGTCCCTTCAATGAATATTCAGGGTTGATTTCCTTTAGAATTGACTGGTTTGATCTCTTTGTTGTCCAAGGAACTCTGAAGAGTCTTCTCTAGCACCATAGTTTGAAAGCATCAATTCTTTGGTGCTCAGCCTTCTTTTTGGTCCAACTCTCACATCTGTAAATGACTACTACAAAAACCTTAGCTTTGACTATATGGGCCTTTGTCGGCAAAATATCTTCGCTTTTAACATGCTCTCTAGGTTTCCATAGCTTTCCTTCCAAGGAGCAGCTGCCTTTTAATTTCGTGGCTACAGTCACCGTCCACAGTGAGTTCTAAGTTCTGGGATAGAGCAGAGGACAAAACGTGGACCCACACTCCAGACCAGAGGTGACAAGGTGATGCTGCAGGTTTCCGTGCCTGGCCCAAGACCCCTAGGGTAGCCAGGGTAGCCGGACTTGCATCAACTCCTCGGTTCCCCATTGTCAGCTCAGACCACAGAGCTCAGCGATGGGAAGACACAAGAGAACTCCAGCTCCAGCTCAGAGCAGATCCACCTCAAAGGCCCCTACTGAGCACCCCCAGCAGCTGCCAAGACAACCTGATGGACAGAGCGGCTCAGTGGGCACAGCCTGGCCGCCTGGTAGGCCTGTGATTCTACCCCTGGTGGTAACTTACACAGTGTCTGCATTACTGCAGATTTATGGCAAAAATCATCCTCTCTCTCAGCTCCATTTAAAGCCATTTGGAGCGCGCTCCCATCCTCGATTATAAATCTAATTGCACATTCCAAACAGACAAGCACTCATTAAGCTTTAATTATGCACATGCTGTTTTCAACAAACATTTTCATTTGGCCGCTGTGAGGGGGAATGGTTCCCAGGGGGCTGTCAGTGCTGCCTGTGGCTGGAGGGAGCTGGGGCCTGAGAAGTGGGTCAGGGTGGGGTCCAATGGGGACGTCCAAGAGCAGGGCCAGGACCCCATCAGACCTGGCTCATGACCTTGATGACATGACAGATAAGGACCCTGTCTGGTTCTGTCCGGGTGACTCTCCTTCAAGGTCCATCTTCCCCATGGTGGGGGAAGATCAAAATGCTTTACCATAGCATTTAAAGCACTTAAGGACCTGAGTCCTGCCAGCCTGACCATTGAGGCTGGCCTCTCATTCCTCTGTCACATTCCTCCCTTGCTCTTTTGGAGATGTGTGGACCTCCCGGCATGGACCATGCTTTCCCTCCCTCTTGGCCTCTGTGGCTCTGAACTCTCCACCTGAATCTCCCTTCTCAATCTGTTCCTTACTGGCAGCTCCCTTTCACTCCCACACTGTACGTCCCTTCCAGGAAGCCATTGCTGATACCCATTCCTGGATCAGGCTGGCTGCCCCTCCACTGGGAGAAAGCTATGGGAGCATTTATTGGACCCTGATGCTGTAACTGGGTTCCCCTGGTGTCTCAGATGGTAAAGAATCTGCCTGTAATGTGGGAGACCTGGGTTTGATCCCTGCATTGGGAAGATCCTCTGGAGAAGGAAACAGCAACCCACTCTAGTACTCTTGCCTGGGAAACTCCATGGACAGAGGAGCCTGGCAGGATACAGTCCATGGGGTCACAAAAAGTCGGACCCGACTGAGTGATTAAACAATGCTGTAACCAACTGCCACATGTCTGGCTCGAAAGACCAGCCTGCCCCACTATTTCCCCAGAGCACTCTCTGCTCCAAGGGCTGGGAGGAGAGGCACCTACTTGTTGTGTGGCCTTGAACAACGCTTTCTTCTCTCTGGGCCTCAGTTTCCCCACTGGGACATAGAGGGTTTGAATGGGTGAGGCTCTCTGGGCCCCTTGCAGTGCAGTCAGTTTTAAGTTTTGTGGTTTGTCCAGGAGCTAAGAGCTTTCTCTTCCCCACCTGAAGAGTGGTTCTGAAGCCACCCACCCCCATTCAAAGGTTCAGCCAGGACCCTGGGAGCAGAAGGAGTCTGCCAAGCCAAGTCTGGAGTGGGCAAAGGGTGCCCACCCAGAGATGGGGACTAGGGGTGGTAGACAACTCTGAGGCCACATCTCAAAGCGCTTCTGGAAAAACAAGGGAAATAAATGCTTGCTTTAAATGCATATCAAGCTCCATTCACATCTGATGAACTGATGTTTTAGGGCAAGTTCCGTGGAAACAGACTCAGAGTGAAATCTGCCAGCTGGATGTTTATTGGGCAACACCATAGAAGAGCAAGGGAAGTTGGTGGGCAGAGGGCAAGTTGAACTGTGATGCAGTCAAAAACAGAGGCTTCAGTCTGTCCCAAGGAGACTCTGGAGCTGGGATGGCTCTGCAAAGATGAGGCAGGAGCCATTGCATTCCCAAACGGGCCAGCCATTGGGTCCAGGTCGCAGCAGAGAAGGGCGTTTGATAAACTCGGACAAGGCTCCTCCTTCCACCAAAGGCAATTAATACCCAGAGAGAGACTCGACTGAGAGTAGCAGTAGCCGCCACTCCTCACAGTTGGCAGGATAAGCATCTTAGTCGGGGAGGGATCTGGGTGATTTACAACAGCTTCCACTACAGCTATGATCATCCGTTCTTGTAACTAAACTCTGCGACATTTACAGCCTGCTTAATATGTCGGTGAAAGTGAAAGTGCTAGTCACTCAGTCGTGTCCAACTCTTTGCGACCCCGTGGACTGCAGCCCGCCAGGCTCCTCTGTCCACGGAATTCTCCAGGCAAGAACACTGGAGTGGTTAGCCATCCTCTTTGGGAGTTTTTAACTCATATAATCCTTACAACAACCCTTCAAGGTGAGCTGCTACTTTTTAATTGGGGTAAAATTGCTTTACAACGTTGTCTTAGCGTCTGCTGCACAGCAGAGTGAATCAGCTACATGTATACATATATCCCCTCCTTCTTGCACCTCCCTCCCACCCCTCCCACTGAGTTACCACTTCTAAGGCTCCCATTTTACAGATGAGGAAACTGAGGTCAAGTGAGGTTAAGCAGCTTGCCCAAGGTCACATAGCTAGTAAGCAGTGGGAGTCAGGACTCAAAAGTCAGAATGTCCATCTCCGGAGCCCATGCGCTCACGACTGGGCTGGGCTACTTCCACGGCCCTGGCTGCTACTCACAAAGGCACAGAGCTACCTGCCTCCAGCCTGCTGCCCAGAGACTGGGCTGCGGTCAGCAGTCTAGAGCCTCAGGCTGCCCAGAGCGGCCAGTATTTGTGCCTGACAATTATCCATCATCTGAGTGGTTGGGAACAAGTCCCAAAACTGATCCTTGCCAAAGACAATTAACTAAAAGCCACATGAGCATACGTTGGGGGGAGGAGGGGGACTGTGGCATGGGGATGGGTGGGAGTGAGTGTGACTGAGACAATGAGAAGCAGATGATTTGGAAGATATTTTCTCCCCAGCGCTACAAAACAAGCCCTCAATCATGCCACAAAGGGGTGGTATTGTTGGAAGGGAAATATGTCAACGACAGCGTTCAATCGTGGGGCGGTTAAAAAAAAAAAAAAGGAAAAGAAAAAAAATCTTTTGAAATTGTGATTTGACCTAGAAAGGTTTTTTAGGTCACCTGAACTTGGCACTGATGCCGCTAACCCCAAAACCTAACACAGACAAAGTACCAAGTTCACTTCCTTTTGTCAGTGCCAGATAACCCAGGAAACGATTTATATAAACACTGCTGCTGTATTTTTTAGTGTATGAAAATCAGCCCTCAGACTTGGGAGCCGGGAGGACAATGGAGCTGAGCAGTTCTGGAAGCACAGGCTCTGCGCTTAGTCGCTGTGTGGCTAGGGCAGGGACCTCAGTTCTCTGATCCTCATATGTCTCCCCTGTAAAA
This sequence comes from Neotragus moschatus, assembly GCA_006410615.1. Taxonomy (NCBI): domain Eukaryota; kingdom Metazoa; phylum Chordata; class Mammalia; order Artiodactyla; family Bovidae; genus Neotragus; species Neotragus moschatus. The sequence continues at coordinate 244,766 of SJYA01001847.1, read as the reverse complement.
TGGGAATGGGACTGGCAGGACTGCGTGTGCTGCCTGGCAGTGTGTGGGCACCTTGAGGTGCCCGAGAGAGGCTAGATCCTTCTGTCGCTCCTGCCTGTTGCCTAGGCTGAGGGCCACTCTCTGTTCTTGACTGTGGAACTCCTATGCCCCAGGTCTGTACTCTCCCTGGGGACCTTGCAACACAGAAGCCAGGAAGGCAGTTAGAATCTCTGTCTTAACAGGGCTTTTCTCCCCAGACTCAGGGAGGGAGAGCAAACCCCATTCCAAGGCGGAGCACATGACAATGAGTTCTCCCAAATTCATCTCCACTATCAGGCCACCCAGTCGGAGATACATTATAGAACCTCAGGGCTGACAGGTTCTCAGACCTTCTCATCATCCCCCTGGGGAAAACTGAGGCTGGTAGATGGCCCCCACGCCAACAGTTGCAATCACCACATTCCTAGGGTCTCTGACCCTATGTTCCCCCCAAATGACAAACTCATCCTGGTTACCTTCAAAATCCAAGCATATTCGAATTCCCCAACCCCCAACCTGAGAATCTATGATGTACTGGCCATTGCCAGGCTCTGAGGGTACCAAGGACATAGAAATGATCCCCAGGGAAGGTTGGGCTCCAGAGGCAGTACAGACACCAGCACTATGAGAGCTGGAGCGATGAGGCAGACACAGGTAGAGAGAGGCCAGGTGAGTCAGCTGATACACACCTGCCAGGCAGAGGAGCCACAGGCTCAGGGAGCTGGGCCATGAGGCCGCTGGGAGGGTGAGAACGGTGTGTGTGTGTGGTTGTGAGGTCAGCTGTACAGGGCAGAGTGCACGGGAGGACTCAACACTCACTGGAAAACAACAGTGAGAGTTTGAAACAATATTCCTAAGAGAAGAGTAATGGGGGGTGGGAGTGCCATCTAGTTTGGCCAGAGATAAAACATTCTGCGAAGCAACAGTTAAATAGACAGCTAAATAATTAAAGCAGTGGGGCAGGGATGTCAAAGGAGAACTTCATCTCAATGAAACAGAAAGAAAGTGCAGAATCAGACCCAACTCGGCATGGAAACACATCACATTACGGTTACCGAGGGCACCTACTCTACGCCAGGCACAGCATGGAGTGCTTTACCTAGGATATTTCAGACAGCCTTTGCAAGGAACCTGAGCCTGTAAGGGAGATGCTAAGACTCCTTTTTTACGAGGAGAAAAGCTCCATGTAAGCAGAGTGCTCAAGGTTACACGGCTGCAAAGTGACAAAATCAGAATCTTAACTGCTAGCTCCTGCCCATAACAGCCACTCTATTTCGCCTCTCCTTTTGGAAACAAAGAGACAAAGACCAATTATTTCACAAACAGAAAGAGGGGTCATTCTGTTCCCACTTAGGAACACTGTACTAGATACCCATCGCAAGCCATCCACCAACATGTCCTGAGAACAGATTCTAGAGTGAAGTACAAAAAGTCACGTTACAGGGAAATATCAGAAAACAGAAAAAATGCTTATCAGATCGCTGGCAGCAGGATAACTTCCTCAGTCCTCAAAGCAGTCACGGAGGGAGGGAGACGGACAGATTCAAATACATACGCGTTATATCTTCCATAGAGGGAAGCATGATAAAACCAAAATGAAAAGGACATCAGACTAAGAAAATATCAGCACCAACTATGGGACAGTCAATAGATACGATGCAGAAACGGCGTAGTCAAATTAAAGAGACAGCAAGGTGCAGACGACAAAAAGACACAAGAACGAACAGGAATGTCACACAGGAGGCAATCTAGCAAGAGCCAAGTACATGGGGAACAACCGTGCGCTTGATTCTGTGGACATGGGAGAAATGTACATGAAACACACCTACTGTAATGAAACTGGGACACTTTCCACGTTGCTGCCGTGGAAAGCAGCTTCCAGCCTACTGGAAAGGAACACGGTAGCCACCCCCAGGCAGAGAGCCAGCAGGAAGCAGGGTCCATGAGTGCCCGAGACCCCTGCCAGCTGCCTCAAGAGTCACCCCCTCACCACACTGCCCATTTATCCCAAGTCCACCGAGTCTTCCTGGAAGCAGCTTCTGTTCTCCACGCTGGGGATGGTGCCAGTGATGGACAGGTCACAGTCTTTGTCCTTCTGAGCATCCCGTGTAGTGAAGAGGAAGGATCAGCCATTGTAAACAGGTGATAAGTGCACTGGGAGCCAGAGTTCACGGGAGCCTAGAGACTTCTCAGAGGAGGTGGTTTCTAAGCCCACCTTAATTAATCAGGCAAGGGAGAAATCACCAGGTGGGAGAGGATGGTGGGAACAGCACTTGCCAAGGCCAGAGGGCAGGAGAGGAGGGCCCACTTAGGGGAGGAAGTGAGAGCTGAGCTGCTCAGGCAAACAGGACCTGATGAGGCTTTTCAGGGCTATATGGGGTCGGGGTGGGAGGTGGAGACCTAAGTCCAGATTGTAAGCTACATTTTATTTTTTTACCAATTAATTTTTATCGCAGTAGAGTTGCTTTACAATATTGTGTTAGCTTGTTGTTGTTTCATTGCTAAGTTATGTCTCTCTGTGACCCCATGGACTGTAGCCCGCCAGGCTCCTTCTGTCCATAGGATTTCCCAGGCAAGAATACTGAAGTGGGTTGCCATTTCCTTCTCCAGGAGATCTTCCCAACCCAGGGACTGAACCTGACTCTTGGCTTCCCTGGTGGCTCAGAGGGTAAAGCATCTGCCTGCAATGCAGGAGACCTGGGTTTGATCCCTGGGTCAGGAAGATCCCCTGGAGAAGGAAATGGCAACTCACTCCAGTACTCTTGCCTGGAAAATCCCATGGACAGAGAAGCCTGGTAGACCACAGTCCATGGGATCGCAAAGAGTTGGACACAAATGAGCAACTTCACTTTCTTTCTTTCCTTTCTTCCTCCTGCATTGCAGGCGGTTCTTCACCACTAAACCACCAGGGTAACCGTGTTAGCTTCTACTGCAGAGCAAAATGAATCAGCTCTACATATACATACATCCCCTCTGTTTTGGATTTCCCTCCCATTTAGGACACCACGGTGCAGTAAGTAGAGTTCCCTGTAGTTTTGGAAGTCCAAGCCACAGCAATCAGAGAAGAAAAAGAAATAAAAGGAATCCAAACTGGAAAAGAAGTAAGACTGTCATTGCTTGCAGATGACACGGTACTATACATAGAAAATCCTAAAGATGCCACCAGTAAACTACTACAGCTAATCAATGAATTCAATAAAGTTGCAGGATGCAACATTAATACATAGAAATCGCTTACATTCCTATACACGGACAACAGAAGATCAGAAAGAGAAGTTAAGGAAACAATTCCATTTACCATCACAACAAAAAGAATTTTTCCAGTGGTCATGTATGCAGGTGAGAGTTGGACTATAAAGAAAGCTGAGCGCCAAAGAATTGATGCTTTTGAACTGTGGTGTTGGAGAAGACTCCTGACAGTCCCTTGGATTGCAAGGAGATCCAACCAGTCCATCCTAAAGAAGATCAGTCCTGGGTGTTCACTGGAAAGACTGATGTTGAAGCTGAAACTCCAATACTTTGGCCACCTCATGTGAAGAGCTGACTCATTGGAAAAGACTCTGATGCTGGGAAAGATTGAGGGCAAGAGGAGAAGGAGACAACAGAGGATGAGATGGTTGGATGGCATCACCGAATCGATGGACGTAGGTTTGGGTGGATTCTGGGAGCTGGTGATGGACAGGGAGGCCTGGTGTGCTGCGGTTCATGGGGTCACAAAGAGTTGGACATGACTGAGCGACTGAACTGAACTGAACTGAACTGAAGGAGGCAAAAGACCTGTACACAGAAAACTGTAAGATACTGATGAAAGAAATCAAAGACGACACAAACAGATGGAGAGACGCACCATGTTCTGGGATTGGAAGCATCAGTATTGTGAAAATGACTATACTACGCAAAGCAATCTACAGGTTCAATGTAATCCCCATCAAATTACCAATGGCATTTTCCATAGAACAGCTGCATTTTAGAAACTGGCCTCTGGCCTTGGGTGGAAAATGGATTGGGGGAGATAGGATTGGAGCCTGTCTACGGAGCCAAGAAGAAGCTTCTGTGATGATCCAGGGCCAGCGCCTAGAAGCAGAACTCTGAGCAGGGTAGAAACACTTGCTAAAGAAATAATAAGTAAAAGAGCATGGCAGTGGCTCAAAAATAGAAATTTATATTGATGGTTAGAAAGGGAAGCAGGGTTGAAGTCAGAATAACACCACGACAATCTCCAGTGTATTTTCCAAAATTCAGAACTAAGAGTCTCAGAGATGAATGAAACCTGCCAAGAGCAAAGGATCACCCAGGAGTCAGAAAAGGGGTGACTCACACAGTTTTGCAAACCCTAATTTCCTCTCCTTGGTCACACACTTCCTTCTGATTTCTTTTTCTGATGATTCATAAGAAAAAAAAAAATTTCCCCATTTAAATTCAAACCCAAAATGCTTGAACTCCGGAGCTTACCTTACCCAAGCCTTAACCTCTGCCCCTCAGCCAACAGAACTCAATTTAACCCCAGGTAACTAAAAGGACACTGGCTGCCAAGAAACCAAGAGGAAACTAGAGGTTTCTAGCTTTATTGTCGCTGTCAAAGGCCCCATGGGGCCTCTGAGACCCTAGGAGGGTCTTCAAGTGGCAACTCACAGGCCCAGGTCCACAGTCCTTAGCCAGGACCCACAGAGTTTCAGAATTCAGAATTTGTTTGAATTTCAGAAAAGTGAGGAAGTGATAATTCCACAAATTAGGTAGTAGCCTCTGTGGGGTCCGAGTTAAGACACGTTCAGATTTCTACAGTGAATCCCTAGAGGGCTAGGTAGAGATTATGTCTGTCCGTGTAGATCAGACTTGGGAGACAAATGAGTTTGCAGCATATTTGCAAAACAACTGCTGGTTTCAGAGCCCTTTGGATTTCAAATAACGCAGTTTAGAGTTGACTCGAGCACTGGGGGTACGTGTGCTGGGCCCTTGGGACACCATCCCACTGTATGCCCATCTTACAGATGAGGAAACTGAGGCTCAGGAAGGTAAAGGAAACTGCCCAAGGTCTCACAGCTATTAGGTGACTGGGCTGGGATTAGAACCCAGCTCTTACATCCTTCCATGGGCACACATGGGTCTGCCAGGCTGCTGAAATGCCAGGCAGAGTGTTTAGCATTACAGGGAATGTGGGTGGCACTGGGATCTGGCCAAGACCAGGTGCAGACTTCCCTGGCAGTCCAGTGGTTAAGAACCCACCTTCCAATGCACGGGGCACAGGTTTGATCCCTGGTTGGGGAGCTGAGATCCCACATGCCTCGGGGCAACTAACACAGCCCAAAATAAATAATATAAATAAATATTTTTTAAAAGACCAGGTGCAACAGGAATTGGGTGCGTGGAAGATGTATCCCCTCGGGCAGGCCCAGGAGCATCGACCCTCCTCACAAGCCCAGAGCTCCCCACATCCACTGGAGATATGGTCCTGGCCCCCCAAAGCCTCAGAGTCCACTGAGGGGAAATTTTTTAAAAAGAAAAATGATAAATGTAGTAAGTCATTTACTTAGTATGTTGGACGGTTCTGAGACCTATATGAGAAGAAACGGTGGGGCAGGTGAGGTGAGTCGGCAATGGTGAGAGTTTGAACAGGGTAGTCAAAGTGGGCCTCCCTGAGAAAGTGACAGTCGAGCAAAGACTGCAAAGAGGTGAGTGAGCCAGCCAGGCAGGTATGTTGGGGAGAGGCCGGGCAAAGATTCAAAGGTAGGACTGTGCCGGTGGAGACCACTAAGGTGGGCAGAGCTAGTGAGGGGGACGGGAGGGGAGGCCAGAGAGGTTAACAGGGAAGAGAGTGTACCCCCAGATGGCACTGAGATTACCCCTCCCCGGAGAGAGGAAGGAGCACTTGTTCCGCCTGCCTTATCTGATGCTGTGGCTGGAGGAGCGGGCGAGGGCAGGCGTGGGGGCTGCACACGCAGCTCGGCACACCCGAGGAACCTCAGAGGGGCCCCGAAGCAGCTGACATCCGCTAGGCCTGCGGCTTCTTCCTGTGGCTGCTGCATCTCAGGTTGCCCTGATGGCTGCTATTTTTGCTCCTGTTTGGGGTTCAAGGCAGGGTTCCTCTGTGCACGGGGCAGAGGCTGCTGGGCCCAGCTCCTCTTTGGGTTTGCTCTGCTCAGAGCAATGGGGAGGAGCCGTTTAAATGTTCCAAGTATCTTTGGAGACACTTCCTATTCAGTAAGTGGGAAAGAAGTAGGAATTTGTTATAGATATCATCCTGTCAACTTCTTGACTCTCTAAGCTCAGAGAGGTTAGGTGGCTAGTCTGAGGTCACACAGTCAAGTCAAACCATAGGCTGAGGATTCTGATTCAGTTGGTCTAGGTCTGAAGGCTGTTAATTAGCAAGGGGCTCTCTGCATTTACTATCTAAAGAAATGTTTACCAAGCAGATAGCCTGTGCTATCTAGACTTTTAGGAGGCATGAGAATAAAGGTACATCATCAGTTCAGTTTAGTCGCTCAGTCACGTCCAACTCTTTGTGACCCCATGGACTGCAGCACGCCAGGCTTCCCTGTCCATCACCAACTCCCAAGGCTTGCTCAAACTCATCTCCATCAAGTCAGTGATGCCATCCAGCCATCTCATCTTCTGTCGTCCCCTTCTCCTCCTGCCCTCAATCTTTCCCAACACCAAGGTCTTTTCAAATGAGTCAGCTCTTCACATGAGGTGGCCAAAGTATTGGAGTTTCAGCTTAAACGTCAGTCCTTCCAATGAATATTCAGGACTGATCTCCTTTAGGATGGGCTGGCTGGATCTCCTTGCAGTCCTAGGGACTCTCAGGAGTCTTCTCCAACACCACAGTTCAAAAGCATCAATTCTTCGGCGCCCAGCTTTCTTTATAGTCCAACTCTCACATCCATACATGACTACTGGAAAAACCATAGCTTTGACTAGATGGACCTTTCTTGGCAAAGTAATGCCTCTGCTTTTTAATATGCTGTCTAGGTACATCATACATGCCTTCAATCCCCTCCGAGCATCATAGCACTGATGGGAAGGACTGTGATACAGTGGGCACAGGAGAGGGGCTCTGGCTCAGACTGTTGGGGCTGGGATGAGATGGCAATCAGAGAAGGTTTCTAGGGAGCAGTGACCACAACACTGTCTGTGGGAAAAGGCAAGGAGGGACTTTCCTGGTGGCCCAGTGGTTAAGAATCCACCTGCCAATGTAGGGGACACGGGTTTGATCCCTGGTCTGGGAAGATCCCACATGCCAAGAAGCACTGAGGCCCATGTACCACAACTACGGAAGCCTGCACACCTAGAGCCCCTGCTCTGCAGCAAGAGAAGCCACCGCAAGGAGAAGCCCCACTCTGCAGTGAAGAGCAGCCCTCACTCCCCACAACTAGAGGAAGCAAGCGCACAGCAACGGAGACCCAGCGCCACCAAAAATGACTACTTAATTTTAAAGTGAGTTAGTCACTCAGTCACGTCTGACTCTTTGCGACCCTATCAGACCCTATCAGGACCCCTTCAGGCTCCTCTGTCCAGTTCTCCAGGCAAGAACACGGGAGTGGGTAGCCATTCACTTCTCCAGGGGATCTTCCCAACCAAGGGATGGAACCCAGGTCTTCTGCAGTGAAAGTGGCTTCTTCTTCTTCTTCTTTTTTTTTTAACCATCTGAGCCAATTTATTAACACAAAAAGAACAGGCAGGAGTTCAAGGGTAAAGGAAGCATATTCTGGACAAAAAAGTCTGGGTGCACAAAGCCAAGAAGCATGAATGCTCGGCTAGCGGGGAGGAGCTTTAGGAAGCAGGAGGGCAGTGATTCTGCCTGGGAGGGAGGAGGCAGAAGCCAGCTCTGACTGCAAAGCCTGAGATCCAACAGGAGCCCCAGCTCCACTAGCAGGCATATGGAAGATTTCAGAACAGATCCAGCGGCTCCAAGTGACCAAGCCTCAACCGGAAGAGCTGTCTGTGGAGATTGCACTGCGGGGGTGGGGTCTGTGAACAGAGCAGACTCTAAGAGGGAAGGTGCAGCTAGGGAGTCCTGGGTAGAGGCGCCTGTGTCGCCCAAGCACAGGTGATAGAGAAGCAGGGAGACGTGGCTGTAGCCTAGGGGTGCAGCCGTCAGGGAGTAAGGCAGAGAGAGGGGTCAGGGATGACTTAAGCCAAGCACTGGAAGGCCATGAGGTTTACCAGGATGGGGTGATGGGAGCGGGCATGTCTGGGGATGGGCACACGTGCGTCAAGATAAGCACAGTTCAGAGGCACCGTCTCCTTCAAATGAACCTTCTGCTGGCTCTGAGGATGCGCAAATCAAGGCTGCCTCTCTACGCTGTTTCCCCATCCTTAGCGGCTGGTGGTTCCCGCGCCTCGATTGTAAGACCTGCAGAAAGTGAGAATGTTGCCTGAAGTCTCAGAGTCAGAAATCACGAGAGCAAAGCCTGCCCATCCAGGCTCACTTATGCCCATTCCAATCCCCAAGTCAACAGACACTCAGCAGCGGGGGACCCTCACACCCTCCCTGGAAAACGGCACTGCAGGGTCTGGGAGAAGTTAGGGAATCCGATTCCATCTATGATAGTTCAGGACTTTGTTTGTCATTGTTCCACATGTGTGAACACCTGCCAGGCCCCCTGACTAGACGGAGACCATGACTCCTGGATAGCCCTCGGGCCCCCAAGACAGTCACAGGGGGATGCCACAGGGGCACCGCCTCGGGAAACTCTGCACTCCTGCCTCTGCCCCTAATTTCATTAATGACTGGTTTGTGGCTGCATGAGAAAGCATCGCGAGTGCCACTAATCATGAGAAGGAAATTAACTTCAAACACACAGTTCATTCTCTTCTGCAGGGTCTCCACACAACCCTGATTTCCAACACGAATAAAGCATCTGGAGTTTCTGGGACCAGCCTAAATTATTTCTCTGAAGGAATCAGGGAACAAAAAAGGTGGAGAACCTGCCCCAGATCACGAAGCAATTACTTAACAGGCTATGTACAGGCGACTCCGGTTTCCCACTCCCCAAGCACCTTCGTTCTTTTCGTAAATTTTCAGGGGTGCCTGTTGTGTGCCACACCCTGTCAAAGGCTCTGCAGTGTGCCTTCCTCGAGAGAGACAAGTGTTTTTATTCACTGAGCATCAACTGAAGTGTTTGTTTAATTCTCCTAACAATCCATCACTTTGTAGGAGAGGAAACTCTGGCTCAGACAGGTAAGGTGCTGAAGATCATGCAGCGAGCAGGGAGCTCACGGCCAAGTCTTAAACCTGGGTCCAGCTTCTGTTGCCCCGGTTCAGGGGGGTGTAGGTGATACTCCAGCCACACCCCCTCCTCCAAGGCCTCCCCTCCCTCCTTTTCCAGGTCTTCCTCCCTGACCCAGGGTTCTCAGCAAACACTGGTTTACTAAGGGGACTATTGTCTTGCGATCCCAATTGTATTCTACAATGCCGGAGACTGGTATTCGGTAAACCTTCAGGAAGTGTTAAAAATAAGAGTCAGTTCTGTGTCAAGACAGCCAGTAAACCCCTGTAATTTACTCCTCTCCCTGTCAAGAGCTCATGGGGGTGATCAGAGACATAGAGAAATTTGTATCAGCCTGAGCTGCAAAAAACAGACTGTGGCCCTGCATTCGAGCTTCCTAAGAAGAGAACCAGAACACAGAGCTTTGGGCTACGAGCACAAGCGGGGAGCTCCCCAGGTCATACACACCTATGCGTGCGCACACACACAATCATCACAACACAGAAAAGTAGTATCACTGTTCCCATTTTATGGATGAGGAGACTGAGACTTGCGAGGCTCAAGAAGCTTGCCCAGCGTCACAGACTGTATTTGAGGCAGAGCTGACATTTGCAACCGGTACCTGATCTGCCCCTGACACACAGTGGACACTCAACAGGTACTTCCTCCATGGCTGGCTGGCTCCAAAGCCTTTTGAGCAAAGCCTGTGACTGCCTGCTTTGAGACCAGGTGTGCAGAAAGCAGAGATCACACACTCCTCGGTCTCAGTTGACCTGGGATATTCCAAGCCTGGGAAAGAAGGCCTGAGCGTGTCACAGGGCTTCCATTTCTGGGACGCACATGCTCACAGCTGGATTTGCAACACAGACAGTGACTGTGATGAATCAGAGCGCCAGAAGAGGTCAGGCCTCCTGCTCGCTCTGCCCAGCGGGGTGCAGCCCTGTCAAGTGTAACAAGCCCCACCTCCAACTCGGCCACCTCCTATCACAAAGACGATCTCCCCAGCGACGGCGGCGG
>SJYA01001847.1:197198-233735 GCA_006410615.1 Neotragus moschatus | reverse complement strand
CGGGTGGGGAAATGCCGCGGATGTCGGGTTTCTACACTCACATTCCCGGTCACCTGTTCTGTGTGTATGTGTTCACCCTGAAATCTGTCACCGTGTCCTTTCACATTTTTTGCTGTCCTTTCAGCTGGTTATCTTTTCAAAATCGTTAATGGAGAAGGGGAAGTGGTGGCACTCACCACAACGGGTGAGGGCTTTTTACTGATTCCACAAACTCCTAAATCCAATGGAAGAGGCAGCTCAAACTTTGTTCCTGGTGACATCCCTGGCTACCCCTCACCCCCCCTGCCTTGAAAGGCTCTTCCCACCCCTCATCCCAGGTACCTGCTGGGCTCCTACCATGCCATAGGCCAGCTCCATCCTTGTTTCAACCTGAGTTAGCCAGATCGCCCCATCATACCTGGCCAGGCCTACTGCAGAGCGTGCTAAATGGACGGATGAGTGAAAGAACAAATGCTCTCTGAGCATTCAGGCACCAACACCTGTTCTCCAGGGGTTGGTACCAGCCACTGCCAGAATTCCTTTTTAGGAAGGAGTTGCCAACTGCAGGCCTCCTGGACCTTCCAAAGCATCTTCATTCTACAACATGACTGACACCTGTCCATCCCTGCCGGCCCCCACCCAGACACCCTCTGTCTTCACCCTGGCAGTGCCAGCCTGACCACCTCTACCCCAGGAGGTGGTGGGCGCCTGCTGCTTACCTTCTGCTGAAACACACCTGCAATGCACCAGCGTCTTGTAAGTAGAAGGAGCCCGAGTCTCATTCCACAGAAGCCCAGGCAGCGAGAGAACGCGCCCGCGACAGCCTCTGTGCGATTCTGCTGCATAATCAGCAGAGAAAGAGAAAAAATGCCAGAAATAGCAAGCTTTATAAGCCCTCCTGACAACTCTTGGTCCTCTATTGGCTGGAGGCCCAGCACCCCCACCCCCCATCCCATTCCTATAAGGTGAAATGGAAAAACCTGTTATTTAACCTCTTTTATCAAAATCCATCTTCTATCCCAATTTGGGCCTGTGTGTTCAGAGCTCCTGGCGGCAGTCTCCACGCCAGGTCTCACGGAATGGAAGAGGAGGCAGCCTGGCTCCGTATTATTTGTGGCTTAAGAGCCTTCCCCACTCATGTCCACTGCCCTGGGAGCCGGTGCTGGACTGCAAAGGCTTTCAGAAGGCAATTTGGCAGCACCTGTCAACGTGTGAAGCTTGCATGCTGTTTCATTTGGCAATTAGACTTCCAAGTATCCATTCTGCAGAAATACCTGTACTTGCGTGCCCCATGCAAGCCCACTGATGTCGCTCATTACAGAGCAGAATTAGAGGCAGGCTAAATGTCTAAAACGGGGTCAGGCGGAATCGACTGAAGTGTATCCATTCTATGGAATATGATGGGATGGGGAAGATGTGTAGGTGCTGACTTAGAACAGGTTGGGAGAAAGTCAAGGACACAATCCCCTTTTTATAAAAACCATAATTGCGTGTGTATTTGGATACGCACTGTAAAAGATGCCAAATTGTTAACAGTGCTTACCCTGGGGAGTAGGAGAAGGAGGTATTTTCAGCTGCTTTTTTTCTATTTTATTTTTTTTTTTTCTTTTCCACAAGCATGTACTACATTTGTAGTTTAAAACAAAAACATAAGAGCCTCCCTGGTTCCTTTCCCACTCCTCTGAAACCAGCAGGCCAAGCAAGGCCCAAGGTCACCCACCACAAGGCGGAATTAAGCCTAGGACAGTGCTGGCCCGAAGCACTATGGATCCCCCAGCAGCCTCACTGACATTCATACAGACACAGTTAAATTAGGGCTTGGTGAAGCAGGTGGACTTTGGAATAAAACAGAACTGGGTTTGAATTGCTGCACTGCCTTCTGGAACAGTTAACTTCCCTGAGCCTCAGTTTCTTCATCTGTTAAATGGGGGTGACAGTGCCTACTACATACCATGTAGTGTGCGGGGTGCTATGAAGCTAATTTTAATCTTTTGGACATTACAGAATCATCAGAGGCTGCTGAGAAAGCACCACAGACCTGAGGGCATCCAGGACTAAGTGAGAGGGGTCCTGGGGGAATCACCCCACTTATCACAATAATAAACTATGAGACAGAGAGAAGGGCCTGGGCAACAGCAACTGCCACGTGATAATGGGGGTCACTGCCCAGCACATCAGTAGTAGGATGGATTGAGGGGATTAGAAAAGGCTTCAGAGAGAATTCCCTGGCAGTCCAGAGGTTAGGACTCCATCCTTCCACTGCAGGGGGCACAGGTTCGATCCCTGGTTGGGGAACTAAGATCCCACATGCCGCACAGCATGGCCGAAATAAATAAGTAAATAAAAATAATTTCAAAAAAAGAAAGAAAGAAAAGGCTTCAGAGAGAAAGAAGTCCTGCTTCTGCCTCTGTCAAGCACTTCTTCATTGCAACATTATTTTTGAGAATATGGTAACAAAAATAAAATCCACTGAGAGGGGACTGGTTAAATCACAACTCTCTGGACAGTGGAATACTAGGCACCTATGAAACAGTCAGCATTCACTGCTATGGAAAGAAGCCCACGTTTGTTGGATGTTAAACTCAGTCACTGGAAACCAGAGACGCTGATAAATAAAAGGCGTAACTGACTGGTACACAGAGAGTGTGAAGGTGAAAACCCTTCAGTTACCGTGTATTCATTCATTCACTCACTGAGCATGTTCCCCTCCCTCTGCCTAGGTCCCACATCAAGAAGGGTGGGTTCCAGACGCCAGGGCAATGTGTGAGCAGGGCACTGTTGGTATCATCAACAGCTTCCCTGGGGGTCCAGTGGCTAAGACTCTGCACTTCCAATGCAGGGGCCCCAGTTCAATCCCTGGTCAAGTAAACTAGATCCCACACACAACTAAAAAGAGATCCCGCGTGCCACAACTAAGACCCAGTGCAGCCAAAATAAATGCCAATAAATGTTTAAAAAAAAAAAAAAAAGACACCCTAGCTCACGCACGTAGTGAAAGGTTATGGTGGAAGGAAGACAGTGCTCACAACTAAGGGCCCAGGGTCATGGGCTGAGTGAGGGCTTCACAGAACAGGTGTCATGCGGGCTGATATTTGCAGGAGGGGCCAAGTTTGGGTGCACGGAGAACAGAGGAAGCATGTTAAGAGGGGGGCTGATACGGGATAAACGCAAGAAGTCCTGACATTCTCCAACAAACACAACTCCACCACGCGTTGGGCGGAAGGGAGGCTGAGTTTGAGGACAGAAGATTCTGGATGTCTTGGAAGGAGGAACGCTGGGGTTGTGACCATGCTGTCCTCAGTGTGCAGTGACAGAGCAGTGTCCCAGCGTGACTCGCTCACCCTGAGAGTCCCAGCCCCACGGGGCAGACGGCGCTGGGTGGGGCAGGAGCGCCCCTCTGGCAGGTTGGGTACTGGCAGCTCAGCTACGTGAACACCAGCACCTGGATTCCAGAAGGAGGGCTCTTTGCTCAGTGCTGAGTACTTGACCCAGCAGCGCAGGGTGATGGGGGTCCCAGCTCAAAAGATCCTCTGCTCAGCTGCCCATGTTTCGGAGCCAGGGAGGGGCCCCTGCACCACGATGAAACGCAGCACTTTTTTAGTTTTATTTTTCAGATTTTCGACGGTTCTGGTTCAAAACAAAGAGAGATGACTCAGCTTCCTGTGAAAGGGCTGCAGCCCTTTTGGAAAAGGTGGTTCTATTCTAATGCTTCTCTCTTCCCCATTCTCCAGGCAGCTCATCACGGCTGCCTTGTTTTCCTTGATGATCAGCTATTCCCAGGGTGGGTACAGGGACAAAAGCCAGGCTCTAGGTGGGTGGGGGTGGGGGGTCAGATGGCCTGAGTCTGAGACCCAGGTCCTTACTCGCTGAGAAGACCTGGACAAAGTTAAACCCCCTCTGAGCCTGCGTTAAGAATCTCTCGCAGGATCTCTGTACAAAGCAGCAGTCTCCTATGGAAAGGGTGGACCATAAACATCACTGTTACTAACAGCAGGCACCTGTGCTGAGTTCCTACTGTACCTACATTATCTTACTGAAGCCTCACACCTGCCCAGTGCAGGTTCCTGTTTTACAGATGAGGAAACTGAGGCTGAAAGCAATGAGCTGCCTCAAGTTCCCATTTCCCCATTCCCGAGAATCAGGGCCCACATCCCAAGCCAACTGAGAACTGAACACTGTACAAGCTTGTGCTTTCCATCGGACTCTCCCAGCCAAGCACACACCAGCCCCTCACTGCCTCACTCTTGACTGGCAACACGGAATCATTGTTCTCAGATGGTGGAAATTTCATAAAAATAATTCCATGAAGGGCTTAGAAAGAAACCTTCAATAATAGCACATAATTTCTCCCCCCCGGGTGTAGGAATCCACAAAAGCTGCCCGTGTGGCATCCCAAGGAGATGCAAGAAGCTGCTAGGAAAACCCCTTCAGAGTACGGAGAAAACCAAAAAGCTGAGAATGAGGTGTGAGCTCATGCAAGTAAAGAGGAAAGGACTCTAAAAAGGACCCAGATTTCAAACAGCCACCGGGCAGCACAACAGGGTGGGGTCTCTCAAACCTTTGTCCTAGAACTAATGTAAAAAACCAGATCTGGCGCAGGTGAACACAAGGTAACTCAAGACAGCAAGAACCCCACTTTCCACAGCCCTTTCCCCTGCATCACCCCAAAGCATACACGACAGAGCAGCCTTAATAGTAACTGACTAATTTTAAACCCTGTGATTACCAGGGTTGATTTCCATGGAACCTTCCTTTCACAGCACCGAGACGCGCTCATGAGCACTANAAAAAAAAAAAAAAAAGACACCCTAGCTCACGCACGTAGTGAAAGGTTATGGTGGAAGGAAGACAGTGCTCACAACTAAGGGCCCAGGGTCATGGGCTGAGTGAGGGCTTCACAGAACAGGTGTCATGCGGGCTGATATTTGCAGGAGGGGCCAAGTTTGGGTGCACGGAGAACAGAGGAAGCATGTTAAGAGGGGGGCTGATACGGGATAAACGCAAGAAGTCCTGACATTCTCCAACAAACACAACTCCACCACGCGTTGGGCGGAAGGGAGGCTGAGTTTGAGGACAGAAGATTCTGGATGTCTTGGAAGGAGGAACGCTGGGGTTGTGACCATGCTGTCCTCAGTGTGCAGTGACAGAGCAGTGTCCCAGCGTGACTCGCTCACCCTGAGAGTCCCAGCCCCACGGGGCAGACGGCGCTGGGTGGGGCAGGAGCGCCCCTCTGGCAGGTTGGGTACTGGCAGCTCAGCTACGTGAACACCAGCACCTGGATTCCAGAAGGAGGGCTCTTTGCTCAGTGCTGAGTACTTGACCCAGCAGCGCAGGGTGATGGGGGTCCCAGCTCAAAAGATCCTCTGCTCAGCTGCCCATGTTTCGGAGCCAGGGAGGGGCCCCTGCACCACGATGAAACGCAGCACTTTTTTAGTTTTATTTTTCAGATTTTCGACGGTTCTGGTTCAAAACAAAGAGAGATGACTCAGCTTCCTGTGAAAGGGCTGCAGCCCTTTTGGAAAAGGTGGTTCTATTCTAATGCTTCTCTCTTCCCCATTCTCCAGGCAGCTCATCACGGCTGCCTTGTTTTCCTTGATGATCAGCTATTCCCAGGGTGGGTACAGGGACAAAAGCCAGGCTCTAGGTGGGTGGGGGTGGGGGGTCAGATGGCCTGAGTCTGAGACCCAGGTCCTTACTCGCTGAGAAGACCTGGACAAAGTTAAACCCCCTCTGAGCCTGCGTTAAGAATCTCTCGCAGGATCTCTGTACAAAGCAGCAGTCTCCTATGGAAAGGGTGGACCATAAACATCACTGTTACTAACAGCAGGCACCTGTGCTGAGTTCCTACTGTACCTACATTATCTTACTGAAGCCTCACACCTGCCCAGTGCAGGTTCCTGTTTTACAGATGAGGAAACTGAGGCTGAAAGCAATGAGCTGCCTCAAGTTCCCATTTCCCCATTCCCGAGAATCAGGGCCCACATCCCAAGCCAACTGAGAACTGAACACTGTACAAGCTTGTGCTTTCCATCGGACTCTCCCAGCCAAGCACACACCAGCCCCTCACTGCCTCACTCTTGACTGGCAACACGGAATCATTGTTCTCAGATGGTGGAAATTTCATAAAAATAATTCCATGAAGGGCTTAGAAAGAAACCTTCAATAATAGCACATAATTTCTCCCCCCCGGGTGTAGGAATCCACAAAAGCTGCCCGTGTGGCATCCCAAGGAGATGCAAGAAGCTGCTAGGAAAACCCCTTCAGAGTACGGAGAAAACCAAAAAGCTGAGAATGAGGTGTGAGCTCATGCAAGTAAAGAGGAAAGGACTCTAAAAAGGACCCAGATTTCAAACAGCCACCGGGCAGCACAACAGGGTGGGGTCTCTCAAACCTTTGTCCTAGAACTAATGTAAAAAACCAGATCTGGCGCAGGTGAACACAAGGTAACTCAAGACAGCAAGAACCCCACTTTCCACAGCCCTTTCCCCTGCATCACCCCAAAGCATACACGACAGAGCAGCCTTAATAGTAACTGACTAATTTTAAACCCTGTGATTACCAGGGTTGATTTCCATGGAACCTTCCTTTCACAGCACCGAGACGCGCTCATGAGCACTAATTGCCAAGTTCAGTTTTAGCTGTCATACCCAGTCATCGGCGCTAACTCAGGCGGCCGCTCCCTTGCCAGGTAAGCTGGCAATGAAGTCGGCTTTGCGGCTGAATTTCACAATATTGTGATGCCGCCGTCAGCACCTACAAGTGCTGAGAAGCTATGGAGCTGCTTCAAAGCAGAACAAATCTCGCCCCGGGGAAGTGACTGGAGCCACTCTGAGTCTCTAAGGGGTCCTGCTTGGATCCTCATACCCACCAGGGTTTGTGGTTGCTTAATCCCACGTGCTGCCTCGCTGGAAACGCTGATCACCGTGGGGCCACGTTGCACACGTCTGAATGCTCCCTGCCCAGCCTCCCCACGTCCTCTGCAACTTCTCCCACTTCCCCCTCTCCATCCTGACGGGCCATCCCCGCATTTGAACTCACACCTGATCGCACAGTTTCACCCATTGGGCCTTTGCCGGCCCTCCAACCACTGCATGGACTCGCCTGCGGCGAGTTCTGCACCACGCCACGTGCCAGTCCCATTTTATAAACACTCCCATTGGCCTTGGCCGCTGACCTATTTTGTATTATTTACTTATTTATTTGGCTGTGCTGGGTCTTCGCTGCAGCACGTGGGATCTAGCTCCCTGACCAGAACCTCCTGCACTGGGAGTGCGGAGTCAGCCACTGGACTACCAGGGGTGTCCTGTGTTAAACAGTTTTCATGCCCCACACACAAAACCCTCCCCTGACTGTGTTCTGATGGCGGAATCGTGCTCTAGAACACGAGCGGGTATGTGTGCGCTGACCTGGTGCTGACTTCAAACTTATGCCCAGACACTGAGAGGTGCTGCTGTGATGGGCCAGAGGGCTGAGAACCACTCCCTCTAGGCGCCCACTGCACGCCCGCCGTGCACATGTACCCTTGCCCACGAGCAGCCAGACAGGCGAGAGAGCAGGGGCTCATTCTCTCCCTGGGGAAACTAAGCCCTGAGAACGTCAATAAAGCAGGTAAGAGGGGTTTCTCTTTGTTCCAAATGCCAGTTAAACCTGAGGAGCTGCCAAGCCTCTTCCCCTGATAAAGAAATCCTGGAATAAATCTATTTCCCTTTTCACTTGTCCACCAGGAAGCCCAGAGAGCCAGATGTGTACGCCAATTTCAATAACTCCAGGACCCAAAGCCAACATATCTGTTTTCATTTTTCCACTTAGAATTTGTTCTATTCTATATTTTCCTTGGCTCTAATTCTCTTTTTATTGGAGCGTAAGTGTTTTACAATGTTGTGTCGGTTTCTGCTGTTCAAGGAAGTCAATCAGCTACATGGACTCATACATCCCCTTGCTCGTGGACCTCCCTCCCCACCACCAGCACCATCCCAGCCCTCTAGGCCATCACTGAGCTGACCTACACAGCAGCTTCCCACCAGCTATCTATACTAGGCATGGCAGTGTACGTATGTCAACCTCAGTCTCCCAACTTGTCCCACCCTCCCTCTCCCCCTCCTGTGTTCACATGTCCATTGTCTACGTCTGCATCTCTGTTCCTGCTTTGCACATAGGTTCATCTGTAGCAGTTTTCTGAATGTATTATATATACTTTTATATCTTCACAAGTGTTCCTGTGAAAGAATGACCAAAGTTAAGCAAGCACCAAAAGCCAGACTTGGAGAGGAAGACACCCAGGGCCCCACAGCTGGTCCAGGAGTCTGTCTACCCAGGTCCCCTCCATGCTGATCCCATCCACTTCCTCCTTTCCTCAACCAAAAAGCTAACAGTATCCAAGCGTCTGTTTCCTGCCAAGCACGACAGGTCCTGCTACGTCCACACCAACTTCCCAGCCACCCCAAGAGGTACAACTAGTGAAAGCACGTCCTCTGTCCCAGGTACTGTTTCCGCACATTTGCGAACACTGTTCCCCACGACAACCCTCTCAGGCAGGTGTGGTCATTATTCCCATCTGACAGGGGCGTGAGCTGAGGCGCAGGATGGGTCACTTACTAGACGTGCACAGCTATTCAGGCGCCACGGACAGGACTGGAACTCAGGTTCTGGGCTCTATTGTGCATGGTCCCAGCAGGATCCCTCATCTTATAGATAAGGACATGAGGTTTCGAGAGACCAGAGGTTCGCCGAGCTTGGGCTCTGACTGTCCAGTGCAGATGGCTGCAGGCACAAAGAGAGAAGCCAGGGACTCCAGGAAACCCCTCTCCCAACTCTCGACCAAGCCAAAGCCGCGCTTCTAGAAGTCAGGGCATAAGTTCACTCCTGCCAGAGATGCAAAGGGAGACTGTCAGGGAGAAACGCGAGGACTGGAAGGCATTCCTGGTCTTCCAAGGCCACCTCAGGGCTTCCCAGGTGACTTAGTGTTAAAGAATCTGTCTGCAATGCAGGAGAGTCGTGTCGGATCCCTGGGTTGGGAAGATTCCTAGAGAAGGGAATGGTGACCCATTGCAGCGTTCTTGCTGGGATAACCCCATGGACAGAATGGCCTGGTGGGATAATTCCATGGACAGAGGATGCCAGTGCATGGGGTCGCAAAGAGTCAGACACGACTGAGTGTGCACACACACACGCGTGCGCACACACACACACACATACATACACGCGCACATACACACGCACACGCACAAAGGCCACCTCAGCTGTCTCTCCACCACAGCCCTGGACCCCTTTGTGCTGGGGGCAGGCATCCCAGGTCCCCCCTACTCAGGGAGCTCAAAAACTCCCTCTTCCCCATCACACTGGTGGCTGAGGGCCCAATTCAGTCAAAGGCAGTATGGAAATGAGGTTTTTTTGTTTTGTTGGTATTTTTGACTTAATTTTTTTAGATTTGTTTTTCTTTAATGTGGACCACTTTTAAAGTCTTTACTGAATGTGTTACAATGTTGCTTCTGATGTTTTGGATTTTTTTTCCAGCTGTGAGCCATGTGGGATCTTAGTTTCCTGACCAGGGATAGAACCTGCATCCCCTGCATCCTCCCGCCCCCCCACCCGCCACTACCCCCTGCATTGGAAAGTGATGAAATCTTAACCACTGGAACCACAGAAGTCCCTGGAAATGAGTTTTAAAGCATGAAGAGCCAGGTTCAAATCCCAGCTCTGCCACTTACTAGCCGTGGACCCTGGATGAGGGTGAGCCCCTCCATACACTGGGTGTTAAACCCACTTCCTCGCTGCATGTCTGGGGAGACTGGCAGAGCCCACTGCACCTGTACCCTCTCTCCCCGCGTAGATCTGCCACCAAGTGGTGCCCGCCTCGCTTCCAGCATCGTCCTGGCAAACCCTTCCAAGGCCTCCATCAGCAGATGCCAGAGGGCTGGGGAGGCCAGGGAGGTTTGCTCCAACTTACCTCATTTAAGACATGCCTTCTGGAACAAGACGAAAAAAATTAAGTAATAAAATTTGAGTTTGAACAGAAAGCCCAAATCCGGACTCATCTTTCCATAACTTCTCCGTCCTACCTCAAGAAGGGAGGGGGATCAAGGGAGTCTCTGGGGTCACCCCACCTCTAATGGGCCTCAGAGACAGGCCTTCCCCCTGGTCATCTGCAGCAGGATGGGCTGCTGGCCCACGTGACACATCCCGGTTGCCATGGTTTCTGTTTATTCTGGGAAAGACAGCTTCCCTGACATCCAGGCCTGGTAAAGACCAGTGTTTGCCACTCTCTGATCGTAATCACCGAGGTCCCTTGCTTTGTCCTCGGCTGCACACAGGCTAGAGCCTGCAAGCACAGAAGCAAAGGCACTGATGGGAACTCAGGGCCCCCAGGTCCCCCTCCACCCAATCCAGGGTGGATGGAACCAAACCCCACTTTCAGATGAGAAAACCAAAGCCTGGGCTTGGGCCGTGACTTGCCCAGGGTCAGCAAGAGGCAGGGATTCAAACTTGGGTCTAATCCGTCCCATTTTTTCCAGCTGTGTGCTGGTTCATTTATGATCATTACTCTGACTCCCAGGAAACTCAGGCCTTTCCCCAAAACTGCACCTCCTGATATGCCTTGAGAGGACCCTATCCAGCGCTCAGAGACATCAACAGCAGCTCAAAGGAGTGAGCAGGGAGTTCCTCAGGGGGACCTAACACTAAGGTCCCCACCCCAGATCTGACCACATCATTCTCAGTTCGTGGTTCAAAGACCGCTGGCCAACAGAACTAAATCTAAGCCTCCCACTTAACCCAGCACCCCATACATCCTCAGTTTTATGCCTATGACCCTTCCTTCACTGTCTCTTTGTCCTTTCCAATATTCAGATCCCTCTTCTTCTATCAGGATTTCCTGGGTGCCCACGGGACCATCAATCCCCCCCTCCTCCCGAAGACCACTGAGCCCAGCTGCCCCTGTGAGTGGGCCACCCATGGAAGGGTCTATCCCCACTCCTGTGTTATGTGGGACAGCTATGAAGCAACAGTTCCTTTCTCAGCCCAAGCCTGCTGACACTGACAGGGAACTGGCACTTCCCTCGGAGCTCAAATGTGCCAGGTTCCTCCCTCCACAGGGCCTTTGCACATGCCATCCTATCTGGAATGCTTCCCCTTTGTCCCTACCATCTAGCGATCCCTAGTTCTCCTTCAAGTCTCGG
The DNA here is from genome assembly GCA_006410615.1 of Neotragus moschatus. NCBI lineage: Eukaryota > Metazoa > Chordata > Mammalia > Artiodactyla > Bovidae > Neotragus > Neotragus moschatus. The sequence goes on along the minus strand of SJYA01001847.1, from coordinate 222,582 downwards.
TTTAAGAGTCACAGAAGACCCCCCAACCCTCCCTGTTACCCAGTCGGGCAGTGCTCCTGCAGCCCTGCTAGTCACACTTGGTCACATTGTGCTTCGTTCTGTGATTATTTATTAACCAGACTAAAGGCCACATAAGTACAGCACTCGGTCTGTCTTGTGCTGGGGTCCCTGGCTCACTGCCTGGCACAGTGCCTGGCACACTACAGGGACTTGGTAAGTGTTTGCTGTTCTGAAAGAGCGTGGGCAGCTGTGGTGGATTAAAATGATGCCACAGGGTCTCAGGTTTCACACGCACCCTCTGCACTGTAATGTTACACCTCCTCCCATCAAGCACTCCAGTCTGTCTGTGCATGCCTTGAAGGCAGGCTTAACCATGTGACTCCATTTGGCCAATGAGACGGCAGCAAACGTGCCGCAAGCAAAGGCCTGAAAAGCACGTCTGCCCCGGGACAGTCTCACTTGCTGCACTCACAACCCGGGAGCAGCAGAGGAGCACACCAGAGTGAGCTTGCTGTAGGATGAGAGAGACCCTGGGAAGAGCTGACCCAACAATCAGCCCCCCACCTGTCAATTGCCACAGACACATACATCAGTGAGGCCATCCTCAATCAGCCAGCTGCCAACTGACTGGCCAACTGACCACAGATGCAGGACAGAGCCTTGAAGAGGCCAGCTTGGCTCAGAAAGCCCTCCAGCCAACCCACAGATTGTGACAAAATAAAACGGTGGTTGTTTTAAAGCACTAATTTGGGGTGACTTGTTATGCAGCAAAAGGTAGCTGATACAGGAGCTAAGATATGCTCACAGCCAAAGAGCTGAGGTCTGACCAATACAACACCAAGCTGAAAACAACCAAAGCTTCTTGGGAGGCGGAAAGCAGCTGGGGGTGAACGTCAGGTCTCCAGGTTTGAGCCCTGCTGGTCTGTGACTTTGTCTTGAGCCTAGACAAGGTGGGCACTGCCTCCGTGCCCAAGTTTGCCCATCTCCCAGGAGGGGTAGGCTGAGGCTAAACAGGGAGTGGGCGTGGAAGAGCTGCCCAGAGGAAGCCAAAGACTCTTTGGTAGACACGTGCTGCCGAAGAAAGCTCACAACTTCAGAGCAGACAGATTCCGGTTCCTGATTCACTCTGCTGCTGTCAGGCTGAGTGACCTTGGGCAAGTTTCTCAACCTCTCTGAGCTTCAGGTGTCACCTGATGCATGTCCCCTGACCTGGCAACAATACATAACATGCAGGGCTACGGTGAGGGTTAAATAAGACAGTACACATAAGTCATGGAACACAGTGCCTGGCACATAGAGATTCTATAAATTGTAGTTCCTCCTCTGTCCCCACCTCTACTCCACTGGCACCGCTTTCTGCCACCTTGCCCCAGCACACCGCGTGGAGTAAGGGTTCCCATGTTTCAGATCAATATCTTGTGCCAGGTGACAAGTTGTGACTGTAGCTTACATAATATCGAGAAAGAAAAAGAGAGAAAGGCTTGCTTGAAGGATGAGAGGGAAAGAGCTCCATGCTGGCAGCTCTGACAAGGGGAGAAAACTTAGGCTGTGGTGAAGAGCATGAAGAAAAGTGGAGATGATTCAGAACCGAGCCCCTGCCCTGAAGGCAGACACACCCCAAGCCCACATCTGTCTTCATCTGGGATGATTATCTGTGGTCCTTCCTCCATTCACCACCAAGGCACCAGCAGGCAGCCTGGCACTGGCCATTCAGGAAGGATGCAGGTGGGCACATCACAGGGGCAAGGCAACCCGCTCTGAGACCCCTGAATGATTCCCAGGCCGCAGTCGGCATCTTGGGCTTCCCAAGTGTCTCAGTGGTAAAAAAAAAAAAATAATAATAATAATAATAACCCCATGCCGATAAAGGAGCTGCAGGAGATGTGGGTTTGATCCCTGCGTCGGGAAGCTCCCCTGGAGGAGAGCATGGCACCCACTCCAGTGTTCTTGCCTGGAGAATCCCATGGGCGGAGGAGCCCGGCAGGCTGCAGCCCATGGGGTCGCAAAGAGTTGGGCATGACTGAGCATGTGCACGTCAGCATCTTAGTCCGGCCTCTGTCCCAAGGACCCCGAATGTCAACAGCTGGTCACCAGGAAGGCTCCAGGATGGATTCAGCAACTGCCTGCCCCCCCCACCCCAACACACACTGATGAAGCTGAATCCAGGGAGGGCTGACATGTGGGGGAGCTGGCCCCGCATGAGGACAGAAGGTTCCCAGCGCAGAGGGGAATGACACTGGATGGCTCCTCTTGCAAGCATCACACCTACCCCATGGCCTTCCATGGCCCCCACTACAGGATTGAAACCCAGAGGGCTGACACTCCAGGCCCTTCCCAAGCCCCGAACCCATATACTTTGGCCACCTGATGTGAAGAACTGACTCACTGGAAAAGACCCTGATGCTGGGAAAGATTGAAGGCGGGAGAAGGGGATGACAAAGGATGAGATGGTTGGATGGCATCACCGACTCAATAGACATGAGTTTGAGCAAGCTCTTGGAGTTGGTGATGGACAGGAAAGCCTGGCATGCTGCAGTCCATGGGGTCGCAAAGAGTTGGACACGACTGAGCGACTGAACTGAAACTGAAACCAGTCCACCCAACCCTACCCCAGGCCCCATCACAACCTGAGTATAGGGACCAAGGACCAATCACAACCAAAATCTTGTGCGGCTACAGCACAAGAGAGCAGAAGTGGCTTACCCAAGGTCACACAGTGAGTTCAAACAAAAGCCAAGAACCCTGTCCCCCATCCACACTCCTGAAGGTCACTGTCAGGCAAGGATACAGTGTGGGTGTTGATGGGGTCTCCCCTCCCATACCCCAATCTTCCTTTTCAGGCTGTGCAGCCACCCCTCAGTGACAATACAGGCTGTTCTTCTCCGTAGAACTGCTCTTGGCTGATAGACAAGCCTAGGGGGCATGACCCAGCTTCCCCACCCCTCCCGAGGAAGCCGACGGCCACGACCACCTGAGATGGGCCAGCCTCCGTCTCAAGATGGGACCAGTTCCATCAGGATCCCTGTAGGATGAAGCAGGTCTCCAGGCAGACCACCTCCTTGCTCATCTTCTCCCTGCCCAGCTGCCCCCACTCCCCTTCTCATGAAAGCACTCCCCACTGATTCTCTTTCACAACCAGCAGCTCTGCTGCTAGGGAGCTCAGCTTGACACAAAGTCCTTGGTCCTCAAACTGTGGTCCACTCACCAGCAGCGGCACAGCATCACCTGGACCTCATGAGAAATGCACGCTCTGCGACCCCACCCAGATCTACTAAATCAGAAACTGCCTTTTTATAGAAACCAACTTGCATGTGATTCCCATGCAAGTTATAATTTGAGACGCTCTGGCTTAACAGAGATAGTTATCCCATCGTGGGGATCATCCAACCATGGTGTTGCCCAAACCTGCCCATCTGTTGTGGCAATCGTATGGCTAAGAAGCTATGTCATCTCCATGCTCCATGCTCTGGCTGGATGTGAGCTCCAGCATAACCGAGGTAGAAGCGCTATGTTCTTCTGATTTGACTTCCAGTCTCACACACTTCACACGGTCACCAGAACTCTGTTTTTCTTTCATGCCTGTTTCATTTCTGTTTTTCTTTGCTTGCATTAGTCAGTTAGAGTGTCTGCCTCTACTACCTTCTTTAAAAAAAAAAAAAAACTATTTATTTATTTACTTATTTTTGGCTGTAGGGGGTCTACATTGCTGCGTGGGTTTTTCTCTAGTTGCAACGAGTGGGGCGAGCTCACTGCAATGCGTTTTCTCTCTAGTTGCGCTCACACTTCTCACTGCGGTCGCCTCTCTTTTTGCAGAGCATGGGCTCCGGGCTTTAGGCACACAGACTCAGTAATTGTGCCACACAGGCAGGCTTCATTGCCCCGCGGCATGTAGCATCTTCCCGGACTATGATCGAGCTCGAGTGGATCGAACTCAGGTGGATTCTTAACCACTGGATCACCAGGGAAGTCCTCTACTGCCTTCTTGAAGGGACCCCAACTCAACACCAGACAGCTGGGAAATTTTCCTCAAGGGCACTTTTGGGGGAAGATGGTGCAAAGAGGTCCAGATTTCCCAGGGCTCTGGAGGGTGGAGGGAGGGAGAGCAAGGCCACTGATGTCACTGCCTTGGAAGAAGAACATTCCTGACCAGCCATGAGTCAGAAACCCCTCTTTAGAGGCCCCATTTCAGCCCACCCGAGGGAATGAGCCCCACAGAGCCCCTCCAAGGGGATGCCTATGACCTTTGCAAAAGGAAAGGCAATAACCAAGTCCTACATGCCTAGCGGACCCCAGGGCCATTCCCGGAGGCTGCAATAATCCTACCGGGTGTTTGGACAGAAGCAACCGTGCAAAGCTTGTCATCTCTGCCTGTTGCCTGAGGAGGGAAGTGGTTCACCTTTTGCTAATCGCTCTAATTCATTTTTTATTACTAACTTTCCTGTTTTCTATTTGCCGTCTGATTGAAGGTATTACCGAAGGCATTTAAACAGCATCAGACCGTACCACAATGGCAAACATAACTCTTCTGATTGAAATCTGCATTAATATACATATAATTCCCTGATCACAAAGATCTCGTGATCCACATGTTAGACCCCAAGTGAAGGCGGATTTGACAAGAGACATGTACACCACTGAAGGTTTTTCAAAAGACAATCAGCCGTGCCAGGAGGCTGCCTTAAGATGGGTGCTTTCTTGGGCTGTTGGTGGACATGGCTAACCCTTTGGTACCACATCCTGAATCCAGAGACATAACATTCACTCCTTTGAGCCAGGAGCTCAACTTTGGCCGTGGCCAACAGCCTAGGTCTGAACCTTGACACCCCATCCCGAGCATACCCCATAGCCAATCCATCCCCAAATCACACATAGTCTACCTCCTAACATCTCCCATAGCCTTCTATTTCTCTCCACTCTCATCCCAGCAGTACAGTCCAAGCCAGAGTGGTCCAACAGAACTTTATGCAATGACAGGAATGTTCTATATTTGCACTGTCCATGGGGGATACAGAGAACTTGGAATATGGCTTGCATGAGGAAGGAACTACATTTTATTTGATTTTACTTTAAACCTCAATAGTCACGTGTAACTAGTGGCTACCATACTGGAGTGTGCAGCCCCAAACGATCATCAATTATCTTCTAAACCACAGTGATCACCGCCCCACTGTCCCCTGCATCCGTTCTTTGTCCTATCCACTGCTTTCCCCACAGGACAGCCACAAAGAAGTGCAGCACACCTCAACTCTCACTACCGTTGAGACAAAGTCCAAACTCCCGGACATGGCCTTCAAGGCCCCATCTCCTGGAGCAGAAACAACTCCAGTTCTCGGGGAGGCTATGGTGTGCCAGGTGCTGGAGGCGGGGCAAGCAGTGAAGGCCTCCCGGAGGAGGTGTCACTTGAGCAGAAACTTAAAAGACATGTCCATAGGAGTCTGCCAGGCAGGAGAAAGATGCCCAAACCAGAGGCACCACAGTGAGAACTGCTCTCGTAGCTACATCCATGAGCCACCAGCAGAGAGCCAGCCCCTGTGAAGCTGATAATCTAGTGGGACAAAAACAATACACAGAATGAATAGGCAAATGACACGTGAGAAGAGAAAAGAAAAAGATGGGTAAGGGGTTCCTGGTGGACTGGGTGGGAGAATTCAGCAGCATTAAATTGTAAGGAAGGAAAGTGCCCAAATAAACATGCTCTTGAGTCTGTATGGTTGGACAGTAGCGGGTGGTTTCTCCCCATTCCTTAAATATCTTGGCAGGGAATACAGTCTTCACAATTTATACTTTAGTAAGAAGAAGCAGGTGATCTTGCGTGACCACACTGATTTTTTATAAAAGTTTATTTTTTATCTATTTATTTCTATTTATTTGGCTGCCTCAGGTCTTAGTTGTGACAAAACAGGGGGCTGAGATCCACCAGCCTGTCCTCCATCTAGACAAGCACTGATGAAAAATCCTAAGGGTTTCAACCATCAACCCTCTTGACTCCCATTTCAACCTCCTTCCCTGGGCTTGGCATGTCTTTACAATGCGAACTCATGTAGGATCTTTCGTTGTGGTGCACAGATTTTCTAGCTGCAACATGCTGCCCTAGTTGCTCCATAGCACGTGGGATCTTAGTTCTCCAGCCAGGGATTGAACCCATGTCCCCTGCCTTATACCATGGATTAATCACTGGACCACCAGGGAAGTCCCCAGCCACACAGAGATCTTGATTATAGCCTGATGCCACCACTTAAAGGAAGACCTTTAGCAACCTTGATAAGGGGTAGTACATAAACAGTGGAACCTTTCGCTACAATAGTTATCATTCACTGTGGATGTTTTCACTTCAGTTAACTGTGATTTTGCTCTATATGGTTTATTTTACTGGGTGAATTTAGTTTTTCACAAGTGATTAAAAACCTTTCCTTATAAAGTTAAAAAAAAAAAAAAAAAGTCCTGCCTGCCCAACAGAAGCATTTCCATGGGCTAGAGAGAGATTTCCTTATCTCCGAAGGTCAGGCTGACTGCACTCCAGCTCCCCCAACCCAAGCAACTGGGAGTGATGACTCTCTCCTAAAAATGGCAAGGTCATCACCCACAGGGAGAACGGAAGTGGACAAAACGGGGCTGAGATCCACCAGCCCTTCCCCCAGCAAGCTGATGAAAGATGAAACCACATTGATGAAAAATCCTAAGGGTTTCAATCACCAACCCTCTTGACTCCCATTTCAACTGTCTTCCTTGGGCTCAGCATGGTCTTTGCAATGTGAACTCACATTTATTAACATTTGCAAAGCCCCAGACACTGTGTCTCTCATATTTATGCATTTAATCGTCTCGGCAACAATGCACAAATACCCAGTGGAGGCCCAGAGAGGGTGACACCGAATTATTCTTGGAAACACAGCCTGGGATACGTTATGATGGCTATCTCTGGCAAACATAACCACCACACTCATTCATTCATTCTTTCAACAGCTTATCACCGAGCACCTACTACCTAGCAGATACCACATTTAAGTGCTGGGGACTCAGTGTTGAAAGAAACAAGCGTGACTCCAATGGTTGGAAAGCTTACTGTCCTCAAGGTGGAACAGGCCCTCAAGTCATCTTACCGATCTAGCATGCAAGGGGGGAAAACACACTGGGAGCTGAGACAGAAAATAACAGGGTAACTGCAAAGATGAGGGGTTCAGAGTCTTGGAGGTGAGGATAAAGCTGAGACCTGAAGGATGAGCAGGACACAGCCTTGTGCAGAATGAAGACAAGGACATTTCACACAAAGGCAACGGCATATGCAAAAACCTTCAAGCAAAAATAAGCATGTGGGTGGGGGCATCTGGGGAAAAGGCAAGAAGGCTGGGGTGGCCAGAATGGAGTCAACGGAGGCTGGTTTTGTTCCACATCGTATCCCCAACTCAAAGCCCAGGGCCTCGGACAGAGCAGCTGGGAGTGAGGCTGGAAAAGCAGGCTAGATCACACCAGGATGTCTGGACCAAAAAAGGCATTTAACGTTACCTACACACCCAGGGGAAGCACTGGAAGGTTTTCGGCAGAGGTCTGATTTTGGTTGGGCAGAGTTCACTAAGCCACCATGGAGACCCATGAGCAACTCTGCCCAGAAAAATGACAGTATCTCATTCACAAACCAAACAAAACCCGATCACAGTCGAGATGGCTCCTCAGCGAATCGTGCTGTGTCACTCGTGGCCACTGGATAGTGACTGTCCCCCAAAGCTAAGCGTCCCCAGCTGGTGTGTGGGAAGTGGCCATCTTTCAGAAGAGCAAGATAAAGCAGCAAGTGACAGGACACGCTAACCGAGCACTGGACATAGGCAAAGCCGTTGGCAGAGAGAATATTGTGCCAAAGATGCTGCAACAGGGTCGTGGCTTGTTGTTAATGGGGAGCCACCAGGAAAACACACTTCTGTGCTTCACTGATACCGTAAGACGTAATCTAAGAGAATGTGCGAACATTTAATGCTCCGTTCACAAGACAAGTGAATCAGCTAACAGAAGAGCCAATGGAGGAAGGCACTGCGCGGGCGGGAGGACGGGCCCTTCCGGTTTGGAGTTTTCTTCCTCTTTGTCTCATTTAAAATCAAACTTTGGCTCTTAGACATCAATAAACAGATCTGGAAAGAGAAAAAGAAATTAAGTATCTCACATGCTTAAACACACTTTATTATCTCATTTAATTTTATCAACAGATAGCACAGTTAATTCCATATTGCAGATGAGGAAACTGAGGCCCACAGGTAATAAGTAGCTTTCCAAATGCCCTCTCAGCCCCTTCTATGCCTTTGCACATGCTGTTCCTTCTCTCTGGAATGCTCTTCCCTATCTTCTTCACCTGGCCAATTCACCTCCAAGCACAGGCCAGGTGTCCGCTCCTCTGAGAAGCCTTCCCTGACTGCCCCCTACTCCACTCTACCCTCTGCCTGGCCTGATAGTCTCACACCCATTGGAATTGCTTCTTTTTGCCTGTCTCTCTAATATATCAGACTGCGGCTTTTCAAGGACAAGAAGTAGGTGTTCATCATCTGTTCGTGTCTGGCATCTACCTCCAAGGCCTACATACAGCAGGCAGAGAATGTTCTTTGCTTGGCTGAACGAATGAAGGAATAAATGAATTAGCTCTAAGTTTCAAAGCCAGAATTTGATTCCGGGTCAATATGACTCCAAGGCATATCTCCTGACCGGAATGTGAGTGTGTGTCTTTATATAATCAATCAGAAAACATACAAAAACATGGGATACATTTCAAAACATACTGAGAGCTTCATTCACCCCTCTGAAAGAGCTGCCAAAAAGCGACACCCCTAGGGAAAAACAGGATGGTGAATGTGGATAAAGCGTTCACCAAACCCTTTTGCAAGAGCCTTTCACCTTGGTTAATTGTCTAGCATAACTCCCCTGGAAACCTGAAGAAGGCAGGGTGCTAACTGTTACTAGGCCACTCTGCTTATGGTAAAAATGACCCTTGACTGGTAAGTTGCATCTAGACTGGAAGGAACTATAAATAAACTATAACTATCTGATTAAGAGGCTGTATTTGGGACCTCCCTGGTGGTCCAGTGGCTGAGACTCTGTGCTCTCCATGCAGAGGCCCCGAGTTCGATCCCTGGTCAGGAAACTAGAGCCTGCATGCCGCGGCTAAAGATCCCACATGCCTCCATGAAGATCAAACATCCCAAGTGTTGCAACTAAGATCTGGCACAGCCAAGTTAATACATATTTAAAAAGAAGCCACATCTGAGGTTTCCCTGAGTGTAATGACTCTTGTAACCGACATGCCCCTTGCAGGGAAGTAGATACTAGAGAACGAGATGGTCCCTTGGGAACTGAAGCTTTTAAGTCAAGTGGTTTCCAAAGTCACCTACTGAGGATCTTCTTCTCTTGCATCTGAACTAAAACCTGGCACTGGGGGGAGCTGACAAAGAAAAGAGAAGTCCCCCTCCATGGACAGAGACCTCTGCTGGAACTTCTCCCGCAGAGGAGGCACAGATCACGTGTCCTGCTGGCCAAGCAGTGGTTCTTGTTCCAAGTCCTTTGAGGAGACAAGTGAGTCTTATGAAGCTGAATGTTTCATTGAACCTTGGAGTCTTTGTGAGAGCGTTCACGAGCAAGAAGAGAACTGATGTAGAAGAGGAAAGAGACGATCCCAACCAGAAACATCACTGCACTTATTCTGTGCTGGAAAGCTCCTTAGACCTCTCCTTTACAAAAGACAGGAAAACCTGGGATGCGGACTGCCCTGGCGACCCAGGGGTTATGAGAGGGTGTGGATTCAATCCCTGCTCAGGGAACTGAGATCCCATATACTGCGAGGTGCTGCCAAAAAAAAAAAAAAACTTGAGATGCCACCTATGCTCACTGTCCTTCAAGGGCCCAGATGACCTGAACACCACCTAGGACTCGAACAAGGGAGGATACGACTTACTTGATCTCCCAGAGGCCTCACCACAAACCTGAGATGCAAATACAGTTATGTGAGATCATTGAGGCTCAGAAGGCAATGGCACCCCACTCCAGTACTCTTGCCTGGAAAATCCCATGGATGGAGGAGCCTGCAAGGCTACAGTCCATGGAGTCACTGAGGGTTGGACACGACTGAGCGACTTCACTTTCACTTTTCACTTTCATGCACTGGAGAAGGAAATGGCAACCCACTCCAGTAATCTTGCCTGGAGAATCCCAGGGACGGGGGAGCCTGATGGGCTGCTGTCTATGGGGTCGCACAGAGTTGGACACGACTGAAGTGACTTAGTAGCAGCAGCAGCAGAGACGTTAAATGAGCGGTCCAAAGTCACACAGCTTGTAAGTGCCAGGATATGAACCCAAGTATCTCCACAGAACTCAAAAGTCATATTTGAATCCACTATCTGGTTTTGCTTACAGCTCAGGTGGACGTATAAGGCAGAGAACACCTGGGGTAGAGGTGGGGGTTGCTGCTTGGGTCATTTGGCCCCTTGAAGGACAGCAAGGAACCATCCCAGAATTTTTTTTTTGCGGAGGTGCAGGGGGGCAGTCAAGGGATCTCCTTAAATAATGTAGGTAACACCCAATAGGCAGTTATTGAATCTTTGCAGAACAAATGAGCAATGAAAGGCCCAGGGTCCATCTTCCACGTTATCAAGTGTGCGTGTTGTGAAATCAGTCACTTCAGTTGTGTCTGACTCTTTGCTCTGCTATGGACTGTGGCCTGCCAGGGATTCTCCAGGCAAGAATACTGGAAGGGGCTGCCATGCCCTCCCCCAGGGGATCCTCTCGAACGAGAGGTGGAACCTGGGTCTCTCGTGTCTCCTGCATTGGCAGGCAGTTGCTTTACCACTAGCACCAATTATCAAGTATACTTCAAGTCAAAACACAGCACAGTGCAACAGCAAAATTTATGCATGACATTGACCCTGGGTTAGACTACTGAGGTAGCTTCCTTTCCAACAAGTTTCTAAATCATTCCTACAAATTAGGCCCAACTTCGACATAAGCATGTTTTAATTAGCTCTACTATGAAGGCATTCTACTACCAAATGCTGTTTGAAGCTGAAAACCAAGGCAGGAGGCCCGGCTGGGAATCCCCTGACCCCCTAGAATAGACAATGCCGAAACAGTTGAAACAAGGGGTGAGCTGGTCCACTCTTGCATCCCTGCAGAAGGAGGAAGCTCTAGCTGGCACCACGGAGGCCGCAGGAGATAGGGGCGGGGAGGGCAGTCCGAACTCTAGCTCCGCCAGCCGGCTCCTCTGCTGCCTTCTGGACCGTGACTTATTAGGACCTCAGTCTTCTCACCTCCACAGTGGGGATGTGTGTGTCTAGCACAGTTCTTACAAAGACTTAGTGAGATGATAGAAGTGAGAGAGCCTGGCTCTGAGTCTGCAGTAAATGCTCAGATAATAATTTGTGCTTATTCTGACCCTGCTTTTCTCCATAAAACAGCACAAACCTTAGAATAAAAGTCAGTGAGACTGTGCTTTTTTTTTTCAAGATAGGGGGTAGAACACATAACTTTACCTCTCCCCTCTTCTAAACCCACTAGACTGGGGTTTCCTAGGTTTCGGTTCAAACTTCTTTCTCTTCAACTTCTTACCTTCCAGCACCTTCTCTATGTTTCTGATGCCCACTCCTTTCTTGTTTTCTTACAGACCCTTTTGGAGTTATTCAGCTTTCATCTATCTGAATTATGAATATATATGTGTGTATATGAATTATGAGTATCTGTGTTATATCTGTCTCCCCTTTTTTGTCATTCTAGTGGGGTTTAGAAGGGGATAAGCTATTTTCTTAACTGAAACCCAGAAAATCCCAAAGAACAGGCAGCAAGGGCTGAAAGCCCTGAGATGCTTGATCTTTGTGTTAACCTATAGTCCTCTGCAAGGAGATCAAACCAGTCAACCCTAAAGGAAATCAACCCTGAATATTCTTTGGAAGGACTGATGCTGAAGCTGAAACTCCAACACTCTGGCCACCTGATGCAAAGAGCTGACTCATTGGAAAAGACCCTGATGCTGGGAAAGATTGAGGGCAGAAGGGGGCAAAGATGGTTGGATGGCATCACCGACTCGATGGACATAGGTTTGGGTGGACTCTGGGAGTTGGTGATGGACAGGAAGGCCTGGTGTGCTGCAGTTCGTGGGGTCGCAAACAGTCGAACACACTTAGTGACTGAAGAACAGTCCTCAGAGAAGCTGACCGTTAGCTTTAACCTAGGACTAAGCCAGGGAGAAGAACTCTATGATTAAACAAGAAATCTGTCTCAGAGATTCCCCCTTGCTATGGATGGGCATGATGCAGGAAACACAAAGTCCACTAGTGCCCATGGGTGACTGCTGGCTGATCAGAGAAATAGAGGTCCCCACCCAGCTGCAAGTGAGCTTGTCCCATGCTCCAGCAGAAGTCCCCAGCTTCAAATGTCTACACACAGACCATACTCAGGGCACCTCAAATCAACATTTACATTGCCTACCTACATGCTCGTGGCTTTCACAGATGTTGAGGAAACTTACAACCACAGAATAGATCAATCTAGAACCTTGTTTACAAATAAATGTCAACCAAGAGTTACCAGGCATTTGTAGAAAATATCAACATAAAAGAGGGACCAGGAAGTGAACCAAAGAGCTAGTCAACAAGAAAATAGAGTTAATGCAGGAAACAGAAAATGACTTTTTTAAACAATTGAATTATCATCTTCAAAAAGATTCAAGATGTTCATACATCCATTTAGAGAAGGATGGGCTACTATAACATAAGATCAATCAAGAAACAATACAGTATTCTGGGAAATGAAAAAGTGACTACAGAAATAGAAATGATACTTATCAGAAGCATTGAACTAAAGAACGTTATGCCTGGAAGTATACCCACCACACTTCACTCTGTGATTAACCCTAGGGAGCAGGGCTGAGAGGGCAGTGGGGAAAATGAAAGAGAAAGAGAGGCTCAACTTGTTTTTACTCTTAACATATTTCAGTGTATTTTATAGAGAATAAAACAATTTTTAAAAAAGAGAGAAAGGCGGGGAATTTTCCTGGTGGTCTAGTGGTTAGGAACCTGCCTTCTAATGCAGGGGATGCAAGTTCGATCCCTGGCTGGGGAATTAAGATCTTACAAGTCTCGAGGCAACTAAGCCCGTGCTGTAACTACTGAGCCCACAAGCTGCAATGAAGCGCCCGTGCACCTGAATGAAGACTCAGTGCAGCTAAAATTTAAAATAAAAAAATAATATTGGCTTCCCTGGTGGCTCAGAGAATAAAGCGTCTGCCTGCAACGTGGGAGGCCCAGGTTCGATGCCTGGGTTGGGAAGATCCGCTGGAGAAGGAAATGGCAACCCACTCTGGTACTCTTGCCTGGAAAATCCCATGGACAGAGAAGCCTGGGAGGCTATAGTCCATGGGGTCGCAAAGAGTCGGACACAACTGAGCAACTTCCCTTTCACTTTTAAGACAAAGGGGGAAATGAAAGAAGAATGAAATGAAATTGGGAGTGAATTAATGAGCAAAAGATGCCCCACGATATCCTAAGTCATGCCTACAAGTGACCCAGGCATCTGCCTCTGAGCTTCTTGGTTGCTCAGAGAAGATGAAAGATTGGTAGAGAGACCACCGTGGCTGCTGACTTACACTGGAGCAGGGCAAAGAGGTTCTCTTCAGTCCAAAGAGAAAGCCACGGCCCCCTGCCCAGATGTGCCTCACTCAGGCAGGACCCAGAAGCTCCTCAGGAACCAATGTGGTGGAGTCTTCCCGCAACACAGGAAAAATGTGTGACATTTCAACGCAAAAACTCTGGAATCCTACCTAGGAATGTGTCAGAGAAACTCGCTGGGCCCCAGAATATCCCACTAATGACCATTTTTCTTCATTTGGTCCTAAGAAGCAGTTATCCACCAGTTCTCACTCACAGCATGAAATAAAGAAGAATCCAGACAGTGACTCAAAAGTCTCTAAAAATTAACAACACGCTGGCCCCTGATTTCTTGGCAACAGAGAGGAAGGTGAGGCTTCTCCCCCAAATGCAGCTCCCTGAAACAGATACTGCGATGCTTCCCTTTCTGCTCATTCACTCCCAAACTGCTGGGCTCACAGCTATACGTGGGGCTGCCTAAAGACAGAGACCAGAGGACACAAGAATTCAAGAGGTGGGCAGTCCCCTTGCCTCCGTTTGGGACACACTGGAGCCCAGCTCCAAAGGTCCCTGTGGGTCACTTTCATCATTAAGTATATTCCAGGCCAGCACCTCCCTCTGCCCAGCCACATTTCCCCTACTCCATTCAAGGTGCTCCTCCTGAGAACTTCCCTGCAAATACACCTTCCACAAGCAACTCTCCCTCTCAGAGTCCGTTTCCATGGAGTCCCATGTAAAGTTGTCTCCCAGATGAAGGAGACACTCCCCCGGACCCACAGGGGTCCTGAAGAAGGCAAGAATCTCAGAGACACCCGACCAAGTCCAATCCAGGCTTACATGCCCCAGGCCAGCAGCACATCCCTGCTGCCCAAGGCCAAGACACAAAATTCTTCCACTGTCCAGACGAGAGCCAGCTCTCTAAGTGTGCTCCCTAGACTGGCAGCGCTGGCATAGCCAACTGTGGGCAGTGTGCATTTCCAACTCCTGCCCAGACCTCCTGAATAAGAACTGTAGCATGCGGCGAGGTGGGGGTGGTGCGGCGGTGTGTGCGTGGCACCAGCATTCTGAGTTCCAGCTGCCCTCCAGGTAATTCGGTCGCACTGAAGTTTGAGAAGCAGAGCATCTCTGACTACTGGGGGAAACCAAACATAAGTCATTAAACTTTCCCACAGCAGAATGTAAACTGGTGCGGCCACTATGGAAAACAGTAGGGAGGTCACTCAAAAAACTAAAAATATAGTTACCATATGATCCAGCAATCTTATCCCTAGGTATACATCTGGAAAAAATGAAAACTCTAATTCTAAAATATACATGCACTCCAATGTTCACAGCAGCATAATTTACAATTGCTAAGACATGGAGGCAACCTAAGTGTCTAACACAAGATGAATGGATAAAGAAAATGAGGGGGGGGTGGTGTGTGTTTATATACATACATACATATAATATTACTCAGCCATAAAAAATGAAATATTGCCATTTGTAGCAACGTGGACAGACTTAAAGAATATTATACTAAGTGAAGTAAGTCAAACAGAGAAAAATATATATGACATCACTTATACGTGGAATCTAAAAAATAATAAAATCAACTTATTTACAAAGCAAAAACAGACTCACAGACATAGAAAATAAACTTATGATTAACAAAGGGGGAAAGAGAGGAGGTATGAGTATGCAATTAACAGACAGACGCTGAATGCACGCTAAGTCACTTCAATCGTGTCTGACTCTTTGTGACCCTACAGACTCATAGCCCACCAGGCTCCTCTGTCCACGGACGGGATTCTCCAGGCAAGAATACTGGAGTGGGTTGCCATGCCCTCCTCCAGTGGATCTTCCTGACCCAGGGATCGAACCTGCATCTATTACATCTCCTGAATTGGCAGGCGAGTTCTTTACCACAGCGCCACCTGGGAAGCCCAACAGATACACACTGCTGCTGCTAAGTCACTTCAGTCTTGCCCAACTCTGTGCGATCCCATAGACAGCAGCTCACCAGGCTGCGCCAACTCTGGGATTCTCCAGGCAAGAACACTGGAGTGGGTTGCCATTTCCTTCTCCAGTGCATGAAAGTGAAAAGTGAAAGTGAGGTCACTGAGTCGTGTCCAACTCTCAGCGACCCCACAGACTGCAGCCCACCAGGCTCCTCCATCCATGGGATTTTCCAGGCAAGACTAGTGGAGTGGGGTGCCATTGCCTTCTCCCAGATATACACTACCGCACATAAAATAAACAACAAATTCAGTATCTTGTAACCTATAATGAAAAAGAATCTGAAAAAAAAAATACATATATGATGACTAAATCACTTTTTTGTACACCTGAAACTAACACAATATTGTAAATGGACTACACTGCAATAAAAAGGGAAAAAGGATGCCAGATCCATATAAGTGAAGAATATTTTATAGACATTTGTAATAATATTAAACTCTCTACCAAAAACAAACAAACATTTTCCTACAGCAGAAGACCAAGAGACAGTCACCAACAATGGCCTGGATCCAGCAACAACGAACAGTTCATACTCTGAACAATAACCATGGCGCCCCCGCGTCTTTCCACTTAAAACCTAAGCAGCTCAAATTCAACCCTCCGCATGATGACCCCTACCGGTATTCCTCTCTCCTGCAGGCCAGTCTCCCCAGCTTAGGCTGACAGTATACCCAAACCACCTTGGAAGAGCTGCCCCTCTGCCTAGAAGGTCTTCCTACCACTCTGCATGCACCCCACAAAGCCTGCTTGGTGTTTCTTGTAAGACTCTGCTGTTAGAAGCCTAGTCACACCTCTGACACTGTCATTTCCCCAGACAGGTATATAGTTAATTGTGGCTCTGCATTTCGAGCCAAAATATTACAGATCCACATGGTCTTTCATCTAGGAAAGCCAAGTTTCCTATCAAGTCACTGAGCCTTCAGGACAGGGCTGAATCCCCTAGCACACAGTAGGCACTCAAGAAAACTTGTTGAGCATCGGAAAAACCCACCAGAAAATCCAGCCTTGTAAAACCACAACCCTGTTGCTCCTTCTTGCAGGCACCAGAAACAGCAACTGTACAGCAGGAAATTTAAGCCTCAGGATAATTGATCAAAATTTATTATCCTGTGTTATACACCATGTTTTCACTAAGTTATAAAATTACAATTTACCACGACTCATTAAGTTAATAATTACTTACCATATGTTTTTCCTGCTGCTCCCAGACCATGCTGAAACATCACTATGTAGGTTTTTGGTCCATGTAAACAAATAAAAAAAGATAATGGCCAACCGTGTGGATAAAGGATTTGCTGACAGGGAGACACAGGACTAAAATACCAAACAGAAAGCGTGAACCTCAAACTCTGCCACTCTCATCACCATCATCTCCTAGTTTACCTGCACCGCTTTCCAGATCAGTGGTTCTCAGACAGGGGTGATTTTGCTCCCCACCCCCCAGGGAACGCTTAGCAAAGTCTGGAAACATTTTTGATTGTCATGACTCGAGGGGAGGTGCTACTGGCATCAGTCGGTAGTGGCCAAGAATGCTGCTCCACATTCCATCATGCAAGGAACAACCCCCACAACAAGGAATTGTCAGGTCCAAAATGTCAATACTGCTGAGGTTGGGAAACACTGTTCTAGATTACAGGGAACTTCCATATCCGTTACTTTAATCTGAGCTTCATAGCAACAATATGAGGAAGGCATTATGCCCCCTGGTACAGATGAAAAAAAACTGAGACCTGGAGAGGTTAAACGATGTGCACAGGTCACCAGCCCTCGCCAGTGAACCACGCAGCTGCAATGTGTACTGGTCTTCTCTGCCTCCAAAACCCACCTTCCCTCCCACACAGATTCAAGAAGGAAGAAGAGAAAAAAAGACGCAAAGGAAGTGCACAGCTCCTTGTCCCTCCATAATGCTGTGCAGAGACCACTTCAAACTGGAGGCCCGGGAAAATCAGATCCAGAGACCACGGCACGAAAAGACCTCGCGTTAGGAAGACCCTTCCCCCAGCAGCCTGCGCTGAAACTAGATTCCTCTTGCATTTTAACTTGCAATTGTGCTGCTCTTTGTGAATAGAAATGAAAGCATTTCCTGCTGGCACTGAGTGCCTTACAAGCAGGATTTCTAGTCCTCAAGGCAACGGCATGGGGATCGGGGTTGGGGAGGGGGGAAGTACTGATATACCCATTTTCCCGATGAGGAGACTGAGGCACAGGGAGGTGAAATAACTTGCCTGCATTGAGGATCAAAGCCAAGTCTGTTGGGTTACAGAATTTACACTGCCTTTCTAACCTGAGACCAGCACTGGGAAATCAGAGGAGCAAAATAAATGCCCTACAGAATCACATGGGGCTGGCAGCTATGCCACACAGAGATCCTTGGGATAAGGATAAGGCTCTTCCCAGCTTATTGGCTGCTCTCCATGCTGGGCTCAGTCCCCCGGGCCTACGCAGGGAAGCTCTTCTAGGAATGTCAGGTCAGCCAAAAGACTCTTGGCCTCTGCCCTGCCCTGAACACCATGCGCTCACTGCAAAAGTCTTCAGATTATAAGAGCCAAACAGACGCTAAATTCTTCAAGCCACAAGGAACAACAGGCCAGCCCAGAATTCATTCATTCAGCAAATATTTACCTAGCACCTCTGTGCCAGGCCAGCTCTGGGAATACAAAAGTAAAGGGAGACAGAGACGTTGGTACCTACCTACTGAAGTATATGAGAGCCCATCTCTTCAAAAAGCATAATCCTCGTCCTCGCCAGGGGGACCATACTCTACAGTTACAAAGGACATGCCCAGACCTTATTTCATTATATTTCCACACCACAGCCCGCCATCTCATAAGGCTAAGGGTCACTAATTTGCTCTCCTTTTTGCACAGAGGGGAACACAGGCCCAGGGTATGGCATTTTCATGCTCGAGGTCATCCAGTAGACTGGGAACAGCTGCGCCAGACCTGGGTCTGTGGTCCTTGTGGAATCTTTGGTACAGGCTGGGGAAGGACATCCTACAGAGAACAGCCTTGGACAGAAAGTGAAAAAGCCTCCTAACAGAAACACAGGCGCCCTTCCAGAGTTCCTCTAGCACCAGCCAGCCCAGGGCTCCTCCCCCAGGGACCCGCCCATAGCCACCAGCATCCCAGCAGAAAGATGCCGTTGGGATCTCACCTACCAGGGATGCTGAGTAGGCCTCTCCAATCTCAAGTCTGGGTGAAGGTGGAACCAGCCCCTCCCACTTCGTGGATTTTCGTCACAAGGAACCACCAATCATTCATACCCAAGCTTGTCTAGATCGCATCCAGGGGCAAGATGCTGTGCCCAGAGCTGTGGGGGTGGAGAGTTGAATCACTCACCCACCAGCACAATTTCCTGAGTAATTATCGGTCAGGCACTGTGCCAGGTGCTGGGCACGGTTCCTGCCTGGTGGGAGCCCACAAAACCCTGTATACAAACAACTGAACCACTGCTACATAACATGCGGTCTCCGGGGTGGCGGCGGCAGGACTGGGAGCTCGTCAGACACGCAGACCCTCAGGACCCCAGCACAAATTAGCTGAATCAGAATCTCAGGGCAGGAAATGTGCCCCGGAACCTCTGTTTCAAATCTTGCCAGATGATTCCTATTGTGTACATGAATTTGAGAACTCCTGGTCTAGACCACAAAGCCTTCCCCAACCTCACTACTTACAACGGCAAACCAGTCCCTGGACCTGACACTCCTCTCTTCCCTCCTTCCTTTTTCTCCATAGTTGTACTGATGGCATCGGTCACAATGCCACAACGATCTCATCCATGTTTATGACTTCCCATGCTGATACATAAGCTCCAGAGGGAAGCAATGTGAGTCACTTTGTTTCACTTCTGCTGCCAAGTCCGGTGCCTAGCACAAAGATGTGCTGTATAACTGCTGACTGAGTGATGGATGGCAGAACATGGCAAAACCCGTGCAGTAACCAGTTCTTGGGGGGGGGGGGAATGCCTGGAAAAAGACAGAAGGTTACTGACCATGGAGCACTGCATGGAGAAAATGGTACCCAAGTTGGCCCTGAAGGATGTTTGAAACAGGGATGAAGGATATGTGGAACACAGAGATGCTAAGCCTCTCACTGGAATAGGTCCTAAGTGGTTGATACCATTGCTATCTAATTAGTAGCCGGTATGTGCCAAGAACTTTTATACCCCTATATTAACTCAATTAACTCTCCTGAACCTCAGAAGTAGACAGTGTTGTCCTTAAGAGGACACTGAGGTGCAAAGATATGAAATAACTTGCCCCACTCACAGAAAACTTGTATAAGGATGTTCACAGCAGCTTTATTTATAACAGCCCCAACACAGAAACAAATACAAATGTCCATTGGCAGGTGAAGAAATAAACCAACACAATGTAATATTACTAAGCAATAAAACAGAACAAATTAGGGATAAATACAACATGAATGACTCTTAGGGACACTTCATTGAGCAAAATGAATCCAGATGCAAAAATGTATAGGCTTCATATGAAGTTCTAGGACTTTAATTGACTTAGTACACATAAACTGAATTTAAATAAACCACTGATAATAGAAATCAGGTAAAAAGTAGTTTCCTCTGGAGGCAGGGGGTATTGACTGGAAAGAAGCATGAGGGAACTTTCTGGGGTGACAGAATGTTCTATATCTGGATTGGGATAGGGGTCACAAGGGTGATTATATTTGTCAAAACTCATGGAACAGTACACTTCAAATTTCCATCTTATTGCATGTAATTCATACCTCAATGAG
The DNA here is from genome assembly GCA_006410615.1 of Neotragus moschatus. Taxonomy (NCBI): domain Eukaryota; kingdom Metazoa; phylum Chordata; class Mammalia; order Artiodactyla; family Bovidae; genus Neotragus; species Neotragus moschatus. The sequence goes on along the minus strand of SJYA01001847.1, from coordinate 202,223 downwards.
CTAAAATCATTTGCCCTAGGTCACAAAGACACAAGTGGCGATTTGAATACATATTTGTTCAATGCCATTGGCCAGTTTCCACTAGTCTGCCATAGTTGAGCGGGGAGCCCCAGGCAATGTGCCCATCCTGCTAAAGCACCTTGCCAAAACCCAAATAAAGGGACTTCATAGTTACCCTAGAAGGATATCATAACTTCCAACTCCCAGACCATGACAGAGACCTGTGGGGAATGCCAGACAAGCATCCAACCGGGAGTCCAGGAACTTGGATCCAGGCCTCCGCTGTGCTCTCCATTTGCTGTGTAACCTGTGAGTGTACTACTCCATGACTCAGCCTCCCCTTGTGTGAAGGAAGGAGGGGATCAGTGGTTCCCTGTAGGGAGACACACAAAGCTACAAGGCCGCAAATCCCTATGCTCAACCAGGCACCACTACTACATGAAATAAGTAATATGCCTGTTTTGTATCTTATAAGCTATTTTTCAAATGTATGCTAATATTATTGTGATTAATAAAATAAACATCTATTTCAAGGCAAAAATGAAACCGTAGCAGCTTTGTCATTGGGCATTTTCTCAAACAAAAGATACCAGAAGAACAGCCACTGCTCATGACTTTGGTTTAAAGAGGCTGGAATCTCTCTTAGAGGATTACTAAGGGGACAGTCACCAAGGGCCCTTCCAGATCAACTGCCCCATGGTTGTCCAGCATCACTTGGCAAAGGCTTGTCCTTGTGTTTCTCAGGTTTGGGTCCTTGTGGGGACCGGGCTCTTATCTAGACTCCAGTGACCAAGCCCTCAACGTGCGGGTCACGTCCTGGCTGTGCACTCCAATCTATAGATCCCAACTGTGGTCACGGGTGCATCGTGGGTGTGTCTCCCCTCCAGTCTGGAGGCCAGGATCTCCCCAGTCCCTCCTTGCTGTACCAAGAAGCCTGGTAGAACAAGTGGCATCAGTTCCTTGGTACAACTTGCACCACCACCCCCAACCACTAGCACTGAAGGTGAGGGCCCATTGGTGATCTGCTACTAACAGGCTTCTGACCCGTTCCTCCCTGAGCCAAGTGACATCCTCTGTCTCCCCCTGCCACCAGGCTGCAGGATTAAGAAGCATTTCCCACGTGCAAGTAGAAAGTCAGATCTGGTTTTCACCTACCCTAGTGACCCAAATGCCACCCTCCTCCCAGCTGGACACACCCTGTGCTCTGGGCCAGGGGTCGGGAGATCACAGACAGAAACCAGAATCACCAGCTTCTCCTTCCCTGACTGATTTCCTCCCACCGGGGTTTCACACTGGATCTTGGTGCTGAGTCAGAGCTTTACAGAACCTCAGAATAAGGCAGGGGCCTCGGCTGAATGCCACCTCCCAAAGGCCCCCTTAGGAGACCATCCCACTCTAACGGGGTTTACAGAAACACCACCCTGCAAAGGAGCGCTGCAGGCGAGGGGCACTCACCTAACCAGACTTTGAAGCACACATCCCCAGACTCACCCATGCCCCCAAACCAGAGGCTGGAACCTGGCCAACTTCATATTTTAAAAAATAACAAAGCCAAGGGCAGCAGGTAGACCACTGCCCACCCCCACCCCCCCACATCCAACTGTCTTCTGCTTCCTAAAGATTCCACTTGCTACTTCTCATCAATTTCCCCTCCATCAGATGGAAGCGGCCAGAGAACCGGCCTTCTCTTGAAGACGCAATCCTCCTCTCTTCTTGCTTCTAACTTTGCAGGTCACTGGACCAAAGATAAATCGCCACATCCTCCGCTCGATCTCACTTACCGCCCGTCCCGCCCCAGGTCTGGGGGCCCCAGATCCCACCCCATGCCCCAGGGGAACTGCGCAGGGCTCTGCCCCTAGACTTCAGAAGCCGCTTCCCAAGGCCTGAGCCAGCGAGGCTCAACCGGGGCGGCCCCCAGGTTCCGCGCGGGGACGGGTTAAGACCCCAGAGGGGCGCCGACCCAGCCACCGGACTGGCACTCACCACGCAGCGCCACGGAGCCCGCGCGTCTGCGCCTTGGCCGCGGGGAAACCCACGCGCGCCGTTCAATCCGGGCTCCGAGTGACGAAAAGCCGCGCTCGGCTCCGGCCAGCCCGGGACCGACGCACCGACCCGCGGACGCACGGACTGTCCGGCTTCCTAACTTAAGTTTGAAAGTTCCCTCCGGGGCGAAAGAAGAGTCCGTGGCTGGGCTAGCAGGGCGGAGCGGAGTCGGACGCCGCCCGTCCCGGCTTCCAGAAGCGCGAGCTCTCACCGCGCCCGGGCCGGGTAGCGCGGCGGGGATCTGGCTGCGAGTAGGACCTGGTCGCGGGTTGGGGTGGCGATCTCGGGAAAAAAGGGGCGCCCTCACCACAACTCCAGTCGGGAGAGCGCCCGCTCGCCGTTCCGGGGAGGAGACAGGCCTCGATGGGCCATTGCCAGCTCGGAATCCGAGGCTCCGCCGGGCGATGACAACCGATTCGTAAACGGCCCAATTAGTGCGCTTCGGCGGCAAGAAGTTAAAAACCCCGACGCGCGGGTATGGACGCCCGGGCGCGAGGTAGAGGGGGCGGGATGCTGCTGCCCCTGGGTGTGACCGCGCGTGACTGGGTGACTGTCAGGGCGATTCGTGTGCCTGAGGTTCACCGTCCACGAGGTGGGTGGCTGTGGGTGACAGCGTGCGACTGTGGAAGTCACTGGGAGCGCGGGTGAGTGACTGTCGGAGAGACTTCTTTGTGTGCTTGTCCCGAGTTGTGGCCGCGTGTGGCGGCGTGGGGGCACGGGACGCGGTGTGCGGCGGCGGCGCGTGAGAACGGTGACTTGTGCGTGGCGGGGTGACAGTGCAGGTGGGCGCGTGACTGCGTGTGTTTGTGTACGGATGAGGGTGACCTGTGCGGGACGGTAGTGTGAGCAGGTGCGTGGCTGGGCGACAGTGGGTCACTGCGCATCGGCTCCTGAATGCAGGCGAGGCCGTCAGGGGGGACGTGGTGAGTGTGTCACTGTGACTTCGTGTGAGCAACTGTCGGGTGACTTCTGCCTGTGATCCCAGCAACTCCGGGCGTTGAGTGTCACCGCCAAGGGGATCGGCGTGAGCGGCGTGTGTGCCCGTCGGCAGGGCTGGGGGGTGCGTGTGCCCGCGCGTCCGCACCGCCGGCATCTCCCCGCGCGTGTCCCCGAGAGCGCCCGCGTCCCGAGCCGCCGGGTGACCGCTGCCCGCGCGCTCCAGCCCAGGACGCTCCGGCGCGGCGCGGGGTCCGAAGGCGCGGGCAGGCCCCGCCCGCCGGGCCCCCACCCCGCCCCCGCCTACCTTGCCGCAGTGGTAATAGTCCAGGGGCGCCAGGCCGGCCGGCTCGGCCCCGGGCCGCGCGCCCACCGCGGGCGCCGAGGGGTACAGGCGGACGTCCATGGCGGGCGCGGCGGCGGCGGCGGCGGCTCCCGCGGGCAGTGCCTGGGCGGGCGGCGGGTGGGAGCCAGTGTGCGAGCGGGNGTGAGTGTGTCACTGTGACTTCGTGTGAGCAACTGTCGGGTGACTTCTGCCTGTGATCCCAGCAACTCCGGGCGTTGAGTGTCACCGCCAAGGGGATCGGCGTGAGCGGCGTGTGTGCCCGTCGGCAGGGCTGGGGGGTGCGTGTGCCCGCGCGTCCGCACCGCCGGCAGTGCCTGGGCGGGCGGCGGGTGGGAGCCAGTGTGCGAGCGGGTGTGCGAGCGCGGGGGGCGGGCCGGGGGCGGCGCCCGGCGGAGCGCCCCGCCCCAGCCCGCCCGCGCGCGCTATTGTTCCGGCCGCGGGCGCCGCGGAGGGCCCGGGGCCTGGGCCCCGGGGGAGACCGCTCCCGCGGGCCCGGCAGCCGCCGGGTCCCCCGCCCGGCTCTCCGCCCCCGCGGGTCCCGGAGGGTTGCGCGCCCGTCCAGACGGCCCTTTCCCGTCCCGCCTTCCGCCACCAAGGGTGAGGGGAGGGAGAAAGCCGAACTACACCCCTCCCCAGAAGTGGGACTCTCCCCGCCCTAGAAACCAGGGCGCTGCTGAGCCCTGAAGGTGGCAGAGGAGAAGGAACACGTTCGCAGATGGATGCTGCGTTACCCGGCGTTGCCCAGAGCCCGAGGCCGGCCGGTCGTAGGATGTCCTCGCTCCCGGTCCCACTGATCTGAGGCACTGAAGGAGCGGCGCTGAGGGGGCTGGGGGGCTGCTGCTTAAATTCTCTCTTTACAGATGAGGAAACTGAGGCAAGGACTTGTGGGATCGGTAACGGAGTGGGCTCCGCGGGCCCCAGAGGATCCAGGACTGAAACCACCTGGAGGAGTCTAAAGCATCCTTTAATGACAGAGAGAGGGAAGGGGCGTAGAAAGAATAGACTAGGAACTGAAGTTCCGGGGAAGCGGCCAGAATCGGCCACCCCCATCATCACGACCAACAAATACCACCGCTAACCACCGAGGTCTCCTGGAGTGAGAGACTGGAATGGGGATGGCTCCCACAGTGGGGCAGAGAGGCGACTGAAACGAGCTCCCCCTCCCACAAAAAATGCCCCTAACTCCTCCCATCACCAGCGGACAGCTAGCCTGTGTTGCTCCTCCCCTTCATATCTAAGAATTGTCTACTTTCCACTTTCCACCAGCCCTGCCCTCTGGTTCCCGACTCTGGCACACTCAGGATGCCTGGCTGGGAAGGATCTGAGCCAGGAGGTGGAAGCAGGTCAGAATGGGAGTCTTGAGTGGCGGCAGAACATGAGATGGCATCTGGAGAAAAGGGAGTGAGCCTCTTGCCCTCACAGGAACCAGCTTGGAACTTAGCTCCCAACCTTTGATCTGGGCTTTGCTGGTCCTGGCTTCAAGCTAGGACCACTTGTTCATGACCATAAGGATACCCTGATACAAGATAGGTGAGGGAAAGAGGCTTTCACTAAAAGTTTGGGAACAACAGAAGGAAATTACAGCTCAGAAAGGAAAGAACTTCTAAGTACATTTCATCAATCATTGTTTCTAAAATTCATTCTCATATCTCATTAGAATGAATTTCCCACTGGTCCCTCTCCTTTTTTTTTTTTTTTTT
>SJYA01001847.1:64668-187202 GCA_006410615.1 Neotragus moschatus | reverse complement strand
ATAAGCCTGGTGGGCTACAGTCCATGGAGTCTCAAAGAGTCAGATTCTACTTAGTGACTAAACAACAACATATAAATATAAAGGAATACTATTAAAGTTGTGGATGAATATTTTATATCAACAAAACTAACTAAACTCTCTCATTCTAACAGTTTTTCTGTAGGTTCTCTTGCATTTTCTGCATGAATGGTCCCATTATTTGTACACAGAGGATGGGAGGGAGACTGAATCTGCTTTTCTGCTCCAGACATCTTATTAGTTGCTTGTTTTTTCTTATTGCATTGTCCTCCTCCTCTAGAATCAATGCTATATAGAAGTGTTGATATCAGGAATGCTGCCGTTTTCCTTACTTTAATTAGCACACAGTTTACATTTCATCATTAAGCTATTAAGTAAGATACTTACTGTAAACTTTTGTTAATACTCTTTATCAATTAAAAAGTTTCTTTTTAGTTACTATTCTGCTAAGGGATTTTTCTGGTGATCATGGATTAATTCTAATTTATAACACTTTTTAAGCATTTATTAAAATAATCATCTGGATTTTATCTTCTAACCTACTAACATCGTAAATTCCATCTAGTCAAGGCTATGGTTTTTCCAGTAGTCATGTATGGATGTGAGAGTTGGAAGAACTCTGAAGGACTGTGAAGAAGGCTGAGCGTCGAAGAATTGATGCTTTTGAACTGTGGTGTTGGAGAAGACTCTTGAGAGTCCCTTGGACTGCAAGGAGATCCAACCAGTCCATTCTGAAGGAAATCAGCCCTGGGATTTCTTTGGAAGGAATGATGCTGAAGCTGAAACTCCAGTACTTTGGTCACCTCATGCAAAGAGTTGACTCATTGGAAAAGACTCTGATGCTGGGAGGGCTTGGGGACAAGGAGGAGAAGGGGATGACAGAGGATGAGATGGCTGGATGGCATCACTGACTCGATGGACTTGTGTCTGAGTGAACTCCAGAAGTTGGTGATGGATAGGGAGGCCTGGCGTGCTGCGATTCATGGGGTCGCAAACAGTCGGATTCGACTGAGCGACTGAACTGAATTGAATATGTATTTTCATGGCAAACCATCCTTGAATTCCCGGGATAACTGTTGGAAATTCTATTCAGTCATAATTCATTTTTTAGCTCACTGCTAAAGCTATTTGCATAATTTCATTTAGAATTTTTGCATCTATGTTAGTAGTTGAAACTGTTCTTAAAATTTTTTTTCTGTTATTGCGAAGATTTGCATGTCAAGGCTATATTCATTTTGCCTAATGAGTTGAGGGAGACTTTTGGTAACTGATTCAACTGCTTAAATTTTAATTGTATCATTATGTCATATTTTTCTCCAGTGAGTGTTGGTAAATTATATTTCTAGAAAGTTGCTCATTTTCTCTAACTTTTCAAATGTATTAGTGTAAAGGTGTTTTAGTTTCATGGTTTTAAGAACTCTTCTGTATCTATTATCCATTCTTTCTCTCTCCTTTTTTTTAATCAGCGTTTGTCTTTGTCATTAGACCATATTTTTTTCTATATTATATATGTTCTATTTTCTATATTCTCCTCTAATCTATAAATTTTCTATAGCAACTGGATTAAAAATTAATGTTTTAAAAGAAAGGCAATTATAAATTATCTGGCAATTAGAAAGTATTTGGTAAATATTAGTAAAGCTAATATGTGAAAAATATTTTTGATCACATACCAGAGACTAGAGATTTAACTATGATAAAGACTTAATTTGTGCTCTCAGGGGGCTCACAGCTGAAATGAGAAGGCAGACAAAGAAATAGTCAATTAAATAGTGTAGGAAACACAACAGAGGTGAGAAAAAGAATGAGAATGAGAACACAAAAAAGGCTTCCTGAAGGAGGTGATGATGAACTGGGCACGGTAGGATATTTGGGAGTTAGGCAAGTAAAGAAATTGGGTATCTCTTGGTTCTACCCTTGGGCCCATCTTCAGGTGACTCAGCTTGAGGATATCTGCTAATGTTTCCCTCTTCTGAGGCTAACAAGGCTCCACTTTGGGCCCAGACACCCCTCTGGTCTATATTCTCCATCACCTGTAGTAGCCTTAGTGATATACAGGCTTGGGCAAATGAGAATAAATATAGAGTTTATTGGTACTTCTCATGTTGAAGANTGATGAACTGGGCACGGTAGGATATTTGGGAGTTAGGCAAGTAAAGAAATTGGGTATCTCTTGGTTCTACCCTTGGGCCCATCTTCAGGTGACTCAGCTTGAGGATATCTGCTAATGTTTCCCTCTTCTGAGGCTAACAAGGCTCCACTTTGGGCCCAGACACCCCTCTGGTCTATATTCTCCATCACCTGTAGTAGCCTTAGTGATATACAGGCTTGGGCAAATGAGAATAAATATAGAGTTTATTGGTACTTCTCATGTTGAAGAAGATATTTGACAAAGCCCCTTAGAGTGACAGCCACTCCCCAATTGCTGATGGTTTGTAAATAGGCCCAGCCTTAGAAGAAATATCAGAAATAAAAAATAAAAGATGTACAACTCTCTGATCACTCTCTTCCAATTCTCTTCCTTGGGGGGTCTCAAGAAACTACATGGGAGAAGCCTAAATTTCCTGGTCCAAAGATGTTCAGGAAAGTAGGGCTTGGAGTCGCTGAAATTGGGCATAGAGAAATCTGGTTATGGCCATGAGAAATAAGAAGGGTTTCTCAGTCCTGGAAAACTGAGAGCAACCACTCAGCTATGGATTCTCTGAAGAACCCCGCTGAGCACTTACTATGTACGAAGTGTTTGACATGTATTATTCACCTAATTCTCTCAGCCACCTGTAAAGTTGTCATTGTCAGCCTTCCCAGCTTACAGGTCAAGAAAGTGAAGCTCAGAAAGGTTAGGTGACTTCCCCTAAAGAACTCTGGACCTGAGATTCACACCCAGGCAACTTAGTTCCAGAACCCTTAGGCACCATCTCTTATGGAGTCATGTCTCCAGTGCCTGGGAGAGAGCAGACCTTGGGAGACTGAAGAATGGAATGAATGAAAAGCACAGATTACCGTGAAGGCTAGTAAGCAACATGAGAAATTATTTTGCTACAGTGGTAAGTGAAAAACAAATAACAGAATGGTAGTGGTGGTGGTGGTGTGTGTCTGTGTGTGCGTGCATCACATGTGTGTTAACGATAGACTGGGAAAGAGCATGAGGGAACTTTCTGGAGTGATCCTAACGTTCTGTATCTTGGGTTACACAGGCCTATGCAGCTGTCAAAACTCAGAGAATGTACATTTAAGATTTGTACAGAGCTTCCCTGATGGCTCAGTGGGAAAGAAACCATCTGCCAATGCAGGCGACACTGGCTTGATCCCTGATCTGGGAAGATCCCACCTGCTGCAGAGCGGCCAAGTCCGGGTGCTACAACTATCGAGCCTGCAGGCTAGAGCCCAGGAGCTGCAACTACTGAACCCCGAGTGCCCTAGAGCTTGTGCTCGGCAACAAGAGAAGCCACTGCAATGAGAATCCTGCGCACTGCAACTGGAGAGTAGTCCCCGCTCTTTGCAACTAAAGAAAAGCCTGTGCAGCAACGAAGACCCAGCACAGCCAAAAGTAAAAATGAATAAAATTAAAAAAAACTACCTTTGTTAAACAACCAGTACGCACCAGTCATTGGATTAGATGCTAACTAAACAGCAGAAAAAAATGCAACAGACTCTCAATAAAAGTTTGTTTAAAAAAAAGATTTGCATGTTTCATTGCATGTAAATTTCAAATCAAGAGGAAAAATGTAAACAAATATCAGATTCTTATTAATTACACACATACTGATGTATTCCAGGGGAGTTAAAAGATGCCAGCATTTGAAACGTGTCCGAAAAATAAGGACTGATGGATGAGAGGAGAAATGGCTAGATGGATAAATATGTAATAAAGCCAGAAAACGTAAGTCAATAGCCAAATTCAGGTGGTGGGCATACGGGTGTTGGCTATAATATTCCTTCAGTATTGTTTACTAAACTGTTATGAAAAAGTGTTGAAGGAAAAGATCTTGGTATATTGTGGTGGTGATTGTTTAAAGACCTTTTTTTGTTTGCCTGCCGCTTTGCCTGCATCCTGCTATTTACGATGCTTTCCCCTTTAAAAGAATGGAGAGAGAGCCCTGCCTCCCACTCTTCCTTCCTTCCCTCCCTTCCTCCCTCGTTTCATCCAGGAAATAGCGACTAAGTGCCAGTGCTGGGTTGGCAGCAAACCCCTTCTCAGGTTCCCCCTCCTCTGTGCTGCTGCTCCCCTTTCCCAAGCAGCACTGGCTACTCCCTCTGAGGAGCAACTGTCTTAGGCTCCAACTAAAGTCCATTTGGAGTTAAGAGGAGAGCATGGTACTTGGGAACACCACCATACCATCCACCTTGGAGTGAAAGAATCTGCCTTATCTTTGCATCCCCCACCCAGGTCTTCGTCTGGCATGCAGTGGATCATACAGGACTGTCTAGGGAACGCAGAAAGAGAGAGAAAAAGTGTCCTGAATCCAGCAGGTAGAATTCTAGATGATTTTGCTTTCAAACTTTCTTTACTGGTGTCTGATTGCCTTTTGGATAAGGAGAACACACAGCTCGCCCAGGGGCCCCAGTGATGCTGATGACAAGCCTTTTCACCCATCAAGGGAGGACGAACCTGCTTGCTTTGTGACTTGCAGTGATTTTCGTTTGCTTGGCTATTTGTTTATCATTGGCTTGTTTATTTTTCTTTTGTTTGCCATATGATTCCTTTAAAATATCCAGAGAAGGAAACCACTATACATAAAGAAATTTGAGTTTTTGAATGCCCGCTTCCCATCTGAAATGTCACTTGCACGTTAAGTCTCTGTCCCTGAGTTGCTGTGGCAACCTCGGCAGCACTCTTTGCCCGGAGTGACAAAGGGGCCCTTTGTTAGCCGGGAGGCCAGGTCTGGGTGCAGGGACATCCTATTCAGCCCATCGTAACAAAGGAGCACACGTCCCCCTCTCTGAGCAGGGCAGCCGCCGGCCCGATTATGCCTACACTGTTGACAACCTTCCATGGGGAGACCAGGAAAAGAAATCCCCTATTATTGGCATCTTTGAGCCAAAGTTGTTTTTTTCCCCCTTTTTCTCTCTGTGCTGCTCGCTGTACAAAAACCCCTGCAAAGGGCCCCACTCATGCTCTTGCAAAGAAAAAATACCAATTGTGAGGCCTCCCTGGAAGAAAGATGTGGTTCCCAATCTTAATTGAATCTCCTAAACTTGGTTATTAAATGGCAACTCATGCAGCAGTGGGTGAGCAAATGGGTTCTTCAAATTTTAGCAAGTGGCCTGGCTCTGGCCCAGAAAAGAGTGCTGGCCACCCTTGGATCTGCAGTGATCTCTGTTCTCAAGAGCAAGGGGCTTGTGCTAAGGACAGGCGACCACCCCTCACACACTCTGATCGGATCTGGGGCTCAAGTGTGCCACTCAGCCTTGGACTCTCCTTGTCCCTCAAAGCTGAAACCCCGGGGAGGAAGTGGGGCTGGGCAGTACCTAGGGAGATGACTGAACTGGTCCTGTGAGAGCAAAGCTGGGAACCCAGCATCCCAACTTCCAGGCCTAGGCTCTTCAAGGTCACTGGAGGCTACACCCATGGCCCTCTGTCTGCTGCCAGAGCCTTCTGCCTGCAGGTTAGGCTCAGCTGAAGCTCTTACAGCCTTTTCATGTTCTGTATCACTGCTCCCATCAGCATCATTTTTCACATTCCTCTTTCTGATCCAGCGATGTATGTATTCACAGAAGCTAAGCCTGGGGTCTCCAACAGAGCCAGAACTGTCTTATTCACTGTTCACCGGCACAGAGCCTGGCATGCAAGGTGGACTCTGAAAGTATTTGTTGAACCAGTGGATCAAGAATGAGCGAATCTCTCAGTATGGATTCATTTCATTGTACCAACCACTCCTTGAGGTCAAAGTCATCTTCCTCATTTGGCTCCGTTCCTGCTGTCCTCTGTTGGCAGGTCCAGGGCTGGAGCAGGCTATCTGGGTGACAGACGCGGTCCCTGCCCAACACGGGCTGCATTCAGACAGTGGTGTGTGCAGACAGTGCAGTGGAGGACAGCGAGTGCCCAGTATGGGAGGGACCCTGGGCTGCAGGAAGCAAGAAGGGAGGATGCAAGGAGTGCAGAAAGACTTCCAGGCCGAGGACACTCCCAAACAAAGGAATGACCAGAGCTGGCTGAGCCAAGAACAATGCTTTGTTCAGATAAAACGGCAAAAGCAAAAAGACAGAGTGCTGAAGTATTAATATTCCATGATAAGTAGTAGCTCCGTGAAGCTGACAATAGGGAGAGAGCACAGAGCATGGCAGAGAGGCCTCGATACGGCTGGAGAGACAAAGCCAGAGGGCGGACCCTGTGAGCCAGGCTTAGGAGCTCAAAGCCAAGGCGACCATGGACAGTTGTACATCTCGTGCACTGTGTAAAGGCGGTGAGTAGAGTTGAAATCCAGCCTGCCTTCTGTTGGCTAAACCCCGTGGCCACATCCAAATCCCTCTCCTTAAAAGGCAGTAAGGTCAGTTTGCAAAACCGTAAGTTACTCTGATGCCTATTTCCAGGGGTGGGCAACAGTGTCCTCAGTCCAAACTCCAGGCAGTGTTTGTTGAGGGGAGGGGGTGAAAAGTCCAAAGGAAGGCCAGGCAAGGATCAGGATAAATCAGCCGTTTCTCCAGGATCATTAGGGCCTATTTGGGTTGACAGGAACATGCACACTTCAGTCCACCCAAATTTTCTAGCCTCCCAAGCACAGGGTGAAGGTATTTGCAAAGGAGCAGTGAGAACCCTCAATCTCCAAGTCAGCCCTAAGTAACAGAAGAGAAGGCAGGGGGGCTGGAGCAAGCCCGGGGGGGCTCTGGCTTTGGGCGTGGGATGGGGCTACAGGAGCTGTGAGAAGGTGAAGGATGATACGGTGAGGCCCGCCAGGCTTTGACTTAATACGGGGGAGCGGCAGCACTAAGGGAGAGACAGTGTCCTCAGCAGTGAAGGCAGGCTGGCCTTCAGAGAGAACGTGGAGCCCAGGACCAGAAGACTGGGCTGTGAACTGGCTCCTGAGACGGGAGGGTGAAGCCTCAGGCCATTAACTAGACCATGGGCTCCTCCAGGAAGGACGGGGTGGAATCTGCTTCTCAGACATGGTACATGAGCTATACGTATTTGTTCAACTAATGACTGAATTGATAACATCAATGACCCCAATATTCTGATTGTTACCTGTGAATGTCTGAGAGGTTTGGAAGGGAAGGAAGGAGGAAGGTGTGCCAGAGGAAGCAAGTACACAGAGACAGTGTCTCTTTTAGGGTAATGTTAGCTGCTGTAACAAATACGCCCCCCCCCCCACCCGCCGCCAAGTATCAGTGGTTTAACCTCACTGCTACTCTTTGATTGGCAGCTTTCCTCCATGTGTGATTCAGGGATCCATGCTTCCTCTCTCAGGCTCCATCATACCCCAAGGGCCTTGGAGCCCTTTGCATTGAACAGGCAGATAAAAGCCAGGAGAAGGGAGAAGTTCCAGCTACTTCATACAAACCCCAACCAGGAAGTAACCCATCACTTCCACTCGTCTTCTCTGGATAAGAACTAGTCCACAGCTCACCCTGGAAGCAAGGCAGGCTGGGAAATGTAGTTGGTGCCTGGAAAGACGCCTTTTCAGAACAATGGAATGGGCAGCCCTGATGTTTGGTTTCATGGACACAGGAGACGACAGGGATGTGAAGAAGGTGGGTAGAGAGGTGAGGTCGTGGCCAAGGACAAGAGCAGCCACCAAGGGAGCCTTGGATTGAGCTCTCGCCTTGCTTGAGATTCTAACTGGACCATGCAGGTGAGTTTTGTCGGGGTGGGGACGGACTCTCACGCTGGATCCTCATGGAGTCTTGGGAAATAGAACTCACCAGCGCATGACCCCTTTTAGACCTGTGAGGAAACAAGGCCTCAGAGAAGACCTTCACCAAAGTCAGAAGTCAGAACTAGAACCCAGGGCTTCTGTTTCCCAATCTTGTGCTGACCCACCTAGTCCCCGACCTCTAAATCAATCCCCCAGAACACGACTGAGATTTTTGTGTCATTTCAGAAAAACAGCCCAGCGCATCACTCTCTTCTGCCTGAGCTTGGAGAGAGCAGCCTGTGGCCATCAAGACTATTTGCTTTTACTGACAGCTGGGAGGAGGAGCCTTTATTGTCAGCCTCTGTGGGCAGGGCTTGGCCAGGCTCTCCCTGCTGGGTCAGGAATTCTTCCATTATTGCTCAGCAACTCGGTTACAAAATATAGGATCTTTGAACTTGTTTTTAAACACTATCAACTGAGCTCTGTGTTCGTTAATATCCCTTTGTCCTGAAACTGGACCCCGATACAAACATCTTTTCCATCAAAAATTCAAAAGGACACTTTTTTCCCATCAAAAATTCCAAGTGACAGAGGATTAGATAGCAGTATTTGTGATAAAATCCCCCACCCTCTTTCTTTTTTTTTTTTTGGCCTGGCACCAAAAATCAAATGCAAAAAAGGCAACCCATCTCAGCTGCTTTGAAACTGGCTGTGTCAGTTCAAAGACTGTTTCACTGTGGACACTGTGTGACCCTGTGTTTGCGCCTCCATGAAATTAATAAGCAATAGAGATTCATGAGTCCTTTATCTCAGTGTCTCCCCGAGACCTGGCACACAGCAGGTTTAGGAAACAGGATGGAAACCCAAACCCTGTTTTTTCTCTGATCCCCGCTCCCCGAGAAGGCAGCGACTTAGAGTTGCTGAGAAATCTGTTATTCGTGGTTTTCCACTTTAAATCTGTGTTCTCACATTGCCTTAAAATGTGTCAACAAAGGCATGGGGAGTATTACCAGCAACCAGCACGGTGTGGATCAGAGCAAATGATCAATAAGTCATCTTTGAATGAATAAAGCAATTAAGTAATTAAGTCCCAAGACAGGCTTTCATACATCACATCATTTCCTGAAAACAAGAGCATGAGGGTACCTCCTCTTTAGCAAAGGGAACTCACTGCAAACTGGAGGATTGGGATGTGCAAAAATGACATTTCTGGGGCCTATGACACTCCCCTCTGACCTCAGATCCTACCCACCTATGGCTCCCATCCCCACATCTTCTTCTTTTCCAATCCCCTTCCTGATGTTGCTCACAACCTCCACATGTCCCACCATCTACCCTCAGGCTGCACACCCCTTACCCCCTACCCACCAGTTCTAGCTGCTCACCCTCCAGGGTGGATGCCCAGGATGGCCTCAAGTTCCCTGGGATCAGCCTCAGGGAAAGAGGACTTGGATGACTCCTCCTGGTCCCCATGGTCACCCCTTTGTTGGGGAGGGAACAGGAGGATCCAGGGGGGTCTCTGGGTGGAGGAGTGGGGTTCTTTCAGCTCCTGGTACTTAGCAACCTCCCCATGGCCCAGCCTGCCCACCTGGAAGATGAGGTGGAGACCTACTGGAGGAAGGGCCAATGGAGTCTAAGGCAGTCAACCTAAGCATTTATTTAACTCTCAACTTTAACCTCAAAATTAATCTTAATGATATTAACTCCTTCTCTCATAGATGTTTTAAAGTTTTTCTTCCACATTAGTGTTTATCTTTTAGCTTCAAGCCTTCTTTGCTGTATAGAAATGTACTCTAAAAAACAACAAACTAAGAGAGAAATCTGTTTTCTTGCAATTAAATCTGTCAATCTTTTCCTTTAGTTTTTCTAAAAGATCACTAAAATGTTCTCTTGAATTTTTTTATGCTGTATGGATTTAAGGATTGTTTTTCCCCCCTCTTTTCATCTTTATCTCTACAGTTTATTTTGGAGTAAGACCTGAGGATAGTTTTTAACTTAAATTTGTATCCCAAGGGTGAGCCAATTTAGATAGGATTTAATAAATAATTCATCATTTCTTCCCCAAATGTGAAATACTCACTCCATTATATGACAATAGCCATGGACCCCTGAGTCTATATTTTCATTCTGGGGCCTCTTCAATTCATCACCCCATCTCTTTTACTGGCAACATGTTTTATAAATGGGTGAGTCCCACTCGTGCGTCCTTTTCAGGAAAGGCTCTATTCTTTCACACCTAATGGTCAAGATTCATAATAACTGTTAAATTCTTATCAATTTGAGGGAGATTTTTTGGGGGGATTACCTTGAATTAATGACTAATCTAAGAGGACTTCCTTGGTGGTCCAGTGGTTAAGACTCTGAGCTTCCACTGCATGGGGTGCGATCCAACCCCTGATGGCGGACTAAGATCCTGCATGCCATGTGATGGGACCAAAAATTTTTTTAAAATAAAGACTAATCTAAGAAGAATTTACATCCTTTCTATACCAATGCTTCCTATTCAGGATAGGAAGCCCGATTATGTACTTACTATTATATTGATTAAAGTCCTATTTTATCTCCTTGAGTGGAGATTCATTATTTTCTCTTTCTCATTCTTTCGTTATTCTCTCCATATTAAACCATCTTCTGATCTTGTTTCCAGGAACCCTCCCTGATGCGCTGTTCTGCTTTGACTCCCAGGACATCACATGCCTCTTCTTTTCCTCCCAAATGGCTCCTTCATGGAATCTTTTTCTCACTTCTTCCCGGCTCCCAGACCTCTCAAATGGGCCCTGGAGCTCAGACTTAGAATTCTCAAGGATTCTCCTAAATAAGTGAGTACTTAACTGATAGATATCTTTGTGCTGGGATTTCCCTGGTGGTCCAGTGGTTAAGAATCTGCCTTCCAATTCAGGAACACAGGGATTGATCCTGGTCAGGGAACTAAGATCCCACTTGCCACAAGGTAGTGAAGCCTGGACACTGCAACTACTGATACTACATGTCTTAAAAAAATAAAATAAAATCTTTTTACAAACGGGCTTCCCATGGTTTGAGTATTTTTCTCTTTATGATTCCTCTCCAGTGGGAAACACTGAGCAAAAGAGCCATGTAGGGTAGACTGCCTTATCATGTCAGTACTGACCATGGTTGCTTTACAGGGTTATCTTGGCTCAGAGCAGAGAGCTTTGGGATGCTGGGATAAGAAAGCTACCTTGTCTTTGCTTTAAGCTTCCACGTTCATCTATGAGAATGGTAATCTCGATTTGAATGCCAATGCAGGAGCTACATTTAGAAGGAAATTATGGTAGATTGCAAAAGTGGCCCCTCCTCTACATGCAGAAGAATGATTTCTAAACTCATCAGTCCCGGGTTCAAAAATCTATTCATACTCTGTTTATAGTGTGGCCTTGGGGAAAGTAAGACCTTCTGAACCTCTGTTTCCTGGTTAGTAAAACGAAGGCAGTAATATGTAGTTGTTGTGGGCAGTTCATTCATTCATTCGACAAACATGTACGGAGTGCCTGTCATGCACTTGGTGGTGTTTTTAACACTGGGAACCCAGCATGTTTGATAAAGCAGACAAACACTCATACCTTCTTGGGACTTACATTCTAGGAAAGAACAGACAATAACAAAATAAACAAAATTATCAAAGCTAGTATAAACGCTAAGAACAAAAATAGGAAATGGGATGGAGCGAGGGGCTTGCATTTGAGGCAGAGAGGACTCTCGTTAAGGTGACATTTGACTGGAGCAAGTCAAAGGTGAAAGAAGCAAGATCGTTTAGGTGCTGGAGCCATTACTGAGGAGAGAGATAATGGTGGCTTAGGATGGGCAGCCATGAAGATGGTAAAGATACCACACCCTGAGTGTGTGTGCGCGCGTGTGTGTGTGTGCACGCGCAGTCATTCAGTCATGTCTGACTCTGCAATCTCGTGGACTGTAGCCTGCCAGGCTCCTCTGTCCATGGTATTTTTCAGGCAAGGATATAGGAGTGGGTTGTCATTTCATCCTCCAGGGGCTCTTCCTGACCCAGGGATCAAACCTGCATCTCCTGTGTCTCCTGCATTGCAGGTGGATTCTCTACCGCTGAGCCTTGGGGAGGTGGGGTAGAAGGAGAAGGACATGTGGTAAGGACTAGAAGGTTCCACCTGCCAAAGTATAAGAATGGAGTTACCATTGAGATTGAGAGTGGAACAGGCATGGGCGAGATCAGGAGCTTTTGGAGCAAATTCACTGGAGAAGTCTGTTCACTTTCAGGTGCAGAGAGCAGGCAGGTAGGTGGATGCATGAGTCTGGAGCTCATGGAAGTAGCCCAGGCTAGCAGGACAAATCCAAGCTTAAATAAGAGAATCAGATAAAGTGTTTGGATCCCTGTGAATCTTAGAAAGAAGACAGACAGGTCCATGCCAGGCTGACTCCCTGCTAACTTGAACGTATCAACGTGCACAATTTATACTGACGCCTCTGTAAAATCGCGCACTTTTTACACGTCACAGGCCTTTGGAGTCTCTCATGAATGGGTGTGAGCAGTGTCATCAGGAGGACCTTCGGAGCTCTCCTCAAACACTCATGATTAACTCCCGAGTTAATCATGTCCTTGCCAGGATTCCAGCTCAACTGGTCAGGTCTTCATTCTATAAAAGCTCCCCACGTGGTTTTTGTGGACACCCAAGTTCCATCCATTGTCAGAACCTGGGGTGCTAAACTCATAACGCCAAGAATATTGTAAAAGTGGGGGAGGGGGAGTTACTGGGGGCAAGAAGGAGGCTGTGGTGGCGGCGGCTGAGGAAACAAGATGGTAGATTTTCTGAAAGTACTGCCTGGTTACAACAAAAGCAATTTTGGTAGATTTCATGCCGACTCTGGGTGCAAAGCCTCGAACCGACGTCCCTCGGTCTCCCTGCCCACTCCGGAGTACCCATCTGAACAGATCATCGTGACAGAAAAAACATTCTTTTGGGCTTCCTACATCAGCAATGGGACAGAAAGAATGCCGCCAAGAAGAGAGACCTGGAGCCAATGGACCTGGAAGATGAGAGCTCGGCACCCTGCGCCCTGCACGGACTACAGCCCCAACGTGCACGAGGACACTTAAGACTCACCCTCCCCTACAGGCGCCTCCTGTCTTGTCTGCTCCTCGCCCACCTGCCTTGTGGTAGCGCCCCCGACTCTCACCCCCACCCCCACCCCACCCTCACTCCTCCAGAGGCCCACCACGCCGCTTCCACACCGCCTCCAACCTCATAGGAGCGAATGTATTTATTTTCCTTGAGTTTTTATTTATGCTGGTAAAATGGACCAAGTGATGGTTACAGTGGACGTCAGACCCAGTAGTGTGACGTCAGTAGAGGCTTAAAAAATATATATTACTCACCTTCCCAATCTCATCCAGTTCTCCTTCCTCCTCTTGCCCCCCAGTTCTCTGGAAAACTGGAGCATGTCTATGAGGTTCTAGAGCCGGAACCTTGCTGCGGCTGGCCGGGAAAGGTTGGGGGGGCCCTTCTCCCAGCCCTTCCTACCAGTCCAGGCCTTAAAAGACTTTGCCTTGTCTCAAGTTCCACTGGGACCTATTCTGTGCCCAGACCTTGTTCTAAGACTGAGTAAGGGGGAGAAGTCAGCCCTTCTGGATCTTTCTCTTAAGTCATTTTATCATGGACTAATACGTGTTCCATATCCACCCCAGTAAAAGGATCTTTCCTATAAAAAAAAAAGAGAGAGAGAGAAGGGGGAAAGAAATTTCCAAGTAATAAAGGTGGGTGTGCTTATCCTCACCTCCCAGGTGGCGCGTGTGGTAAAGAACCCGTCTGCCAGTGCAAGGAGACATAGGAGATGCAGGTTCGATCCCTGGGTCAGGAAGATCCTCTGGAGGAGGGCATGGCAACCCACTCCAGTAGTCTTGCCTGGAGAATCCCATGGACAGAGGAGCCTGGCGGGCTACAGTCCACAGCGTCCCAAAGAGTCAGACACGACAGAAGTGACTTAGCATGCAGGCAAGCATGCTTATCCTGGTTTTATAGGCAAGAAACCAGCAAATCAGGGATGAAACAAGTTTCATAGAGTCACATAGCTGGTGGCTGATGGCCAGGATTTGACGCAGGTTTCCAGGTCAGATTCAGCGGTGTTCTTGTCACCACACCACTCTGCTGCTTGGTCACTCGTCATCCCACTGAGGAGAAGAAAGCCTGTTCTGGGAGTTTGAGTGACAGAAACGTGTCAGGGGTAAGTTTCTGTGCCCTCTTAGCCAACTCTTCAGCCTGAAAGAGGTAAGGATTAAGTCAGTGTGTCCCAAATCCTAATATAATCAGAGTCGCCTGGAGGATTCCTATGCCTCCATCCCCAAAGTTAATGCTTCGTTAGCTCAGAGTGAGAAACACAGTCTTAGGTACAAAGTGCTGGATGCTCCAAACACTCAGTCATTTCTCGGAATCTTTCTTCCACTTCCCTCAGGTGCCCAGCATCGGATCGTGAACCTCCCCCAGCTTGGCTCTGGTCCCTGGGTCCTGGCAGGAGAGGGTTAAAGCCCTGAGAACTCGGGGCTCTTCTCTCATGAGAATGGAATGTGGAGGGGAGCAGCTGAGCTGGATTCGGGCTGTCCAGGGCTGAGCATGGCCATTGTTGCCGAACAATTGACCCCCAGGAACAGAACAGCAGCCGCTAATTATGGGACACTCGTGTTGTCATGTAATTATGAGGCCTCTGGAACCATTAGCATAAGAAACTAAGCTCACTGGCTTGTTTTGGTCAAAATTTTCCCAAACTGCTCTGGTCAGAAATCTGAAGAAGTAAGACTGTTTACTCAGAGTTTCATAAAAGACTCAGTCCAGAGAGTCTCAAGTTTTGGTCATGCTAAAATCTCCCAGTTGCTTGATACATATGTGGATTCTCGGACGCACTTCCAAAAACTTGGGTTTGGTGGAACTGAGTGGAAATGAAATTAGCCATTGAAATTCACAGAAGTCCAAATTTAGCCCTCCTTGGGAGTTGGCAGAAGTCCTGGCAACCATACTGGAGTTTTCTAAGTACCCTCACTCCCTTACCAAGGACTCTGATGCTCAAATGTTGTTGCCTGAGCCTTGTGAGTTAATCAACACATCCTCAAACACCAATTGAACCCCGAGATAGCTCACCAGGAAGACCAAGTTGAATGACTGAATTTCTCTGCACACAACCTCAGATCTGACGGGAAAGTAAGAATCACAGAGAAGACAATGATATAAAACTGGAGTGATAAAGGCTCTGAAGAGAGAAAGGAAGAAGGAGCAAAATGACCTCATCTGAGGGTCCTTCGGTGTCTGATCACTGAATCAGGAGACTTTAGACATGAGTCAGAAATCTATGGTAATCTAGCTTGGGCAAGATAGAATATGTGATATGTGTGTTTGTTTAATACAGCACGAGCTACAGCTGCTGCATAAATAACCAGAAACCAAAGAGAAATGCCCCCAGAGAGCTCTCTAGGCTTCAGTCTTCCACACTGACTTCCTAGGCCACCTGGACACCACCAACTTCCTGCCTCACACCCCCCACACTCTCCCATCTGGAAGATGCTACACCTCTTCCTTTAACGCCAATTTGAAAACTCCTAGGAAGATTTCTGCTTGGCCCAATGGGCTCCATTCTCCAGCTCTGGTCCAGGGAAAAATAGCTGCAATGATTGACAGCCCACAGAACCAAAGGGTGAAGACAGGATAGGAAGCCTCTCCCTCAATAAGAGGAGAGAAAGATTGAGCAAGATTTGGTCCCTATCGTTACATACCCTATTCCATTTAAATCTCACAACCGGGATGGGAGGAGGTAAACACTGCTAAAGTGTTCTAAGACCCTTGCATTGACTGGGAAGAAGATAAAAATACACATTAATGTTGGGCTTTGATAAATCAAGGACACTTGTTGTAGTCTCTATGGTAGTCTTTAAAGGAATAGTAAAAGTATGTATAATTATTAAGATGGCAAAAGAGGCCACAAAAACACAAACTTCAACAGAAAAAAATAAAGGATAAAGGAAAATAAAAATTACACACTAATATGGTAGATTTAAACTTAAATACATTCTTCAGTTCAGTTCAGTTCAGTCGCTCAGTCGTGTCCAACACTTTGCGACCCCATGAATCCCAGCACACCAGGCCTCCCTGTCCATCACCAACTCCCGGAGTTCACTCAGACTCACGTCCATCAAGTCAGTGATGCCATCCAGCCATCTCATCCTCTGTCATCCCCTTCTCCTCCTGCCCGCAGTCCCTCCCAGCATCAGAGTCTTTTCCAATGAGTCAACTCTTCGCATGAGGTGGCCAAAGTACTGGAGCTTCAGCTTCAGCATCATTCCTTCCAAAGAAATCCCAGGGCCTATCTCCTTCAGAATGGACTGGTTGGATCTCCTTGCAGTCCAAGGGACTCTCAAGAGTCTTCTCCAACACCACAGTTCAAAAGCATCATTACACTAAAAATAAATAGTCAAAAGGGTCAAAATAAATTCAAATATAAACCATATTAAAAAGTATAAAACTCATATGTTCTTTAGCAAGGGATAAATCTGAAATAGAAGGATACAGAAAAGTTGAAAGGAAGATGTCAGTGGGTTGCTTTTGGGAAGAGGATCTAAACATCTCTTTCATCAGAGGCCTGAATGAAATGAGTCCTATGCATGTCCAAAGGGACATGTGGCAGAAAGAGGAAATAGCACATGACAAGGTTTGAAGATGAGAATGAGTGGATTTTGAAGGCAGTGTTAATAGAATTTGGGATGAATTGGGTACTGGGGGCTGATGAGGGAAAGAACAGAATAAAGAATAACTTTTTGGTGTTTGAACCTGAGCAGAAAAATGCATGAAGTCATTGACTGAAATAAGGAGGAGTGAGGCGGCTCAGCAGTAAAGAATCTGCCTTGCCAATGCAGGAACTGCAAGAGATGTGGGTTTCGATCCCTGGGTCAGGAAGAACCCCTGGAAATGAGGAGGAAATGGCAATCTATCCCAGTATTGTTGCCTGGAAAATTTCACGGACAGAGGACCCTGGCAGGCTACAGTCCATGGAGTTGCAAAGAGTCAGACACAAGTGAGTGACTAAGCATGCAAGCACGAAGGAGAAACAGATGCTAAAGTGGGGAGTGAGGGGATCAATCAGTACTTTGGTATTCTGCTTTGGATGGTTTACATTGGAGATGCTTACTAGACATCAATTGGAAGTGTTAGGTTGCCAGGTGAATATATAAGCTGAGATCAAGGGAGATGTCAGAAGGTATAAAACTGAAAGTCATCAGTGTGTAAATGATATTTAAAAACAACTGTACTCAAAGCCTGCTGATGGTTGGATCAAAGTGTATAACCAGAAATAAGGAGATCATGATGAAAGAGGACTGGTAATTAGTAATAAGACCAATTCAGTACGGAATTTAAGTATTATATATTTCTAAAAATTAACTCTCAGAAAAGAATTGCCCTAAATTTTAGTCCTTACAAAATTTCATATTATGGGAATTCACTCTCAATTTCTTTGTTTCGAACAAAAATCCTGTCTGAGGAAGAAACAATGACCTGAAATGACCTCAATCAATGCTGGTTTGGGATGATTAGAGATGGCACCTGACAGAGTCAGTAAATAAGGAAGGCAAAGAAATTTGACACAGATTTAGTAATTATTGCTGGAGGTATCACCTCACAATTGCAGGCGGCGATGTCTTTGTAAACAAGCCTCTTAAAGCTTGCTTTAAAATCAATACAGGAAATGGTTGTCTGTGGAGTCATGCACAAACACCACTAGGACAAATTAAACAACCCAAACCTGTCCTGACATAACGCATTATTGTGGCTTGGGATACAGGTTTGCGTGAAAGCAAAAATATAGATTCAAACATTAACGTATCTCAAATGCCTTCAACGGAAATAAAGATAATGTGGTATGGAAAACTGTTAAGATGATTCCTCCCAAAATGGCCCTACAGATGACAAGAACACTGATGTCTGAGATGCCGGTGAAGACCTTGAACAAAATTGCTCCTTAAAATATGAGTGGCAGGACTTCCCTAGTGGCCCAGTGGTTAAGAATCCGCCTACCAATGCAGGGGATATGGGTTTGATCCCCGCTGGGAAGATCTCACAGGCCTCAGGGCAACTAAGCCTGTAAGCGTAAACTGCTGAAGCCCTGTGCTCCAGAGCCCGTGCTCTGCAACCAGAGAAACCACCACAGTGAGTAGCCCCTGCTCGTCACAGCTAGAGAACAGCAGCAGTGGAGACCAAGGGCAGCCAAAAATAAATAAATTTTGTCAAAAATAAATGGAAAAAAGCAATAAAGCAATAAATAAAATTATTTTTTGTAATATATAGTTCTATATGTGTGTAATTATTCCAAAAAATTTTGTAAGTAAACATGTTTCCACTATGCCCTAAAGGTTTTGTTTTGTTTCGTTTTTTAATATTTAAGATGACTAAGAATCTGGTGCTGCTGCTGCTGCTAAGTCGCTGCAGTCGTGTCTGTGCGACCCCATAGATGGCAGCCCACTAGGATCCCCTGTCCCTGGGATTCTCCAGAGGCTATTCTAAATTGGAAAATGGATGGAGATATGTGTTATATTCTGGCTGGCCCTGTATTTAAGCATGCATGGTACTGGATATTCCTGTGGCTGTAAAGGGCTTCCCTGGTGGCTCAGATGGTAAAGAATCCACCTGCTATGAAGAGACCTGGGTTCAATTCCTGGGTTGGGAAGATCCCCTGGAAGAGGAAATGGCAACCCAGCTGTTAAAGGGCTTTCAAAGTGGTGCTAGTGGTAAAGAACCTACCAGTGCAGGAGATGTAAGAGACGTGGGTTGGATCCCTAGGTCAGGAAGATCCCCTGGATGAGGGCATGGCAATTCACTCCAGAAATCTTGCCTGGAGAATCCCATGGACCGAGGAGCCTGGCGGGCTATGGTCCATAGAGTCGCAAGGAGTCGGACTTAGAGACTTAGCACACGTGGCTGTAAAACTAATGCAAAGTTATGGTGCTGTCTCCACATAGGAGGCGTGAAGAGAAAGACCTAGTTGACTCCTGAGAAAACCTGAGGCCCAGGTCCCCACATAAAGAGCACTCTGAAACCATTGCTGGAGCCAATAAGAGCAATGCTCCTATCACATTTCTCTGAGCCAGACTCCGAATACTGCTGAGGGTGCAGCGTTCTGAAGAATGAGGAGTGTGTACGTGTACATGTGTGCACATGCACACGCGTGCACACACACACACGCACACCAGATGTTATCAAGGTGAAGGCAGAATCACGGAGGATGGGGACAGTCATCTTGAGACTATTCTCACAAATATAGACCAACATCATCAACAAATAAGGTTGGGGTGGGAATACCCTTAGTCTTCAACACAGAAGCCTCCATCTGCCCACTGAGGGTTTCAGTCTCCCACTGTAAAGGACACCAAAAAGGGAGCACAGAACTGGCATGAGGGAACCAAGCAGCTGATCAGGCAGCTAGGGGAGCAGCATTACAGAACCATGACCTGATAGGGATTGCCACCTTAGTTCCACAGACTAATTTGCCAGAAACTATTTCATATACTGAAGGTGAGACTCTTAAAGCTAAGAGCGAGGGCTTTCAAGATCACATGGGGTGGTTGCAAAAGGAAAGACTCCTTTTACTGCCTGGGAATCTCCAAGGGAAGTTGGTTAACTCTTTACATGCCACTACTTATTTAGGACTTCCCTGGTGGCTCAGACGGTAAGGCATCTGTCTACAATGCAGGAGACCCGGAGTCGATCCCTGGGTCGGGAAGATCCACTGGAGAAGGGAATGGCAAAACTATTGCCTGGAAAATCCCATGGACAGGGGAGCCTCGTAGGCTATAGTCCATGGGGTCACAAAGAGTCAGACACGACTGAGCAACTTCATTTCACTATAGTAATGAGCTTTTCCTTTAGCTTGACATCTCTTCAATCTGATTGACCCACTCCCAAAAAGGGGGGGGAAATGAGAATCAGAAGAGGCCTCCCCCCGCCAACAGTGGGCCAGGGCACTTCCCTATCTCTGTGTTGCCCAGTAGGTACAACAAATATACAAACATGTACCAATTTCCAGTTAAAGATGATGAATTGAACCCAAGCATTGCGCTCTGCTCTCTTTAGAAATTTCATGAAAGCAACGAAAGGGGATTTAGCAACAGCAAATAAAGCACAGATTAAAAAGGACCAATAAGAGTAAAAACAACAACAAAATTTTGAAAGATGGAACAAGTGAAGCATATTTAGCTGAGAACTAAGAAAGCTGAGTTCTAAGACAGCAGGTGTAAATCCAAGAACCAACTCAATTTGTATAAACCCCCTCCCACCTTGCCAAAATAATCAGCAATTGTTATCAGGAATCTCTAGAGGCAGAGAAGATTCAAGGAGAAGCTGGATGGTGGGTTGAAAGTCTGTTGGGGAGACAGGCCAATATCCTTGCCCCTTCCCCTCCCCGACTCTTCATACCCAGACAGAGGACTGAAGGTCTAGTCTCCGAACAAAGGACACCAAGCCACACTGAAGGAAACAAAGAACAAAGTCAACACTCGCTCCCTGGATTCTGAAACTCCCGACTCCTCCCTTACTCATCTTCGGAGAGTGAAGGCCAGGCCCTCTTCCTCCAGGCAGGCGACTGTGAAAGCTTTCTCTGGGAATCAGAGGAGTGCATCAGGAAAGTCCTGAAGCTACTAACATTGAGCTTGCCCATGGATATGTCCAGTTAAGGGGCTTCCTCAGTGGCTCAGCAGTAAAGAATCCGCCTGCAAGGCAGGAGACTCAGGTTCGATCTCTGGGTCAGGAAGATCCCCTGGAGGAGGTCATGGCAACCTATTCAAGTGTTCTTGCCTGGAGAATCCCATGGATAGAGGAGCCTGGTGGACTACAGTTCATAGGGTCGCAGAGAGTCAGACACGACTGAAGTGGCTGGGCACGCATGCATGACCAGTCAAATCACTCACAGGGAGTTTCACAGTCAACAAGCTCGGCTCATGCTGTCAGAGCTTCTGATACATTCGATAGGCCCCCATTATTAAATAGGTTCAGATAACTAAGGACTACCAGATATCTGAGAAAACCTCTGATGTGAAAGTCAGAACTCAAACTTGTTTTTTAAAAAAATGGCTGGCAGGATAATGACCCCCTCAAAACGTCCATGTCTGAATCCCCAGAACCTGTAAATGTGCTAAATGCATTACATGGCTGCAAAGGCAAGTAAGTTTGATAATCAACTGACTTTGAGATGAGATTATCCTGGGTTATCCAGATGAACCCAGTCTAAAGACATGCATCCTGGAAGGCTGAGGACATTTCCTGGCCATGGTCAGAGAGAGATGTGACAACTAGAGAAAGAGTCAGAGCGTTGTGAGTTTCTGGCTTTGCAGATGAGAAATGGAGCTGTGAGCAAGGAATGTGGTGGCCTCTAAAAGCTGCGAAAGCCTGGAAAATGGAGTCTCCAGAAAGGAACACAGTCCTATGATTATAGCCCAGTGAAACCTGTTGTTGTTGTTCAGTTGCCCAGTCAGGTCTGACTCTTTGCAACCTCAAGGACAGCAGCACGCCAGGCTCCTCTGTCCTCCACTATCTCCTGGAGTTTGCTCAAATTCATGTCCATTGAGTTGGTGATGCTATCTAACCATCTCATATTGAACTTTTTTTTCCCTACAGAATGGTAAGACCATAAATTTGTGTCATGTTAATTTGTTACAGCAGCAGTAAAAACCAATACAAAGGGATTTCAAAAAAGAGATATGATTCAGGAAGAAGACCTCTTTTTACTAAGTATTCATTTCCTCAAAGGTATGAAGGGTTGCAAGCATGAAACAGGAACAGGATTCTATTTTTGAGAAAAGCAACATTCTGAGAACAAGAGGGTGCTCTTAAAGTTAAAAATAAGATAGGAGAAAAAAAAAATTTTTTTTTAATCAGTAGCAGGGTTGGAAGATATAGATGAGGAAATCTCCCAGAAAGTGGACCAAAAAGACAAAGATATAGCAAATTGGCAAGAAAGGTAAGAAATGATCCAAATAAGAGGAGTTCCAGAGGAGCATAGGGGAGTACATAAATGGGTTCTGGTAGCAATTTCGCTGTGGGAGAAGGTCCCCATGCCAATAAGCAATTCTCAGACCCCAGCTGGGAGTCCTACAATTCAACTCGATTCTGACACCATCTACCTGGATGAGGCATCAGATTCCATGGGTAAATGGTTCAATCCTATGTGACTCTCTCACCCAAGCCAATCACAGGTCTCGTTTTTCCACCTGTGCTTCTGACCTCACTGGGTAGAAATCAGATTCCAATCACCCCCTCCTCAGGTTTCAGCAATTTGCTGGAGTGGCTCATAGGACCCCAAGAAATGATTTATTTACTAGATTGCTGGTTTATTATAGAAAAGATAAAACTCAGGAACTGCCAGATGGAAAAGCTGTGCAGGGCAAGGTGTGGAGGAAGGGCACAGGGCTTGCAAGCCCTCTCCAGGACAGCCACTGTCTCCGCATCTCCGTGTGCTCACCAATCTGGACGCTCTCTGAACCAGGTCCTTTGGGGTTTTTTTGGAGGCTTCATTATCATCTGCCATTGGTGACTGATTCACCCTCCAGCCCCTCTCCCCAACTTCAGAGGTTGGAGTGGGGGATGGAGGGTGGGGTACTGAAAGTTCTAACCCTCTAATGACAGGGTTGTTTCCCCTCGCAACAAGCCTCCATCCTTAGGTTACCTAAGGGCTATCCAAAAGTGCCCTCATTAACATAACAAGACACTCTTCTCACGGGAAATTTGAAGAGTGTTAGTAGCTCTGTGCCAGGAAAGGGGTCAAAGACTAAACGTATACTTCTCATTATCACAATATTACCGTATGTCAGTAACAAAATAATAGCAATTCTCCCCAAAGAAAAGGATCTCAACTTCCAGATTGAAAAAGTCCATAAGTATCTAGCAAGACACACACACAAAATGGACTAAAGCAGGGGTCCTCAGCCTGCAGGCCATGAACCAGTACCTCCTGTCAGATCAGCAGTGGCATTAGATTAGAAATGTAAAAAGAAATCAGTGCACAATAAATGCAGTGCACTTGAGTCATGCCCCCAACCCTGATCCACTGAGAAACTGTCTTCCACGAAACCTGTCCCACGTGCCAAAGAAGTTGGGGCCCACCAAAAGGATACCATTGTGAGATTTCAAAACACTGGGAGCAAATAGAAGATTTTTAAAAATATTTGATTACTTTTAGCCTACTTAATCTGTCCATTTCAGAGTAGAATATGATAAGACGTCCAGTGACAAATAATGAATTACCAACATCTCCTTGAGGTTCTGTGTTGACAGATCCATCTCATCTCTTGAATTCTTTCCTTCAGCTGTTCTGTTTTCATGCTTAATATCGCTTCTTTTAAACAATTTCTTAGTTTTTCTTCACACTCTTTACATCTTCCTTTATTTCTCTGAGTCTTTTTGTAATGCTTATTTTAAATTCTGGATCCACCGGTCTCGTTAATTCTGTGTCAGGTGGGATGCACTTAGTTTCTTGTCTTTCTTCCCTAAGAAAGGCACTCCCTGGCTAGTTATTTTGGGGGCTGTGAGTTCATGGTTCCATGATGCCAGCAGAGCACCTTGCTGTTCTGTGTTTACTCCACTGACACGGGAGGTCTGGGCTGTGGCTTCCAGTTTCTATGGTGAAGTGACCGTCAAAGGTGGTATCACGGCGTTTCAGGAGCAGCAGAGGTGGGACTTTTAAAAAGCTTTCCTTCATCCCAACAACGGGTTTTTATCCTGGTTCTTAAAAGTGCCAGCTCATCACACTGATAAAATCAGAATACCTGGGAATTTACAATACGCATCTCCAGAGGTCTGGGGATGTGCATTGATTTTCTCAACACTGTATTTTAGGGAAAAAAAATTCAAACTTATAAAACAGTTGGAAAAGATAGTATAATGAACACCAGTGTGATCTTCACCTGGATTCACCAAACGTTGCCACATTTGCTTTCACCCTCTCTGATTCTTTCTCTCCCTTCCTCTCTCTCTCTCCCTGCTTCATGGGAGTACAGAGTGTTTTGTTTCATTTTGCTGAACCATTTGAAAGTAACTTGCAGACATAACTTTTCATCTCTAACACTTNTCCTTCCAAGGAGTAAGCGTCTTTTAATTTCATGGCTGCAATCACTATCTGTAGTGATTTTGGAGCCCCCCAAAATAAAGTCTGACACTGTTTCTTCTGTTTCCCCATCTATCTGCCATGAAGTGATGGGACCAGATGCCATGATCTTTGTTTTCTGAATGTTGAGCTTCATGCCAGCTTTTCGACTCTCCTCTTTCACTTTCATCAAGAGGCTTGTTAGTTCCTCTTCACTTTCTGCCATAAAGGTGGGGGCATCTGCATATCTGGGGGTTATTGCTATTTCTCCCAGCAATCTTGATTCCAGCTTGTGCTTCTTCTAGCCCAGTGTTTCTCACGATGTTCTCTGCATATAACTTAAATAAGCAGGGTGACATACTCCTTTGCCTATTTGAAACCAGTCTGTTGTTCCATGTCCAGTTCTAACTGTTGCTTTCTGACTTGCATTAGGTTTCTCAAAAGGTAGGTCAGGTGGTCTGGTATTCCCATCTCTTTCAGAATTTTCCAGTTTCTTGTGATCCACAGTTAAAGGCTTTGGCATAGTCAATAGAGCAGAAATAGATGTTTTTCTGGAACTCTCTTGCTTTTTCCATGATCCAGCGGATGTTGGCAATTTGATCTCTGGTTCCTCTGCCTTTTCTAAAACCAGCTTGAACATCAGGAAGTTCATGATTCACATATTGCTAAAGCCTGGCTTGGAGAATTTTGAGCATTACTTTACTAGAGTGTGAGATGAGTGCAATTGTGTAGTAGTTTGAGCATTCTTTGGCATTGCCTTTCCTTGGGATTGGAATGAAAACTGACCTTTTCCAGTCCTGTGGCCACTGCTGAGTTTTCCAAATTTGCTGGCCTATTGAGTGCAGCACTTTCATAGCATGATTTTTCAGGATTTGAAATAGCTCAACTGGAATTCTATCACCTCCACTAGCTTTGTTCGTAGTGATGCTTTCCAAGGCCNGCCTTTCCTTGGGATTGGAATGAAAACTGACCTTTTCCAGTCCTGTGGCCACTGCTGAGTTTTCCAAATTTGCTGGCCTATTGAGTGCAGCACTTTCATAGCATGATTTTTCAGGATTTGAAATAGCTCAACTGGAATTCTATCACCTCCACTAGCTTTGTTCCTAGTGATGCTTTCTAAGGCCCACTTGATGTCACATTCCAGGATGTCTGGCTCCAGGTGAGTGATCACACCATAGTGATTATCTGGGTCATGAAGCTCTTTTTCGTACAGTTCTTCTGTGTATTCTTGCCACCTCTTCTTAATATCTTCTGCTTCTGTTAGGTCAGGGATCAAATCCTGCAGTAGAAAAGCACAGATCTAACCACTGGACTGCCAGGGAATTTCCCAGCATTTCTTTGTTAATTCCTCAAATCTAAGTTTCTACAGTTTCTCCAGGGTAGAGTTTGAGGACAAGAGCCACCAACTAGGGATCAAATGTCACCTTGTAGCCCTTAGGCTTTGTATGTATCTATTTCCCAAGGTTGATGTATTTGGTATATGATAAAGCAGTGGAGAGATATCAGCATTATAAGTGAAATAACAGTCCAGAAAAACTGAAAGCAATCTTAATGCAAAATTAAGTCTGATCTTGAATTTGTTCATAGTATTGTTAAGAGTATATGAATTATTTCTTCATTGAAAACAAAATATACTAAGACTAAATTCACTCACTCTATCCATAGCCCATTTCAATGTGGGTTTTAAAAGCCTAAAATGGCACTTAAAGTTACATGACATGGTTTTTAAATTGCCTTTAAAAAAAATTTCTTATAATAGTGCGTCTTCCCCCATATTTTTACCATACTAGATATTATAGAATTTTAATGTTTTTTTCCAAGAGATGATGTTTCATTGTGTTTTAATTTGCATTTCAGTAGATATCAGTGAACTCAAGCATCTTTTTACAAGCAAATTGTATTTGCCATTCATAATGTTTGCCTATTTTTAAAAAGAGATTTTTAAAGAACAAAACTGAGTTTTTCTTTCCCTCTACTCCTACCTTGAAGTAACTTATAGATTCTGTTGGTTTTTTATCCCTCTTAATTTTTCTCTAATTGCATACAAATATGTAGACACTTAGATGGTACTTGTAAGGTGATTATTCCAAAGCCACTCAAACACATAGGGATGGAGTGCGAGGTGTGGGGAATCACCAAGGAAGATCTGGTCATGTTCATTTCGGTTCAGTTGCTCAGTTGTGTCCAACTCTTTGCAACCCACGGACTGCAGCACGCCAGGCTTTCCTGTCCATCACCAACTCCTGAAATTTACTCAAACTCATGTCCATTGAGTTGGTGATGACATCCAACCATCTTATCCTCTGTCATCCCCTTCTCCTCCTGCCTTCAATCTTTCCCAGCTCAGGGTCTTTTCCAGTGAGTCAGCTCTCTGCATCAGGTGGCCAAAGTATTGGAGTTTCAGCTATAACATCACTCCTCCCAATGAACACCCAGGACTGATCTCCTTTAGGATGGACTGGTTGGATCTCCTTGCAGTCCAAGGGACTCTCAGGCATCTCCTCCAACACCACAGTTCAAAAGCATTGATTCTTTGGTGCTTAGTTGGCCATGTTAGTCTAAGACAAATAAAAATCTTAAATAGAATCATAGTCAAA
This sequence comes from Neotragus moschatus, assembly GCA_006410615.1. NCBI lineage: Eukaryota > Metazoa > Chordata > Mammalia > Artiodactyla > Bovidae > Neotragus > Neotragus moschatus. Next base: position 160,699 of record SJYA01001847.1, on the reverse strand, counting down.
GGTGAAAAAAGGAGACATAAGCAAAAACTTCACCACAAAAGGGAATGAAACAAACACAGCAGTATAGAGATGCGAAGAGTATGTTTCTGAAAACTGAACCCATAAAACAGATGAAAATTTTGGGTGAATCAATTTTCAACAGCATGGGGAAAAATTAAACACTCTTAAAGAAAAAGGATGAAGAATGAGGTCCTAGAACAACAGATCAGTTAACAAAAGAATGGGCAATACTAAGAAAAATATTAAGAAAATGAACAATGATATTGCAACATTTTAAAGATTGCAGGAAGATGTGAGGAAAATAATACAGAACGTAGAGGTGAAAAACAAGAGAATAAGAAAACCCAAACAGGAAAAAGAACAGAGATCCCATATATGGTAATTGGTATTCATAAAGAAGAGACCCGAATAAACTGTTTTAGAAAAAACATTTGAAACATAAAAGAGGAAATCTTTCCTAATATAAAAGAGGACTTCAGATTGAAGCAGGAAGCAGCCCACCAAAGAGAGGAAAAAGAAAAAGACAATAACAAAGCAAATTCTGATATAATTATTTCATTTTACATATAAATAGAAATTTATGTAAATATCCATGGAGAAGAAATAGAACTTTGACTTTTCTGCCATTCAGTTTGCTGCCAGAAGACAGAAAAGGTTTGAAGGAGTAAAAGGAATTTGGTCCCAGAATTCCAAGCCCAGACAGGATACCTGTTACCTGTTAAAGAAACAGACAAGATGTTATTAAACACTGGAGAATTTGAGGAGATAACTTTAAAACTCTTCCTCAAGAACTACTCGAATAAATAAATATCTTTGAACATGAAAGTTGTGTCATCGAAGGGTTGTGGTAAGCCTCAAATCCCAACTATGGAATTGACTTAATAACTATGAGAAATATAAAACAGAATGGAGATATTCAATTCCTTGACAGAGAAAGGCACATGATACAAGAATTAATAATTTCATTATAATGCACTGGAATCACTAGCGGTAAAGGACCCGCTTGCCAATGCAGTGATGTAAGAGACGTGTCTTCCGTCTCTGGGTCGGGAAGATCCCCTGGAGGAGGAAATGGCAAGCCACTCCAGTATTCTTGATTGGGAAATCCCATGGACAGAGGAGCCTGATGAGTTACAGTCCATAGAGTCACAAAAAGTCGGACATGACTGAAGCAACATAGCATGCACGTAATACAGTGGAACAAAAATTCAGGATACGTAGATAAGTAAGCCTGGGAGTTTAGATCTGGAGTGGAGACTGACCAAGGAAAAAATAAAAGGAAGTAAAAATGTATATTTTCTTACTCTTATAGAGAGAGATGACAGACCAGGTCTTCTAAAACTGATGAATTAGAGAATATAGGGTTAACTGTCTTCAATTATTAATAGATCCAAAGCGTGGAATCTATGTGGTCATTAATTACTTTTAAAATTATAAGCAGTACAGCAAAAGACACAAAGCAAATAACACTGCCGTGAATCACAGCACAAAAGACACAGCCTAACAACACTTTTATTTATTTTGAAATTAAAAAAATTTTAATGGCATCATTAAATTTATCAGCAAGGATGAGGCATTCAATAAACTGCTGGGAAAACAGGTTAGCTATTTGAAGGGAAAAAAATCAATTACCTTATGCTTCACATGCGAGTAAGTTTCATATGGATCCGAGAATTATATATAAAAATGGAAGCATAAAAGCCAAATTAAAAGAAAGATTACAAAGTTTTCTGTATAACTGTATGCAAACAAATTTTAAAACTTGAATTAAAACAAAGGTTAAAAACTCCAAAAACCCAAAGGGGAATTTACCAGGTGAATCCCCAGAGCCAGGTGGGAAGTCTGACCCTGAATGCCCTTCCTTCCACAGTCTTTAGTCAAATCTCTAACACTTTTAAACAACAGAAATTATTATGGCAATAAATGAAAATGAGATATACATTTTTTTTTTAAAAAAAAAAAAAACTTACTTGAATTAAAACATAAAATACAGTTCCAGAATGTCAACAAAACATTTAAGTAAAACAAAATGATTCAAAAAAATTATGAGTAAGAGGGAAAGCAAAGCTGTTCTAGGAATTGCAAACAAACAAGAAAAAGGCAGGGCTGCAATGCTAACATCAAAGTAGACTTCTCTTAAACATTCCAATATTGTCGCAGTCTCTTGCCATTTAAATAATTCCAATGCATAATGAAGTTAAAATGCAATTATTTTTACAAATTATGCAGACTCAGTGTAAAAAAGTAGACAAAGCATGAGAACGGACCACTATAAACCCAATTCTGAATGTACCTGCAAAAAATATTAAATAAAATAAAGCAAATAAGAGATAATGTGAGATGAGATTAAAAATGTTAACAGAAAAAAAGTGTGAGATTAAGCAATGATTGTTCTGAATTTGATAGACTCTCCATATAAAAAGAAAAAGAATCATCTCAATAAATGCCTCAAAATCATTTTAAAAAAACAGTATCTACCTCTGATAGCAATGTTTCATAAAATAATAATAGAGGGATATTTTCATAGCATGAACTCCTCCCCTCCCCCTGAAATTTCACACTGACAACAAATGGCTGTTAGCCTCACAATCAATGGGAAGACATTCAGGAACATTCCCTTTAAATGAGAAAAACAAAAGAGACTGCTATCGCTATCCTTTTTGCACTTTCTTCTGAGGTGCTATAAGTGTCACTCGGCAAAAGAATGAAATAAGAGGTGTAGCTATTAGAATAAAAGCAAAGTGATCAATATGTGCACATTATATAATTTTCTATGTACGGAAAAAAAAAATAAGAAAATCAATTAAAAACCTGTTAGAAATAATCATCATCTCAGTGAAAGCAGGTGGTTTAAAAATAAATACACTAAAATCAATAGTTTTCCTAGATTTCCAACAATGACCAATTAGAAAATATGGCAGATTTTAAAAATTGCACTCAGGTAAACAATAAAAGTAAAAGATATCTAAAAATTAACTTTAAAAACTATTCCTGATCTATATGGAAAAAAAAACTACTACTACTTAACTTTATTAAAGTATCTAATAGTTTTTAAAAAATAAGAAAAAGAAAAATAATATTTTGGGGGATAAGAACAAATTGGTTGGGGTAAACACTTTTAGAAGGTAATCGGTAGCGTCTATCTAAGTAGCAAGTAACTATACCCTTCTATTCAGCAAACCCAATTCCAGGGACTCTACAGAAATTCTACCACAAAATACAAAATTACTGTATGTAGAATGACTCAAGAATTTTGACCCGAGCAGTTGGGTACAGTTTCTAAAGTTAGCAAAGTTTATCAAATTGACAATATGTAGTGACAGCCTTAAGAAAGGTTACCCTTGTTTTTCTATTCTTAGGAAATAAGTACGGTCATGCTCAGAGTTAGTTTCTGGGAAATTTACTGCAGTGGTGTTTATAATATTGAAAAAATGCAAACAACTTAAATGTTAAACAGTGGAATACTGGGAAGCACTTTAACACTGATGTAGAAGAATGTTCAGTGATAATGAAACAGATACAAGATACACTGTAACATGAAAAAATCATATTACAGGATGACAGTTTCTGCATGTACAATGTGTTTGAAATTTGGCCAAAAAAAACACAAAAACCCAGCATACAGATATGATATGAATATGTCTAGAAAAAAAAAAAACTAGAAAGATACAGACCAAGTTGTTGACAATAGTTGTCTCTGGGTTATAGATATGATTCTTAATTTTCCTTCCAGATATCTTTTCTGAATTTTTTCCAATAATTGTCTTACTTTCATAAAATAAAAATGTTTTTAAATCGCTTTTTTCTTTTGTACAAGGTCCCAAGGGAACTCAACTTGCTACCTTGACATGCTAAGAGTACTTTATGATTTTGGAAAAGTTTCTTTTCTTCTTTTCCTTCGAGGATTTCTGTTGCTCATCTGTAAGCCAGAGGGCTGGTGATAGCCCAGGTCATCTGCGCCCTTGTCATGCTCTGGGGCTTCCTTTAAACCACCACCATTCACCCCAAGAGACCCTTATGGTACTGCTCAGAGTCTGTTGCTGGTAAATTCATTCTGACCCCTGGACCCTAACCACACCAGTGCTGACTCAACTTCTAGTTGCCATCATTTCCATATTGCCTAAGGGCTTCCCTTAGTGGCCAGAACTCTCTCCCAACTCCTGCATCCATCTAAGTGCTGGGGACCTAAAGGAATCCCCAGCCAGGAGCAGCCTTCAAGCAAATACCACCCAAACTGGCATACAGATACCCCAGCTTCCTCCAGAATTCTCCACTGGGATGGACCTTCAGTTGCCCACTGTGGCAATGGGCTTGACCATGCACCTCTTACTGGCTTCCTCTCCTTCTCTGCCTTGATCCCCTGCCTGTGTATCTTGGGATCACCTTCCAAAAAACCACATGCTCTGGGATTCTTGTCTCAGATATTTGCTTTTGAGCAACCCAAAGGAAGATAACTCACACTCACTCTTCATCTCCTCTCCTCTCAAATCTCCAGTCCCCACCACCTCAACTGTGGACCTTGTCTTCTAGTTTGTAGAGGAAATAGAAACAGTCAGGCATAACAGGCATTCTCAGAAGAGACTTGAAAGGCTAACACACATATGACAACACACTCAGCGTCACTGATGATCAGGCTTGTGTGCTAAGTCGCTTCACTTGTGTCGGGCTCTTTTCAAACCCATGGACTCTAGCTCACCAGGCTCCCCTGTCCATGGGATTTCCTAGGCAAGAATACTGGAGTGGGCTGCCGTTGCCTTCTCCGGGGATCTCCCCTCCCGCAAAGGGGTCAAACCACATGTCTCTTATGTCTCCTGCATTGCCAGATGGCTTGTTCACCATCAGCGCCAGCCGGGAAGCTGGATGACCCAGGAAATACAAATGAAAACAACTGATAGACCATTTCATAAAGCCAGTTTGAGGAGAATTCTCTGACAAGACCAAACGTTGTGGAGGAGGCGGGATAAACAATACCTCTCATACATTCTAGGCGAGGGTGCTGGTTCTCTCACCTTGGAGATTTGGCAAAACCCGGTAAAGTCAGAGATGTGTCTGTCCTGTGATCCAATGACCCTATGATCCAATCCTCCCACTTTTAGGAAAACACCCCAGAGTAGCTCTTACACATGGGCTCGAGGATAATCACTCCAGCATGAATATAAATAGGAAGAGAAGAAGGAAACAAACTCACGGCCTGTCAGTAGGGTACTGGATAAGGAAATTTAAAACCATTCTTAGGCTATAACACTATGCTAAGGCAAATGAACGACAGCTACTAACAGAAAGGTAAGTGGATCCTAAAAGCACACGCTGAGTAAAGACAAGCTGTATACATTATGCACACACATTGTGACACTGTTTTATGTAGATATCAGAAGTCTCCAGAACAGTGTAGTATATTCTCTGTGATCATATACAATGCAATGAGTTTTAAAACTTGGGGAGAGCTTGTTATCTTTAAACACAGGTAGTGACAGCGGCTGAGCTTCCCTGGTGGCTCAGTGGTAGAGAATCTGCCTGCCAAGGCCAGAGACACAGGAGACGCGGACCGGATCCCTGGATTGGGAAGATCCCCTGGAGAAGGAGGCGGCAACCCACTCCAGCATTCTTGCCTGGAGAATCTCATGGACTGAGGAGCCCGCCGGGCCAGAGGCTGTATGGGGTCACAAAGAGTCGGACAGGCCTGAGACAACAACAGCAAGAGGTGACAGCGGTTACTTTTGGGGACTGGAGTGAGGAAGTCTCCAAGCGTATCTACAACGTTTAACTTCTTCAAAAGAATTTTATTCCATTTCTTTAAAAAGGGAGAGTAGATGAAGGGAGAGGAAGATGGAGAGTGAGAAATAGAACAAACCAAAGCAAATACAGCAAAACAGAAACCTTTGCTAAACCTTGGTGGCAAATCCGTGCTCTTTTGAAATACTAAACGCTGTATTTTTTCTGGATGGTTGCAATATCTCTAAATTAAAAAAAAAACAACTGATTAGAGGTGACGGAAATGTTGTCTTGATTGTGATGGTAGTTACATGAATGTGGGTCTCGGTCAAGGCTCCCTGAACTGGACACCTAGAATGGGTGCATGTTCCCACATGTAAATTATACCTCAGTAAGTCGATCTTCAAAAGGAAGGACAAGTCAGTGAGATGTTGACTGGCAGGTCTCCTGTGGGACCCGGTTCTACATGGAAGTGCACAGAGGGAAGACATGCCACTAACTCAGGGCAGCCTTGAGGCTCTGCCCCCCAAACTTCAGGACCTCAGGGCAAGTGGGACACTCCTTGCTTTGGGGAAGGAGTGGACCAAGCCCTCCTCACAAGGTCTAATCGGAGAGTTTTGGGGGCTGGGGAAGCTCTCTCCTGCCATGAGTTCATCATGTCCTCTGGCATCTCAATGTTCTCTCCATTTAATTTTTAAGAAGCACCAACACATCAGAAAAGAAGCCTGCCCTGAAATCGCTGTTTGGATGAACGTGACATTTGAAGGCCAGCAACAGAAACTGGAGGAGCTGATGTGTTTGCAACTCACAGCCTCATCTCACGGCCCACCCTCCCAAACAGTAAACACACTTGGGGAGCGGGGGTGGGGGAAACGTTTGCCTGGATGGATAAATAGAGCTCAGTAGACAGACTCTCCATGAGGAAAGGAAAGAAAGAGGAAGGAAGGGAGACAGGCAGGCTGGCACAAATATACGGCTGTGTGCCAGGTCCCCTGTGCCATTCCATGTTCAAAGCCTGTGCCGTTACCCCCATGTGCGAGTTGAAAAGCAAGCTCAGAAGTGGGGATGTGTTGCTTTGCCAAGAACACAAAGCCAAGTTGTATTTGACCCAATCCGTGTGATATCAAGTTCCTTAGAATATGCCGGCAACAAAGAGAATTCCTCTTAACCTTTCCTCTCTCCTCTTTCCTCCTCTATGAGGAAAGGGGTTCAGCCAGACTGGGGGATGTATGATTGAGCTGTTTGGGGGTCAGAGGCAGGACAGAATAATTAATTGGATGGTGAAACTGAGGAAGACTGAAGAATCCTGGACAAGTCACCGGTTTCTGTGCTGGGGTCGGGCACAGAGTTAAGGAGCCTTCACAGAAAAAGCAGATGCTGGCAGAAAATGGAGGGATGGGATTGGCTTCAAATCTCTCTGTCCTCCAATAAAGGAGTCCTGAGACAACTGAACTTCTTATTATAGACTTGGGGAGAGAGGGGTACGCTAGGGAGTTGGCGATCCTTCCACAAATGAGCCTTATTGTGGTTAGACTTTCTTCTCAGAGTCTAGGATGATTCCTCAATATAAGGGGTCCAGGTGGAAAATTCCAACCCAAGGTGAGCCAATATTTTGGTGAGATTTCTTCCACTTCCAATAGGCAGGGGAGAAAACCACATTCACATATCGTCATATAACATAATAACATAATAATGGTGAATTTTTACAGTTGCCCAACAGTGAGATAGAAAAAGAAATAACAAAAAAGTGAAAACCCTGGGTAATTGTTCCAGTTAAGTTCAATTAAACATGCCCATAGGTAGAATAGATACGGTAGAAAATATCTTGTCAGAATCCAATTTCCTTGATCAACACACTTGCCAGAAGACAAGGAGGTTATTATTTCATTTGTTGATAAAGATTGCAGTGTAGCGGAAAGGACAGAAAATTTCGAGTCAGGCAAATCTAAGCCACGTCAGCTCTCTAGCCACAGACAAGTAAAACCCACCAAAACATGGGCATAATCATATCTACTTCAATAGGCTGCTGGAGGCTTAAATGAGATGATGCAGGGGAAAGAGTGATTTGAAAATGTACCCCCCCAATAGTCATAGGAAATCAAATAACTGAACTATTTGTAAGGTTTTCTTTAAAATTATCTCAAACATTCAAGGAAGATAGAATAGTCAACATGGGCTTACTAAACATCTCTTGCTGCCAACTGAATAGAATGAGGAAGAATACGTTTTATTTTTTAAGCTTTTTATTTCATATTGGAGTACAGCCAAACAACAATGTCATGATATTTTCAGGTGGACAGCAAAGGGACTCAGCCATACATATGCACATATTCATTCTCTCCCAAGCTCCCCTCCCATCCAGGTTGCCACCTAACGTTGAACAGAGTACCCTGTGTACACAGTAGGAAATAAGACATTTTAAATGACCAAGAATTAGCCAGGAATTCTGAAGCTAGGAATGGACTGCAACCCCCTGGGTTGAATTTTGAAAACTGTCTTCCTAAAAAAGAAAAACATAGGACAAATTTGGAAACAGGAAAAATAGGACTTAGGAACAGATATGTTGATAATGCCTGCAATGGTGAAAAGGTTGCATGGATGATGTTCAGAAGAATCTCATGACATCACCCCATTTGGTGGGGTAGGGACCAGGAGAATGCACTGTCCAAGAGAGAGGCCAGGGAATGTCAGTCTAGAGCACGTTTGCCAACCTCACATGATGGAAACATGGGCCGAGAGAATTCTTTGCTTTTCTGGGTGGTGTGGAATGCTTAACCGCATCCTTGGTCTGTCCCAGGTTTGATCCCTGGTAGCTCATTTGGTAAAGAATCTGCCTGCGGTGCAGAAGACCCAGGTTTGACCCCTGGGTCAGGAACATCCCCTGGAAAGGAAATGGCAACCCACTCCAGTATCCTTGCCTGGAAAATCCTATGGACAGAGGAGCCTGGTGGGCTGCAGTCCATGGGATCGCAAAGAGTCAGGCATGACTGAGCGACTAACACTTTGTCCGTCCCTCCCAAACTGCACCAACCAAAAGTATCCCTGGACTTTGCTGAATGTTTCCTGGGAGGAAAGGGCCAGTATCGCTTCTAGGTGAGGCTCACAGGTCTGGAAGACCACCCTCCTTGCCCCAGAAAAGAGGGAGCTGGCCAAACGCAGACAAGCCTAGGATCCCTGCCTCTAGCTGAGAGAGAAGCAAAGCTCTTTCAAGGGGATGAACATCAGGACAAACAGTCTGACAACAAATAGCGGCTTTGCAGAATGGAGAGAGAAAACAACACTTCCCGTGGGCAAGGCAGCCCAGGGAAGAAGTGGAATGCAAAGAATAACCCACTTGGCCTCTCTCCCTACCTGTCAGTAGCTGGAGGAGCTGGGACCTTTAAAATTCAATCTCAGAAGAACGGGGAAGAGCCCGGCTGGACTCCTGGTCTGAAACTAATGGTTCTGATGGCCGAGACGTGGTCTCCAAAGGTGGACTGTCTCTGAAACTGCTGGCACCATCCGAAACTAAGAGTGCCCCCTCTCCCCACTGTCCCCGACTGGATGTGTCCCTAACCGTGTCGAGTGACTCTCCTGCATGGCTTTAAGCTCTCCATGTGCTATATGGAGAAAGTCACAAAAGTTTCACTTGTAACTGCTGCCCAGGTCCCCAGCTCCTCCTTTGTCACCTTCTAGGCATGAAAAGCAGCCTTGAAATTCAAGATGTGATGGGTACAGAGAAGACCCAGGTAAACAGACAAGGAAGTACGGGAGACTCCAGCTGTTCTGGATCTAGGCAAATAAGAGACATGATATAACTCCTCCAGTTCAAAGATAAATAAGTTGAAATAACAACAGCAGTAACAACAAAATAACATTAAAACTACAGAAATTTTCAAAATACAGCAGGAAAAGAAAGGAAGGGATCAGTTCAGTTCAGTCACTCAGTCGTGTCCGACTCTTTGCGACCCCATGAATCGCAGCACGCCAGGCCTCCCTGTCCATCACCAATTCCTGGAGTTCACTCAGACTTGCATCCATCGAGTCAGTGATGCCATCCAGCCATCTCATCCTTGGTCGTCCCCTTCTCCTCCTGCCCCTCAATCCCTCCCAGCATCAGAGTCTTTTCCAATGAGTCAACTCTTCACATGAGGTGGCCAAATTACTGGAGTTTCAGCTTTAGCTGAAAACTAAGGCCCAGAACAAATCTCCTTTAGAATGGACAGACCATTTTAAAAACAAAGACTCTGGTTTGAAAAAAGACATGAACTAGGAAAAAGAAAAAAAAAAAAAAGACCACAAATGTATCACAATTCCAAAGAAACTGAAAATAAGATGATAACAAAGTAAGATTAGAAGAATTGCAGAGCCAAGGTAAGAAATTATGGATCAGAATAATACCATGCTGCTGCTACTACACAGATAAGAAACCATGAGGACAGACCTGACACAGCAGAAAAATAACTTGGGAATGTTAAAGATAGTCTGCAGAAAAAAAAAAAAAAGAAAAGAAAAGAAAACCATACAAAATGCAAAAGAAACAAAGAGTTAGGGACAATTTAGAGAAGATAACTGTTATGGAGGACAGACAGTGGAGGTTAACATAAAGATGAGTAGCCTTAAAGAAGAGGACAAAACAAATACATCATAAAATAACCCATCACATAAAAAGGGAAAAGTGAATACAAAGATTGAAAGTGTATATGAAAATCTAGACGTTCAAGATGTTCAACTTAAAGAACTTAAGAGGCAATTATATAAACACCCACCCAGGAATACCAAATTACTAACAAGAGGAAAAATATCAGACTCCCTTCAATCTCTCCACACTAACGTTTGATGTCCAAAGACCAAAGTAACATCTGCAAAGTTTTGAGGGAACACAAGTGTGACTTAAGAATGCTATACCTAACGAATACTTTATCCACACTTACCCAAGGACTGTAAGATCCATCAACATTTCTCTTTAAACAGTTTTGGTAATAAAACCCAGACAGCCATGCCATGCACACATATTCAGTCGTGTCCGACTCTTTGAGACACTATGGACTGAAGCCCACCAGGCTCCTCTGTCCATTGGATTTTCCAGGTAAGAATACTGGAGTGGGTTGCCATTTCCTCCTCTAGGGGATTTTCCCAACCCAGAGATCAAACCCATGGCTCCTGTGTCTTCTGCACTGGCAGGCAGATTCTTTACCACTGAGCCCTCTCAGATCATAAGTTTATCTAAATTGGGTTGGGGAGGAAATATCAATCTTTCAGAGAAAGTGGGAGGCCAGAAGAAGGACTGAACAGAAGTTGAAAGTAAAATGATTTTCTAGTATGTGCCAGGCAAATGCAAGCTAAAAGAAACCACAATCAAGTCAACTTTTAAAGTTCTCACCATATACAAAAAATTATAACTATGTGAAGTGATGAGTGTGTTAATTAACTTTATTGTAGCAGTAATATTCAATATACACATATATCAAATGATTACATTATATACCTTAAACTTGAAAAAAAGAAACCACATGTTAGTTTACCAGATTATGAATATCAGAAAAGGTTGAGTTGAAAACAAAAATTGCTGAATGAAAAGAAAAGCATTGCCCATAACTATATAAAGGATAGAAAACATTAGAATAACTGTCATGACATTTTCTGTTCCAGAGAAAGTAGCATCAGAATATATGAAGCAAAAATTATGGATATAAATACAACGTGAAATCAATAGAAATACAAGAGTAGGGAACTGCCCCTCTTTTGCTTTTTGACAGTTAAGTTGAACAAGTAATGACATAAACGATCTTAATAATATGATTAATAAAATTGATTACGGACTTCCCTGGCGGCGCAGTGTTAAGAATCTACCTGCCAATGCTCGGGTTCAATCCCTGGTCTGGGAAGATTCCACATACCATGAAGCAACTAAGCCGACCAGCCCCAACTACCGAGCCCACGCGCTGCAAATCCTGAAGCCCGTGTGCTATAGCCTGTGCTCCACAAGAGAAGCCACCGCGATGGGAAGCCCGTGCACTTTAACAGAGCAGCCGCCCGCTCACAGCACCTGGAGGAAGCCCGAAGCGAGGAAGAGCCAGGGCAGCCAAAAATAGAATAAGCAAATTAAATTAAAAACCTTAAAAAATCTTTTTAAAAATTGATCAAATATGACTATATATGGTATATTTACACTCTGTACATGGGATGCAGAGAATATCACTCGTTGGGAGCCAATGTGATTATTTGTAAAAGTTTGCCACACGCTAAGCCACAAAGAAAACCTAAAAATGCCAAAAGTAGGTACACCACGGGTCACCAACACTGACCTTGATGCAGTAAAAAGCTACAGGAATAGTAAAGGCAAAAGAAAACAGAAATTGAGACATTTTCTATCCTCAACCACTCTTGCCTCAAAGAAGAAATCAATACAAACAGCTGAAGCCATAATGAGAGACAATTCATAGGTTAAACAGGTACATTTCAAACAAATGTTAACTGAGGGGCTCTCAGATGTCAACAGTCAATGGCCACAAAGTAATTTTAAGACTTAAATTATGATGACTCTCAGCCTTCCATCCCACTACCCAGAGTCCATCATTCTGCCGCATTGCCCATGAAAGCGTTCCTGGGAACGCCAAACCGTGTGCCCCGCCAGTTCCTCGGGGTCATCACTTCTCTCTCCCTCCCCGCCCCCACCTCTTTGGTTAGCAACCACAGACAGCTGTGTAGTGATAGGATAATTCAGTACCTCGATTATAGTGGTGACTGCGCATGTCCATACAGGTATTAAAAGCTACAGAACACTCATGTGCACCTGAGACGGAAGGAAACTAAATAAATAAATAAAAATAGATAAAATCTATAGAACCGTACGTCCCCCCCAAAAAGTCAATTTTAGGATAATTTTAAAAATATAATCAAGGAGAAAGGGTAGTGACCACTAGGATTTAGAAAGAAGAAATTTTCTGAATATTTTAAGAAGGCGGGCATATAAATTACACTAAAAGCTGAAAACAAAACCAGAAAAAGCGAACGAAAGCTGAAAACAAAAGGAAAAAAGAAAACCGATTTCAAAACATTAAATAAAATGTTAACAAATCAATTACAGTTATACATTAAATAACTGTCATAATATGTCCAAGCAGTACATTGCTCTAAGACTACAAGGATGGTATAATAAGAGGAAATTCATAAATATGATTTACCATATTAATAGATCAAAACAGAAAAATGACAAAATCATCTCCTTAGATGCCAAATAAAGGCATTTGATGAAATGAAATCTTTATTTCTAATAAAAAGTTTCATAACAGTATCAATATATACCTCTATATTTAAATATCTACAGATAACTGTTGGATGAAGAAATACATGTCTACAATAACCATTTAACTCAAAGGTTTGGCAATAGCAGCATTTCTGATTATATATCAGAAATAAGATCAGGATATCTACAAGTAAATAAGAAAATAAATTAAGGTATAGCTTTTGAAAAGGAGTAAGCAGAATATTCATGTATTGTATTATTGCCTTTCTAGAAAACTTGAAAATCACTAGCAAACTATCAGAAATAATACAAGAATGCAATATAATACAAGAATACAAGAATAATAATATACTAACTTAGGAAAATAAATTAATGTACATTATAATAGCTCAGGAAAATAGCTCATTACAAAACTTTAAGTAATAACAATAGCTAAATAACAATAATAATAGCAAGAGCAAATATTTGTCAAGGATTTGCTGGATTTGCCATCAAATAGGTACCATTTTTATTCTTATGTTAAAAGTGAGGAAACTGAGGCTCAGAGAGGCAAAGTTACCTGCTCACAGTCACACAGCTTGTAAATAACAGAGCTAGGATGGAAATTCAGGTAGTCACATTCCACAGCCCATGTGTTTATACACATCAGGGACTATTTCCTGTCAATATACTCACCTATGCAAGTAAAAACTAGTCAGAAAATACCATGGAATAAAAGACACGCTACTCAATAGTAACAAAAACAAGAAAATACTTAGAAATGAACATAACTGGAAATGGGTAGAATCTTTAACGCAGAAGAAAATAAAACACACATAGGTACATAAAATATAAAAAAAAGATTTGTATGAATAATAATAGACACCTTTTTCTAAGTAGAACCTAACATCAAAAAATATAAATTCTTTCCCAACTCATATAAAATTTAACACAATCCAAATTAAAAACTCAAAAATACTCTGTGATAATTCTTAACATGATAATTCTAAGTTTTGCCAAGAAAAATAAATGTACAGAGCTGTGAAAATCCTTTAAAAGAAGAAAACAGTAAAGGGGAATTTTCCTTAGTTAGTTATATCGCTCAGTTGTGTCTGACTCTTTGCAACCCCATGGACTGTAGCCTACCAGGATCCTCCATCTTCGGGATTTTCCAGCCAAGAGTACTGGAGTAGGCTGTCGTTTCCTTCTCCAGGGGATCCTCCCAACCCAGGAATCAAGCCCAGGTTTCCCGTATTGTAGGCAGACACTTTATTGTCTGAGCCACCAAGGAAGTCCAAAGTTATTTTAACAAATGCTAAGTATAAATACTTCTTACCTCCTGTCTATACTCTTGTTCGGATTAATTCTTCTATGAATAGAATTTTCCTTACCAGGTAGTAAAATGTACTGTAAAACCATACTAATCAATAATGAGATAGGTTGCCTAAAGTAACAGACAAATCAGTGAAACAGAATGGAAAATCCAATCTGGAGCCAAAAATATATTGAAGTTTAATTTATAATAATGGCAGCGTTTGAAGTGAGTGAGAAGATTATGGTTTATACAATAAACAGATGGCGGGATAATTGGTTGCCCTTTCGGGGGTAAATACTCAGCCACCCTCTTAATACCAAAATACATTCCAGAGCTCAATGGTTTACATATTTTTAAATAATTAAAATGCTAGGAAAATACACCAAAATTGAGGAATCAGTTCAGTTCAGTCACTCAGTCGTGTCTGACACTGCGACCCCATGAATCGCAGCACGCCAGGCCTCCCTGTCCATCACCAACTCCCAGAGTTCACTGAGACTCACATCCATCGAGTCAGTGATGCCATCCAGCCATCTCATCCTCTGCCGTCCCCTTCTCCTCCTGCCCCCAATCCCTCCTAGCGTCAGAGTCTTTTCCAATGAGTAAACTCTTTGCATGAGGTGGCCAAAGTACTGGAGCTTCAGCTTTAGCATCATTCCTTCCAAAGAAATCCCAGGGCTGATCTCCTTCAGAATGGACTGGTTGCATCTCCTTGCAGTCCAAGGGACTCTCAAGAGTCTTCTCCAACACCACAGTTCAAAAGCATTGATTCTTCAGCACTCAGCTTTCTTCACAGTCCAACTCTCACATCCATACATGACTACTGGAAAAAACCATAGCCTTGACTAGATGGACCTTAGTCGGCAAAGTAATGTCTCTGCTTTTGAATATGCTATCTAAGTTGGTCATAACTTTTCTTCCAAGGAGTAAGCGTCTTTTGATTTCATGGCTGCAGTCACCATCTGCAGTGATTTTGGAGCCCAGAAAAATAAAGTCTGACACTGTTTCCACTGTTTCCCCGTCTATTTCCCATGAAGTGATGGGACTGGATGTCATGGTCTTCATTTTCTGAATGTTGAGCTTTAAGCCAACTTTTTCACTCTCCTCTTTTACTTTCATCAAGAGGCTTTTTAGTTCCTCTTCACTTTCTGCCATAAGGGTGGTGTCACTGCATATCTGAGGCTATTGATATTTCTCCCAGCAATTTTGATTCCAGCTTGTGTTTCTTCCAGTCCAGCATTTCTCTAGGATACCCTAAAAAAGGTTAATTTTATCATATAACATTTTAAAATGGTAATGAGCACCATAAACAAAATCAAAGGACAAACTGTAGTATGTATACTGAAGAGCGAAGGTCTCTACTGTACAAAGAATTCTTTCACATCCATAAGAAAATAGCTGAACTTTGTAGAAAATGAGCAAAATAAATGAGTAAGCCTTTCAAGTAAGAAATAACATAAAAAGATACTCAGCCTCACTGATGATTAAAGAATGCGAATTACAACGTTGGCAGCTCTTTGACACTCTACAATTGGCAAAACTTAGTAATTGAAAATACTGAGGGGGGCGCGGTCAAAGCACGGAGGCACTAGTCAGTGGCCAATGGCATGGCGGGGAGGGTGGTCATGCTAAGATCCTGGGGCCTGTGGGCCTGATGACCGAGGAAGCTGAGTGGTAAGGGAAGCTTGCGGGGCAGCCTGGAGACATGAGCTGACACTCACAGCAGCCCAAGCTGCAGGATGACGATGGGGATGCTGAGCTTGTGGGCAAAGAAAACAGAAGGCAAGATTGGGAGGTAGGCGACATTAAGAAAATAAGCAAATCAATTAGAGAAATAAAGAAAAATGTTAAGGATAACAAAAGCCAAGATTTTCATTGCCTAAGAAGATATTTACAAACATAAAAGGGGAAGCCTGTAAAGAACCTTGAGATGTTCATTGGAATTAGACTCATTAAACTCATGGTTCTGTAATATACATAGAAGTACATTAGAAACCATTTACAAATGACTATATGGGTATACAGTTACACAAAGGTAAACAGATCCAAAGATAGATGATACCTACATACACAGATCGGTAGAGATAGGTCAGTTCAGTTCAGTTCAGCTGCTCAGTCCTGTCTGACTCCTTGCGACCCCATGGACTGCGGCATGCCAGGCTTTCCTGTTCATCACCAACTCCAAGATAACCAAGCAATGTGCACACAGAAGCCATGACATCCTAGTAGCAACAAGCACACTGAGTGCCCATACCTTGGTTTTTACCATCCTCCACTGAAATGAATCAAAACTAATCAAATAAATGGCTGATTCCAAGGCTGAGGCCAGGAAAATGCAAGGGGAGAAGATGAACCTAGAAATTCTCGCTGTGCCAAGAAGTAAGGAAATGATCAGTGAAACGTGGAGGCGTGTCAAAAAGGCCACAGGAGACACTTTGTCCTTGAAGGGGCTCCTGTTGGACATGTTGAGCATGAAAATAAACAATGATAGAAATTGATTATAAAATAAGAATCCATTAACTCTTGGTGGTACAAATAAACAGGAGAAAGGGAAAAGTTTTTCCTTATGATAGAAAGCCAACGAATCCATGTAGAAGGAATGACGGGAATAGAAAATCTCCATTTGGCAACAGGCACAGAGGTGGCTGATCCATCAGAAGTAATCCATGGAGATTTGACAAGGAACAGGATATTGACATGATCTCAGAGAGCCTACCCACAACCTATAGATCCGTTACAAAAGCGGGTGGTGAGTTTAGGTAGAGAAAGCTGGCGAGTGCCAAGGTGACCAGGAGACCACGTTTAACATCTCCAGGGTGGCATGAAGCATTGCCACATGCCTCCTGATATGGGGCATTGATTTTTTTTTTTTTTTTTTTGGCCACACCACTCAGCTTGTGGGATCTTAGTTACCCAGTTAGGGATCAAACCATGTCCCCTGCTTTGGGAGCATGGAACCTTAACCACTGGACCACCAGGGGAGTCCTGTGGTGCATCGACTGAGCACAGCATGGTTTCTGTGGTCCTTCTGCCCAGAAAGCATGACCTGAATATGGAGGCAGATCTGGATTGAGGGTCCTTCTACAGAATGTAAGACTCATACCCTTTAGCACTGTTGAGAACACAAAAGACAGGGGGAAATGGAGGAACTGCTCCAGACTGGAGGAAACTGAAGGTGCCTAAGAACTAAATGCAATACACATTCTTAAAGAACATCCTGGACAAGAAGAGAAAAAGCAGAGTCGGCACAGTTGATTCTGTGGATCGGATGGTGGTGCCTGTAGCCGTGTTGTTGATTTGCAGGGTTGCATGGGGGGCATGTAGCAGAATGAACTTGGTTTGGGGAAATATGCACTGCAAGTGTTTAGAGATGAGGGATGTTATGTCTGCTGCTTGCCCTCCAAGGATTCAGAAAAAGAATCCTTGAGATAGAGACCACAGATGTGATAAAAATGTTAGTTTGAGAATCTAGGTAAGGGGCTCTGTGGGAGCTCTTTGGAGTTCTCCAGCAACTTTTCTATTAGTTTGAAAATCCAAAGCATATTATTTTTTAAAATACTCAGTGAGGGAACAGAAAAACAGATTCTCTGGTGATAGGATTATAAGTTGGTACAACCTAGAGAAAGGGAAATTTGGCAATATCTATCAAAATAAAGCTTTCTCTGAGTCTAAAAAAAATGCATAAAGAAGTAAGCAAAAATATATATGTTACAAGGATATTCAGCTCAGAATAGATATAAGCTTGAAAAGTTGGAAGCAGCCCAAGTTCAAGTACCCACTAGTGGTTACTGAAAGCTAATCACATCCATACAATGTAATTCTCAGCCACCCTGTAACAGTGAAAGAATCGCCAAAGGACAAACACCGAAAGGTGTTTTGACATAGTTTTGAAAAAGGTTCGCTTAGTCATTCATTTGGTTATTAGCTCAGCAAATATTTGTTGAATCCTATTATGTACAATTTATTTGGCAAGGTTTTAGATTTACAAAGATTGATAAAGCATAGAAAGGCTACCCACTCCGGTATTGTTGGGCTTCCTTGTGGTTCAGTTGGTAAAGAATCCACCTGCAATGCAGGAAACCTGGGCTTGACTCCTTGGGTTGGGACGATCCCCTGGAGAAGGGAAAGGTTACCCACTCCAGTATTCTGGCCTGGAGAATTCCACGGACTATAGGGTCCGTGGGGTCAAAAGGAGTCGGACACGACTGAATGACTTTCACTTTTACTAAAACATAGATATCTTCCCCCTCTAAACCCCCAATTCCAGTTGAAGAGACAGACATACAGGCAAATAACACTTGTGGTATCTCAGGTGAAAAGCGCAAGTTACAGAACAATTTCCATAGAACGCTATCTGGGAAAAAAATAATAAAATGAGTGGTAGCATGCGAAGCACACACGTGACGACAAAAGGCGATATGATGCATTCTGCCCCGTGTCAGTGGTTCTCTCTGGGGAACAGGTTACAACGGGGGAATTTCACTTTCTGCAGTGTTTAGAAATTTTTACAGTGAGCATGTAATGCTCGTATAACTGAAGGGGAAAAAAGCAATACAAATATCTATGACTAAGAACAGATAAACAACATAATGTTACCTGAACACAAAACAAGAAGAACACTGGTCTTGTCTCTAAAATCGAGATGTAGCTTTGCCCCAGGAAAGATTGACCTAAATTATTATTAATTGCAGTTGTGGGCTTGAGTGCTTCGCCATGTCTGCAATTTCTAAAGTAAACAAACATCTTGTTCTCGAGATAATCTCGAAATGTTTATATTTGGTCTTCCTGAGAACGGAAGGTTTGTGACTCCCAGGGGTTGTAGGGAGGAAGGGGCAGGCCCAACACAGTGCTCAGGTTTGCTTGTTGAAGAGGCTGCCCTGAGAGCCCCCATTTTAGCCAGGGGGGTACACTTGTCAGAAGCATCTCTCCACACTGAAAAATCATGGGGCCCAAGCTCTTCCCAGCTCACCTCTAACTCCATTAATGACAGGGGATCTTAATGGAGAGGGCTGGTTTGGATGTTAAAAAAAAAAATTGTCCCTCTCTTTACTCACCTCTTACTGAAATTCACCGTTTCCTTCCCTTGTGAAGACCAATGGCAAACCACAGTGTTTGCAGTGCCTGTGAGTGTTTGTCGCCAAGAGAAATCACAGATATTTTCATATCACCTTGCTGTTGCTGCTGCTATCTTGAAAAATCACTTAGGCTCATCACCGCTTCGAAATTATGGTACTAATTAGATCCGTCCCTAGCTCTTGGTATTCAGTTCATTAATAAACACATTTATTACTATATCAAAATGTCTTCTTTTAATATTTTGATAACTGCAATTCAAAATAATTAGAATCCTTTGTAATATAATGCGTCTAATGCATTCAAAAGATTTGCTCAGTGACGAGATCTATGGGGCTCAGAAAGGAGAGGAATCTTTGCTCTCAAGGATTACAAGGGGCTGAAAATCCCAGGAGACCTTCCAGATCACCCCCAAATCCTTGTGCTGTGGACTGAATGCTTGTATCCCCCCAGATGCATATGTTGAAGCCTAATCTCCAGTGTGATGGTGTTTGGAAGTGGGACCTTTGGGAGGTGATTAGCTTTGAATGAGGTCATGGGGTGGAGCCCCTAGGACGGGATTGGTGCCCTTATAAGGGGATGAAGAGCTCAAAGTTCTCAGCAGACATTGACTCTGCATTCCGGCGCCTCCAGAACTGTGAGAAGTAAATGTTTATTGTTTAAGCCCCCCAGTTTAAATTCCCTGTTCCTGTGAAATTTAATTCTAATCAGGGGCAACAGACAATGAACAAATAAGTTAAATACATAGGCAGTGAGTGATAAGTACCACGGGGGGAAAAAGGGTAGGGCAAGGGAATCAGAAATGTGAAGGTGAAGAGGGGGTTGCGCTTTGAAATCTATCATCAAGGAAGTCTTTTGGGGGCAAAGAGCTGAAGTCAATGAGAAAACAAGCCGTGTAGATATGTGGGGTGAGGAAGAGTGTTCCAGGCAAAGGGGACAGCACGTGCAAAGGCTCAGAAGTCTGAGAGAACATGTAACAGCTGAAAACTGCAGGGAGGCTGAGACAGCTGGAGCAAAAGCGACGGGGCCAAGCGGTGAGAAGTAAGGGAGAAGCACTCGGGGACCGCGTCAGGAAAAGTCCTGCGCTTCAGGCCAATAAACGTGGGCTCTGTGCTGAGGGAATTCAGGAAGGAGTTTCCCATCAGTCTGCGTGTGGAGGGCAAGGCTGTGAGGCAGGCCGGAGGCGCTCTGGTCCTGGGGCTGTTACAATCGTTGGATGACGACGACTAAGTTAGGGGCGGAACTATCTGAGACCAGGCGGCTTGTCTTCGCTTCCTGTTGCTGCTGTAACAAAATGCCACAAACTCGGCGGCATAAAGCAGCAGACATCCATTCTGTCACAGGTCTGGAGGCCAGACCTGTGAAACCAGGATGTCGGCAAGGCGACACTTCTCCTGGAGGTTCTAGGACGGAATCCGATCCTTGCCTCCTCCAGCTTCGGGGCCTGCCCACATTCCTTGACTTGTGCTGCGCCCTTCCGAGCTCGCCTCTGTGCTCACATTGTCATCTCTGGGTTAGGTCTCCCTCTGCCTCTGTTACAAAGACAGCCAGATAATCCAGTGTAATCTTCCAGTCTCAAAATCCTTAATCACACATGCAAGGACCATTTCCCACTGTTAGGTAACAAAAGATTCCAGGGATTAGGACCTGACATATCTGGGGGCTATCATTCAACCTGCCATGAAGGTAAAGGTCACCCAGACATGCAGAGTTTCTGCAGCCAGGCTCCTCCCACAAGGCCACGGATGATCCCCTCTTAGTTCCTAAGCCTGACTCACTAGATCCATCGCATCATGTTTCTCCTACTTGTCCTCCTACCTCAGTGGCCACTCCTGTCTGCCTCTTCTATGACCCTTCTCTTCTCCCCACAACCCCGAGGCTTAGCCCCTGGTGACCATCCAGCCCATGGCTTTATATCCCTTCACGCCAGCAACTCCAGCCTAGGCCTCATTCCCCAACTCAAGCTCCACAAACCCAGCTCACTCTCAGCATCTCCACTTGAATGTCTAGGGGGCCTTTCAACCCCCAGATGTCCAACCTTTCAACCCTCAGATGCTGAAACTGGTCTCCTGGCCATCCCCTCAACCCTGCTCCACCCTCACGCTTTCTCAGGTGTCGGCAATTCAGCACTTCAGTTGCTCATGCCAAAACGGGCGTCACCCCAGACTCCTCTTTTCCTCTCACAATCTACATCCAGCTCATTAGGAAGTCTTCCTGGCTTAATCTTCCAAGATTCCCAATTCCTCTTGTCCACCTCTATTTTGTCCACAGTACTTTCCATCTTCTAATACATTTCATTTGCTTCTTTTTTATGTTTCTGGTTTAGTTTGTCTCCCTGAGATGCAATGTAGAAAGTTTTATCTATTTGGTTTGCTAATTTCTCCTTTGAGCCTAGATCAGCGCCTGGCACATAGTAGGTGCTCAGTAAATATTTGTTGAATGAATGAGAGAGTGAGTCCCTGGCTGTGGGGTGGAGGGAAGGGCACATTCAGGTGACTCGGACCAGGCCTCATCCTGGAGCCACGTGACAGTTAAAGCAGACACTGGTAACAGAGGCTTTCAGCAACAGTTGAGTCCAAGTTAACGGGCCTCTGACCCATTTTCCTGGTTGACTCATTACCTCTTATTCAACCTTGAAGACACGGAGGTCTGCTGGCAGAGATGTCTTCACTGACCAGAGAGCCTGGGATCTGGATCAGCTACCCACTGGCAGGGAACTCTGGCCTCAGCAGCTAAAGGTAGAACCAAGAGACTCAGGGTGTTGGCTTTGCCCCACACTGCTCTGCTGTGGAAGGTGTCAAGGTCCCCCACTGACTGCACGGCAACCCCAGCATAACCCCCATCCCCAGCTTCCTTGGAGAGGTGATGCCTGCACACAGACCAAGCTGGAAGTGCCCAGCACAGCCTCTTACCTAACCTACTGGCCCAAGATCATTGCTGGGGGAGCATCGGTTAGAAGCTGGGCTCACTGGTGGGAGGGCAGGATCAGGTCTGCCCCTTCTCTTATGCCCCTCCACGCTGGGTGGCTGGAGCATAAGGCATGCAAAGCCTGAGATGAGTGTACACAATGGATACCCTCCCTCCATCGCTGTCAGCCTCACCCCACCAAAGCCGGCAGCAGCTGGTCCCACTCATTCTCCCCCAGGGCCACTAGAGGGGGCTATTCAAACCACACCTACAAATCAGATTTGGATACTCCCCAGTTTAAAGCCTTCTGTGGGCACCCCCTCAGGATAAAGACCAGAAGCCCTAGGAAAGGCTCCCAGGTTCTACTTGCTCTGGCCCCAGCCAGTCTCTCAAGCCTTTTCTCTCACCACACTCCCCTCGATCACTCTATTCCAGCTGCTGCAGCTTTGTTCAGCTCCCCAACACACCCCACTCCTTCCCGGCACAGGGCTTTTTGGAACATCGGACTTTTTGTTCCTTCGGCCTGGGATGCTTGTCCCCGTTGTTGCCTAGCTACCACTGACTCATCTTTCATAGCTCAGCTCAAAGTCATTTCCTCTGGGAAGCCTGCTTTGACTTTATAACAATATGATGATAAATGAGGATGATGATTTTTTTAAAGGAGACTTTTAGCTCTTACCGTGTATTCAGAACATTCGAAGGATATTGCAAGTCTTATTCATGTAAACCTCCCAACAAACCGATGAGGCAGGCACCTTAACCATCTTCATGTTCCAGTGGAAACTGAAGCACAGAAACGTTCATCAGTTTGCTCACGGTCACACAGGAGTTCAGCTCAAGGGTCCTCCCTCTCTGGACCAAATCCTCTATTCTACACATTCAGCACCACTTTCCTCTCCTTCAGAGCATTAATCATCTCCCCCATAGCTAACCTTTGGGGGGTATTTAGTATTGGGTTAGCCAAAAAGTTCGTTCGGGTTTTTCTGTAAGATGGTACAGAAAAATTCAAATGAACATTTTGGCCAGCCCCAACATAATCCATGCACTATTCCAGGCATCTTGTGAGCATTACCACTGTTCTCATTTAACATTTGTTTGTAGGATCTTGGCTGTATGACAGTTCAAGATGCTCACATTCTTACTCATACTCTGTTTCATTTATACCCACAACAGAATAGTGGTTCAGGACAGGAAGCCTGGGACTCTGAATTTGAGACACAAGTGAATGAGCATTGTTGCACTGATGCTAAGCGGCTTATGTGCCTCGTGGTAACTCCCATTGGTTCCATCTGATCACATTCCTTATAAAGCACATCCATAGGCTTCAGGATCCTCCAAAACCAACCACAAAGAGAGAAAATTCAGGGATGAGTACAACTGACTTGATTTTTCACTTATTGGAAGCAAAAAAAGGAGCCCACGATGTGTTCCCTGAGTAGGTCTCACCAACACCAGCCCAAAGCCGTCTCTCCTATTTAGTCAATTTGAAACAAAAACCTCAAAATGAACTAGTAAGCCGGTGGCTTTCATTTTAGCCACGAAATGCAAAGCTCCCTAACATCAGGCTGGGGAAGCCATTTCTCTCGATGATGAACACACATGATTAAATGTCAGTCTACATTTTAATATGCATTTGTTCCCCCAAATCAAACATAGTACACCATTTAAAGCTGTACTTGTGAGCAAACTGTGTAGTTTGTTACATAATTAATCCAAAAGAAATGAATTTTGTGTATATCTTTTTAAAGGAGCAAGATAAGAAATGTCTCTCTATATAACAGCTGTATTAAATGTGAACTTTGTAATACGATCCTTAATAGTATGCTGATTTAAATAATTAACTACTTTTTAACATCGGCTTCCCTGGTGGCTCAGATGGTAAAGAATCCGCCTGCAGTGCAGGAGACCTGAGTTCAATCCCTGGGTCAGGAAGATCCCCTAGAGAAGAGAGTGGCTATCCACTCCAGTATTCTTGCTTGGAGAATCCTGTGGATGGAGGAGCCTGGCGGGCTACAGTCCACAGAGTTGCAAAGAGTCAGACATGACTGAAGGGGCTTAGCAAGCAAGCATTTAAAAATAAATGAAAGAGAGGGTTGGAGAGATTATTTTGGCCATGAATGGGGACTGCTGATAGCTACTCCCTCAAAGCTCCGTCACAGGGAAGGACCCTACAGAGGGGATGTGACGGTCACTTGGGCTAGAAGTGGGGACGCATGCCGGGTCTCCTGCCCACCCCTCCAGCTCAATTCTGATCTATCCTAGTACCCCTCCAGCCTCTCTCCTGGAGGGTCTCTTTCACCCACTACCCCCCTGCGACCACTCTCCCCCTTCACTTGCATCTCTTACTTCCCTACTGGCTCATCTTTGGTCCTATGGTTCCCTCACCTTCTCCAGGAAGGCCTCCACCTGCCTGTCATCAGAATTCATCCCTAACTGGAGAGAGCCTGGCCAGCTACAGTCTATGAGGTTGCAAGAGTCGGACATGACTGAACATCTGAGCATGTGTGCTACTGAAGAGAACTTGGGCAAATCATTTCACTCCTGGAGGCCCCAGTGTTCTTATCACATGGAAGAAAACCTCCATACTCCTTACCCCCAGCCTAGAGAGAGTCTCCAAAGACCCAGAAGCCAGCCTTCACAGGTGTCCTTTCCTCCACCAAATACACCTGGGTCTGTCCTTGACTCTCACCTTCTGACCTTGGTCTCCCCAGACCAAGTTGCCAGCATCTCTCACCTGGGCTTCCTGCAGCCACCCTGCCCTCCCCTCCAGTCTACTCTGGGGCCAGAGGGCTCTTGTACAGCATAAGTCACTTTGTGTCTCTCTTCTGCTCTGGCCCTTCCAACAGCACCAGCCCCCTTTTCCTTACCCAGGGCTGAAATGCCTCAGGTTCTAGTCCTGCTGACCTGGCCCAGATCTAGTTGCCACCTCTCTACAGCCTCACTCTCCCACCCCACATGGCAGGAAGCTAAGCCTCTCCTGGGCTCCACAAACTGTAAGCTTTTTCTCACCGCTGAACCTTAGCACACACCTGGACCACTCTTCCTCTCCATCTTCAAACAGCTGGCTCTTTCCTCTCCCTCCTTCAGTTCTCAGCCTGCAACCTCCATGCCTCAGGGAGGCCTGCCCTAGCCGCCCCATCGGAAGAAGGCTGCCTCCTTGACACCCGAACCACAGCAACACTGGTCACCTTCATTGTTTGGGTCACAGTAGTAAGTCATTAATTTGCTGGCTGGTTTATTGTCTGTGCCACCCACAAGGCTTTGTCATGTTCTCTATTGTCTCCCCAGCATCTGAGACAGTGCCTAGCTCTAACAGGTGCTCAAGAGATATTTGAATGAATGAAAGAACAAACAGCTAGGAATGACTGTTGTAGTACCTCGTGAAGGCCCTGATGGATGATGTAAAGGGAGGTTTGGGATTTTTTTGAATAATTAACAATATTTTACTTTTGAAATTTATTTTATTTAACTATAGTTGACTTACAATATTGTGTTAGTTTCAGGTGTACAGGTTTAGACTCTTTTCTATTCTAGGTTGGGAGAAGGCAATGGCACCCCACTCCAGTACTCTTGCCTGGGAAATCTCATGGACAGAGGAGCCTGGTAGGCTGCAGTCCATGGAATCGCTGAGTCAGACACGACTGAGCGGCTTCACTTTCACTTTTCACTTTCATGCATTGGAGAAGGAAATGGCACCCCACTCCAGTGTTCTTGCCTGGAGAATCCCAGGGACAGAGGAGCCTGGTGGGCTGCCATCTATGGGGTTGCACAGAGTCAGGCACGACTGAAGCGACTTAGCAGCAGCAACAGCTATTCTAGGTTATTTTAAGACACTGAATATAGTTCATGTGCTAGACAGTAAATCCTTGTTGCTTATCTATTTTACGTACAGTAATTAATCCCATACTTCTCTCTCCTTCCCCTTTGGAAACCATAAGTTTGTTTTCTATGTCTATGAGTCTGTTTCATAAATAAGTTGATTTGTATTCTTTTTTTAGATTTCACATGTAAGTGATATCATACGGTATTTGTCTTTCTCTACCTGACTTACTCCACTTAGTATGATAATCCCTGGGTCCATGCATGCTGCTTCAGATGGCAGTATGTCTTTTTATGGCTGAGTAATAGGAGAAGGGGACAACCGAGGATGAGATGGCTGGATGGCATCAGTGACTCGATGGGCGTGAGTCTGAGTGAACTTCAGGAGTTGGTGATGGACAGGGAGGCCTGGCGTGCTGTGATTCATGGAGTCACAAAGAGTTGGACACAACTGAGCGACTGAACTGAACTGAATACTACTATATATATACATAGCACATATCACATAAAATATATATACCTAGCACATCTTCACCCATTCATCTGTTGATGGCATTTAGGCTGTTTCCGTGTCTCGGCCACTGTAAATAGTGCTCCTGTGAACACGATGTGCACAGATCTTTTTTCAATTAGCGTTTGCATCTTTTCTGGATTATATGCCAGATCATATGGGAAGAAACCTCCAGACTGTTCCCACAATGGCTGCACCGATTACACTCCCACCAGCAGTGTAGGAGGGTTGCTGCTGCTGCTGCTAAGTCACTTCAGTCATGTCCGACTCTGTGCAAACCCATAGACGGCAGCCCACCAGGCTCTGCCGTCCCTGGGACTCTCCAGGCAAGAACACTGGAGTGGGTTGCCATTTCCTTCTCCAATGCATGAAAGTGAAAAGTGAAAGTGAAGTCGCTCAGTCGTGTCCGACTCTTTGCGACCCCATGGACTATAGTCCATGGACTTCTCCAGGCCAGAATACTGGAGTGGGTAGCCTTTCCCTTCTCCAGAGGATCTTGCTGGCAACGGTATTTATAAATAATTTTAAATAGACAACAGCTATTCACCATGAGGAAGGTCTTCTACAGCTTGGCTTCTGTCCAATCCCAGGCCCTGACTCTGTAGACCCTTCCTTACCCTCTCCCATGATTCATCCCAGGATAAACACATTTCACTCCACTCGCCATGCTGGTCAAGGACTGGTCAAACCACAGGCAAAGCGTGTTTTAAGACAGCATATGGACAGAGGAGCTGGGCAGGCTATGGTCCATTGGGTCACAAAGGGTCAGACACACACACACACACACACACACACACACACATGACAAATCCCCACCCTGACTTCAGCTGGTGGGAATGTGATTATTTCTGTGATACAGACTTATCACCCCCCTGAAATGCCACTGTGCTGAAGACTTGGCCCACTCTGAGACTCCCAGAGGCCTCAATTTGTAAAATGGAGATAATTCCACCCCTCTTACAGTGTTAGGAGGCTAAGATGCCCACATGTATGAAGAGGTCCCTACAGCTGCCTGAGGCATGGCAGCTCTCCGGGCCCATGTTAGTCCCTCTCCAGTCCCTGCCCCTCTTGACTCCATTGGCAATCTTTGAGTCAGGAGAATTCTGGAATGCACACTGTGTCTGTCAGTATTCTGAACCGATTACCAAGTTTCTGTGGGTGTCTGGCTACCTCTAGGGACCATCAAGTGTCTTAATTAATTATCATCTGAAAGAGATTGATGTTCTGTTTCAAAAAAGGTTTGAATAAAAAGGCAAGAGGTAGCCCAGACTATTTTAAGGAATATTAATTTTTGATAAACATTATTTGTAGAAAATTGAGACTAATAATCAAATATAAACTTAAGGTTGGGAGCACTGTGATTATTTTGACCCTAAGTTCCATTCTCTCTCACCCTTATCAAGAAGAGAATATAGATCTAGCAGAAGGAAAAGCAGATTCTAGTCTGAGCTCTGTCCAGATTTGCTGTGTGACTTCAGGTGGGTCACTGTCCCTCTCTGAGCCTCAGCTTCATCATTGATTACAGTCTGCACTAGGTGGTCTCCCAGGTGCTCTAGCACTGACACTCTCTGGAAGAGATTAACAATACTGGAGCCAGGATCATCTCAGAGTATTTCAAAAGTACCCCATCCTGAAGGAGAGTCTGGGGGAGAATGAATACATGCATATGTGTGGCTGAATCCCTTTGCTATCCACCTGAAACTATCCCAACATTGCTAATCAGCTCTACTCCACTATAAAATAAAAGGCTTACAAAAGAAATAACCCATCCAGGGCCCACTGCCAAGGTTCAATGGGTCCAGGATGAGGCCCAGAGTCTACACTCTAATGAAGCTCAGACTAACCTTTCTCAGGGGTTCTTTGGGCCATACTCTGAAAAAAGCTGGCTGTAACTCTTGGGACATTGAGGGAGGACCCTTCAGAGAGGATATGGACTTGAATGATATCCATTTTTATTAGCTGCCTATATGCTGAAAGGGTGTGTGAAATGATATTCAAGTGGATTCACCCAGTTCTTGATTTTCCTTCTCATCAAAGTTCATGTGGTTAATTCTGGGGTGTAAAACATAAAGTCTTTGTCTTCTAATTATCTCCTAATGAGTTCACTACAGTGACTCCCCAAAAAGAAGCCATAATTCTTGTCCACGGAAACTGAAACACACAGATAAGCTCTCTGAAGAGAATACACATACATGTATTTCCTGAACACACAGAGGAGAAGCTTGACTCTGAAACCCTGGGAAGTAATCTGTCTACCCACCTATCTACACACCTACCCACCCATCTATCTGTTCATTCACCCATCCATCCGTCCAAGAAATGCTTACTGAGGACCTCATATGTCCCAGGCACTGGGGATACAGACGGTAAGCAATACAACTTTGTATCCACCTGGGGATATGGACATTAATTAAGTAAACAAACTAAATAATTACAAATTGTGAAAAATGCTATGAAGGAATCAAATAGGTCTCTGAAACAGAGAATGGCAGAATAGGAGAAGCAGCAGCCTACCTCGAATGAGTAATCAAGGAAGACTTCTCTGAAGAGGTGACAGTGAAACTAATTCCTGAAGGATGAGGAGACACAAATGAGAAGTCTTTCAGACAGAAAAAGACAGTCAGTGCAAAGACTGTGGGCACGAACTGCTTGGGAACCTGAGATATTCCTTAGTCCAACACCCTTCCCAAGTGGGCAAGTGGTCTTCCAGCTGCTTTGTTGTTGTTCAGTTACTGTGTGTGCGTGTGTCTGGTCACAGCACAGTCATGTCTGACTCTGCAACCCTACGGACTGTAGCCCACCAGGTTCCTGTCTATGGGATCCTCCAGGCAAGAATAATGGAGTGGGTTGTCATTTCCTCCTGCAGGGGATCTTTCTGATACAAGAACTGAATCCATGTCTCTTACACCTCTTGTATCAGCAAGCGGATTCTTTACCGCTAGTGCCATCAGAGTTCGTCCCCAGCTGGTGGGAGCCCGGCTGGCTACAGTCTATGAGGTCGCAAGAGTTAGACACAACTGAACATCTGAGATGCGTGCTACTGAAGAGAACTTGGGCAAATCACTTCACTCTTGGAGGCCCCAGTGTTCTTATCACATGGGAGAAAACCTCCATACTCCTCGTCCCCAGCCTAGAGAGTCTCCAAATACCCAGAAGCTGGCCTTCATAGGTGTCCCTTTCCTCCACCAAATACATCTGGGTTTGTCCTTGACTCTCACCTTCTGACCTTGGTCTCCTCAGACCAAGCCACCAACATGGGAAGCCCACATATGAATGTTCAGCTCAGTGCAGTTCAGTCACTCAGTCGTGTCCAACTCTTTGCGACCTCATGAATCGCAGCATGCCAGGCCTCCCTGTCCATCACCATCTCCTGAAGCTCACTCAGACTCACGCCCATCGAGTCGGTGATGCCATCCAGCCATCTCATCCTCTGTCATCCCTTTCTCCTCCTGCCCCCGACCCCTCCCAGCATCAGAGTCTTTTCCAATGAGTCAACTCTTCACATGAGGTGGCCAAAGTATTGGAGTTTCAGCCTCAGCATCAGTCCTTCCAATGAACCCCCAGGACTGATCTCCCTTAGGATGGACTGGTTGGACCTCCTTGCAGTCCAGGGGACTCTCAAGAGTCTTCTCCAACACCACAGTTCAAAAGCATCAATTCTTCAGCACTCAGCTTTCTTCACAGTCCAACTCTCACATCCATACATGACTACTGGAAAAACCATAGCCTTAATAGGAATATATGAATATTGCTCAGCCTTAAAAAGGAATGGAATTCTGACTCTTGCTACAAATGGACAAACCTCCAGAACATCATGCTAAGTGAAATAAACCAGTCATAAAAGACAAATGCTCTATGTCTTCGTCATGTAGAGACAAAACCTTTGCATGAGGGACCTGAAGTAGTCAAATTCATAGAGACAGAATAGGATGGTGGTTGCTACACCTGGGGGAGGGGGTGGCGGTGGGGTGGGGAATTGTTTAATAAGTAGTTTCAGTTTTGCAGGATGAAAAGAGTTCTGAAGATTGGTTGCACAATAGTGTGAATGTACTTAACACTTTTGAACTGTACACTTAAAATGGTTAAGGTGGTAAATTTCATGCTGTGTGTATTTTATCACAATTTAAAAAAAAAATAAATAAATAAAAGATGGCTTTACCCAGAGGCAGGGGTGTGGACTGTTTGACCTAGCGTTTCCACAATCAAAAGAAAGCATAAGAGCCCACAGTCCCAGAGCCAGCCGTGCCTTTTATTCACAAACAGCAATAAGAAGGTTCATTAGATACCTAATGATTGATTTTAAAATTCTTATTGAAAGGCCTGATAATCTATATTCAGAAGCAGCTTGCCCTGCAATTAACTAAAAACCACTTATGATAGGAATTCATACATAATCGCTATCGGTGGAGTCAACTTGTAAGAATATTCCAAGCATTTAATTGACTTTTAAAAGAATAGCTACAGCAAGCTAATTAAATATCAAGTCAGGGAATGTGTTAATTGATATTTAATAAGGATGTCAATTGATGTCTAACTAGCCAATATGTCTCTTAAAATATGTCAATTAGATGCCTAAAGATCCTTTTCAAAAGGGATTAGGAACTGAATGCATTGAGGATATAATTGGTTAATTCTTTTTTAATTACAAACTGCAACCCTCCCTACTGAGTTTGCCCAGATCATAGAGTCATTTATAAGCCACTTTGCCTGGTCTCTAGACTGTCTTTACCACAGATACATGAAGCCAGAACTGGCTTTTGCTGGGCTCTTGTGCAACACCTATATACAAATGGGACACAAAGAGGGTGAGTGAACCCTACTGAAGTTCTCCATCAAGTCGAGCATGTGCTTTCCCTCCACTCAGCATGGCTGAGTTTAGACAATGAGGTCCAAAGGCCCCTGTACAGAGGCCTACATGCGTTGTGCACCCCACCTGACCACACCACCCTGCCCTGCCCTAAGACTCCCCTCCTACCTGATGCCACCATACCTGACACCCACACAGCCCAAGACCTTTCCTTCGTGTCTGCCCCCTGGTCACAGTAAAAAAATGTCATCAAGAAAGTCCTTGTAATTTGGAACTAACAGCAGAAGCTCTTGTACTTCTCAAATAATTCCACCAAACAGTATCAACGGTAATACTAGCTTTATCCATCCTTCCATTCACCCATTATTCACTGCATGCCTACTGTGTGCCAGGAAGTCTACCAGGAGCTGGAGATCCAGGAATGGGCCCTGCCTTTATGGAGCTCACAGTCCAGTGCAAAAGAAGTAATAAAAAGGATCCAAAGGTCACTAAGATATTTGTCATGTGATAAAAGTGCATGATGGGCCTGACCTGCTCTGTGTGGTTGGAAAAGGTGTCCAGCAAAAGTGATGCTGGAGCTGAGACTGAAAGATGAGTCAGTGGTAGCCAGCTGAGTAGGTGGGGAGAAAGCTAAAAGAACATTCCAGACCCTGAGATGAGAAGATGCATGGAGTGTCAGTTGGAGGTAAAGACCTGCAGGCCTTGAAGTCTGTAAGATCTGAATGCTGGTCCAGTTTTCTACTGCTATATAATAAACCTGCCTAGACAACTGCCATTTTCTTATGCTTTCTGTGCATCAGAAATTCAAATACAGAACCACAAGGATGGCTTGTCTCTGTTCTTCAGTGTCTGGGACCTCAGCTGGGAAGACATGAGTGGATAAGGGTGATTAAGAGGCTGAAGTTGAGAGGATCTAGAACCTTCTAGAAACTTCATCACTCATTGGCTTCTAGGCTGGAATGACCAAAGGCTGGGCTCTTCTGTGACTGTCAACCAAAGCCCTGATATGTGGACTCTGCATGGCTTGGGCTTCCGCACAGCATAGTGGCCTCATGATGATCAAATCATCTTAAAATTGGTGCAGCCACTATGGAAAACAGTATGGAGATTCTTTAAAGATCTACAACTGGAGTTGCCGTATGATCCAGCAGTCCCACTTCTGGATATATGTCTGCAGAAAACTAATTTGAAAAGATACACTCACCCCAATGTTCACAGCAGCACTATTTACAATAGCCAAGACGTGGAAACCACCTAAATGTCCATCAACAGATGAACGGATAAAGATGTGGTGCGCATATACACAATGGAATACGACTCAGCCATAAAATAAAGAATGAAAGTTAAGAACTGAAGCCATGCCATAGTGGATGATGTCACCCTCCACCAAGCCTTGAACTCCTCCAACTTGCAGAGGTCAAGTAGAGGAGGAAGACTTAAGGGAACAGTGAAGGAACAGCCAGAAGCACGAGAGGAAAACCAGAAAGCTGGGGTTAGAGAAGTCATGGCAGGGCAGTTTTCAAGATCGAGAGAGTGTCAGTTCTGTCAGAGGCCACTGAGAGATCAAGAAAGATGAGGGTCCTTCTTAAGGGGTACTAGAATTTGAACACGGATGGCCAGATGCCAAACTCTTGAGTTCTTCCTCACTTCCGTATTATAGGACCTCACCAGTTATGAGCATTGTACATCTCTACTCAAAATCTCAGTGGAATTAGTTCCAAGTCCTGGCAAAAGTGATTCTAAAGTTCATCTAGGAAGCGCAACCGTGGAAGTGGGCCCGAGGTGTTTTGTAAAACAATAGAACTGAGAGAGAGAAAGATGATAAACCTGAATACGGTCCTCTATAACCGTGCTCAGAATCTCATTTCTGCCTCATTGTACATCACCTTCCGGGAAGAAGAGGGAGTATAATGGGGAGAGCAGACAGCTTGGGTGAGCAAGTGCCCTTGTAACAGAGCGGGATGAGCACAGCCCTTAGCAGGCAGCCATTGCTGTGCCTCATTACTCCCCACGCAACGCTGTTACTAGGCAACAGGTCTCGCTCAGCCATTGCTCGGTGCCTCAGTAGGCCCCACCCACAAGCAACTGGCTGTCAATGAGTGACTGTTAGTTGTTCTGCTCAGCTATTGGTCAGCACCGCAGTGGGCCCTGCCCACCGGTGAGGGACCACTGGGGAAGTGACTGAGGCAAGGGTGGGTGTTGTGGTGGTCGTCAGGTAGAGAGTGAGCAGGCCTTCTCCTAGAGGCCCTCCAGCTTACCCAGCCTTAAGCCAGCAGGTGAGCTGGAAGGGCCAGGGATCAGGCTGGGGACTACGTCCTGCAGGGCTCCAGAGCCCTAAGGCCCTCCACCAGCCTTGGCCCAGGCCTTGAGGAGCGGTGAAGCTCTCCCCTATCCCTATCTCTGCAGCCTGTTAGCAGTGGCCATCTGTATGAGCTGCAGTCTGTGAGACCTGTCTTCCTATTTGGGCGGCCTGAGGAGACTGCGGGCCAGTTGGGTTGGATGCCTGGCTCTCTCAGGGAAGACCTGGGCAGGGTGTGGGAACCTGGCCCTAAAGGAGCTGCCAGCTGAGATCTGCAATCCTCTTAGCCAGGACTCGGACTTTGGAGGGTGAAAGTTGTGCCTTGGGATTTTGCTCTTTCTTGTCAGGACAGAGAATAACATTCATCTGGTAGAGATTTATGGGAACATCGTTACCTAACCGTGACCAGACCTCAAAAACAAAGGATCTGACACCAAGGAGTCTGCAACCACCAACCATGCCCATCCCTCACCTTTTGCCTGTAAAGAGACTTGCTGAAAGCTTTTAGTAACTTTGGGGTTCTTAGGGCATAAGTCACCCATCTCGTATGAATCTGTAATCAACCTTTCTCTGTTCCAAACTCTAATGTTTAGTATCGATGGGCCTCACTGTGCTTCCCGCACATGGGCTTGCTAATTCAGTGACCCTCTGCTTCCCTACAGTTCTAGGAAGATAGCATCTTGAGGTCCCACTAATTCCACTGCAGGATAACCAAGCGAGACAGCATCTAGAAGGGCCCCCATGGTGGCCCATGAATCACCACGAGATGCTACCTGTTCTCACAAAGAGTTAAACCAATGGTGTCACAAGGGAAGTCTGACAAAGTTGACACGTGACCTCAGCATTAAAGAACAGAGGTGCAACAGCCATCCAGTCACAATCATGGCTTTCAGAATCAGACAGGTCAGGTTTCAAATTCTGGACCTTGCTAGCTAGATGCTCTTGAGCAGGTTTCTAAGCTTCTCATAGAGAAGCCGGAAAATACATGTTAAGTCAGCTTGTCACACCTCTTAGGCCACAGAGGCTAGAGCGGTAATTAAAGAGTGGCTTCACCTTGCCCAATATCAATTGATGATCCCAAAATGGGGGCAAAGAGCCCGCACTTATGATCAATCAGCAAAGACCCTGGCTCCTTTTACTTTCATCTAGAAGGGAAAAACCATCAGCAGCTCCAGCAGCTGTTGTTGGAGATGCTCATTCAGTTACCAATAACAACAGTTGCCATGGAGATGGGCTGTCCAGTCTGCCAGCCTGGAATGACTCTCAGACCAGGGCAGGATTACCCACATCCACACCCTTTCCAAACCAAAGAGGCAACTTGAGCCCCAATTACCTGTTTGGGGATACCTTCCACTTTATTTTTTCCCTCTTCTTCCTGCCAGAAGGTCCACCTATTTAAAAATCAATGGGATATCGGCAAAGGCAGGGAAAGTCTCATGACTGTGCAATTACAAAATCTTTGTAAAGTCAAAGGACAGCTTATGTTGGTGTAGGGGCTGGAGATTGTCACAGGAGGTGGGTGAAGCAGCTATGGGTGTTTGGGCTGCAGCAGGATCTGTGGGATTCAGGACCACTTTGGGAACTCCTGGAGGTCTGTGTTGGGGTGCATTTCCTCAGAGAGGGATAGGGCAGATGGGGACGTCTCAAGAGGCGATGGCTGGACGAGCAGCCGAGACCATGCACCAAGACACATGGCAATGCCCACACTCAAAGAGGACCTCAGTTCTCAAAGTCCTCGAAGGTGGCTCTTGGAGAAAAGGAAACCAAATAAGAAGTAAATAAGAATGGTTGTGCTTCCCTGGTAGCCCAGGGGTTAAGAATCCACCTTGCAGTGCAGGGGATGGTGGTTCGTTCCCTGGTCCATGACGATCCCACATGCCACAGGGCCCATGAGCCATACTATCGAGCCAGTGCCCTAGAGCACGTGAGCTTCAACTCCTGAGCCCAGATGCCGCGACTACTGAAGCCTGCCTGCCTAGAGCCTGTGCTCTGCATCGAGAAGTCACTGCAGTGAGAAGCCCGTGAACCACATCGAAGAAGAACCCTCACTCTCTACAACTAGAGAAAGCCTGTGTGCAGCAACGACCCATCATGCCAAAAAATAAATACATCTTTTTA
This sequence comes from Neotragus moschatus, assembly GCA_006410615.1. Lineage (NCBI taxonomy): Eukaryota > Metazoa > Chordata > Mammalia > Artiodactyla > Bovidae > Neotragus > Neotragus moschatus. Next base: position 124,931 of record SJYA01001847.1, on the reverse strand, counting down.
AAAAAAGAATTGTAGTGGGGAGAGGAACCAAAGAGCAGCAATCTTCACAACAAAGAAATCAAAATACCGGAGGGGATGGTTTACAGTCAGTTACCCTAATCTTCCCTGGTGGCTCAGACAGTAAAGCGTCTGCCTATAATGAGGAAGACCTGGGTTCAATCCATGAGTTGGGAAGATCTCCTGGAGAAGGAAATGGCAGACCACTCCAGTACTGTTGCCTGAAAAATCCCATGGACAGAGGAGCCTGTTAGACTACAGTCCATGGGGTCGCAAAGGGTCAGACACAACTGAGCGACTTCACTTTTACCCTAATCTCATGCCCAGGAATCTCAACTCCCCATCTGGTTCTTCCCATCACAGCATAAATCGGGTTGTTCCTGGCAAGTCACTCAATGTGAGCAGAGCTTTCTAACTAACAATAAGAGTTTCATCCGTGGGCTGGCTGTCTCCCGAAGCAGGTGGTGAGTTCCTTGTCATGACAGGTGTACAAGCAGAGGCCAGGCAGCCTTTGAATAAGGTATGTCAGAGATGATTTCCTGGAGGCAGTCAGGACTATATGACCTTGGAGCCCCATCATCTCTGGATGTCATGATTCTGCAGTGAGTGGAGGTGTTCCTGGCTCCAACTGGAGCTGCCACTGTGAGGCCAGGCATGTGCTCAGTCATGTCTGATTCTTGTGACCTTATGGACTATAGCCTCCAGGCTCCTCCATCCATGGTATTTTCCTGGCAAGAATTCTGGAGTGGGTTGCATTTCCTACTCCAGGGGCATCTTCCCAACCCAGAGAAGATCCCCTGGAGCAGACTATACCAAACCCCACCAGCCTAGGTTCTTCCACTGTTTTTCCTCCTCTTCCAGGGCTGGGCCTCAGAATGGGGAGTGCAAATGCTTTCTCAGCTCATTCACAAAGAAATTACTCAGAACTGCTTCACATGGCAACAGCCAACTCAGCCCTCTGTCCAGCAAGGTCCGAGGTACAAGATCTTAAAGATCTATTGAAAGAGTACCCACATGTGAGAGACGGAGGCAGGGAAGAAAACCAGTGCCTTCCCCCAAAGTCCCAGTGGGAAAAAGCAGCAGTCAGGCCACAGCCCCAGTAGCTCTCATGGTCTGAAGTCAAATTTAGAAGACTGTGTAATGGAGATCTGACCTGGGCACCATCCTGGGTGTCATCAGCTTCCAGAGACATGAACCTGGAAAATTTTCCTAACATCCCAGAGGCCTGGTCCCCCTCAAATAAACAACCATCCTCATACATGCTAACAAAGCAGATTTGAAGCGAAGACTGAGAAGGCAATGCGGAAAGCAACTAGTACAATACTGGTAATGACTGGTGGTTATTGATTTGCTTCAGAATGATGTTAGGGGGCACACAGGAGGGAGAAGAGAGAAAAACAAGATTGACCTTGAGTTGATAATTAAAGTTGAGGTCTGCAAAGTCAAAAGACTATTTTGCTAATAACACGACCATGTCACTTGGCTTTTTCCCTCTCCTCTCATGAGTGGACCATGGAGTTTTCCAGAGGCTAAGTGGCATGTGATGGGGCTACAGATGAAATACAGAAGCAGATCTGAGAATTCAGCTGCCTATTAAGTCAGACATTGAAAAAATTTGCAAAATATATAACAGTGACTCTCTTCTTACCAATTTTTGTTGGGAAAATATAGTTTATATTTTTAAATTATTTCATCACCATTAGGACAGCTATCATTTAAAAAAAAAGAAAAAAAAAAACCTCCAAGTACAAACAACAAGTGTTGGCGTGGATGTGGAGAAATCAGTACCCTTATGCATTGCATGTGGGAATGTGAGCTAGTATAGCTGTGGAAAACACCGTGGTGGCTCCTTAAGCAAAGTAAACACGAAATTACTGTTTGGTCAGCAACTCTACTTCTGGGTCTACACTCAACAGAACTGAAAGCAGGGCCTCAGAGAGACCTCTGTGGATCCATGGTCACAGCAGCATCACTCATAATTGCCAAATAGGGGAAACAGACCAAATGTCTGTCAGTGGACGAATGAATAGACAATATGCAATACATGCAATGGAATATTATTCAGCCTTAAAAAGGAAGGACAGTCCATGGTTGCCTAATGGTTAGGATTCTGGACTTTCATTGCCATGGCCTGGGTTCAATCCCTGGTCGAGGAACTAAGATCCTACAAGATGTAGAGCATAGCCCCCCCCCCCAAAAAAATCTTATTTTTGAAAGAATTGACTATGGTCTTCCCTTCTTTGCTATTTGGGTAAATTGCTCATCTTTGATGAAGCTCAGTATCCTCGTCTGTCAAGGGGGTAGACAATTTTGAAGCACAATTTTGTGAACCAAACCTGACCTCACACAGACACGGGGGCTGCTGCCCCCACCTGGGGCCTCCGCAGAGACCTGAGCCTCCCTGAGTCGAGGAAGAGGGAGTGTACTCTTGTATTAATCAGCTCCCATTAATTTTTCAAAGTCGGCAACAGCCCACTTACTCATTTCCCATAGAGCCTCATTCATAATTGATCCTGAGCTGCACTTATCCAAATAGATGGAGAAGATGCCCGGGGCACATGGGGGCTCTGGGAGGGTTTTCTGCTGATGAATTTACCCTCTGAATTAATGACTGTCTTGAGAAGGTGCTCACAGCCATGGCATATTCGAACAAAAGACATGTGGTATGCTTTCCTTCCATCAAAAATAACAAGGAAGGAAGAAGAGAAACAAATGACCCCTAAATGCTCTGAAGGACTGTTTTGAGGTTATTTCTATATACAAACCAGCTTGAAGAGATCGATGGAAACCAACTTTGTAGATGACTAGGTCTACACAGACCCCAGCAAGTTCAGCCTTCAAGCTACATCTCAAATCACTTTTACCCTCGTGGCCTCTACTTGAGACCACACACCTCTGGCCCCATCCCCTACTCCAAAATAAATGCCAAGTGCATTGAAGAGGTAATTTTTTTCCCCAAACTTATTTATTTTTAATTGAAGGAAAATTGATTCACAATATTGCATTGGCATCTGCCATACATCAAAATGAGTCGGCTATAGGTACAGCGTGTCCCCTCCCTCTTTAACCCCCCTCCCACCCCATCCCACCTCTTATATGTTTATTTTAAAAGGATGCTCTGTGGTGACCTAGATGGGTGGGAATAGGGTACAGTGGGAGAGAGGTGCAAGAGGGTGGGGATATATGCATACAAATATGGCCGATTCACTTAAACTGTACAGCAGAAATCAACAAAACTTTCTAAAGCAGCCATATCCCAATTAAAAAGAAAAAGAATTAGCTAAAACCCTTAAAGACAAAATCAAGTGAAGGTTTATCAGATGAGTTTAGACTTTATGGTTAAAAAAAGAAAAGAAGGCATCTGGGAGAGGTGGCCTGCTGCTTGAAGTGAGTCCTGGTCTTTCCCTGTCGAACATAAAGAATTTCACAAAACACCTATATCAGACAAGGCCACTGTGACCATGATTGAGCAAGATGAGAAAGCAAGACCACTCCGTAATCCTATCTGAACTGTATTCATTTCCTGGGGATGCCACAAGAAGGGCCACAAACTGGGCAGATGAAATAACAGAAAGTTACTGTCTCACAGCTCTGGAGGCTGGAAGACTGTGGTCACGGCACCTGCAGGGCTGTGCTGACTCTGGAGGCGCAAGCCAAGGATCTGTTCCAGGCCCGTCTCCGGGCTCCTGGAGACTCGGGCAGCATGGTTCCTTCACGTGTGTCGGCATAACTCTCATCTTTACAAGGTGCCCTCCCCTGTATTTGCTCTCTCTGTCCAAATTTTCCCTTTCTACGAGGACACCAGTTAGATTAGGGGCCCACTCTTCTGACTCCATCTTAACTAATTACACCTGCAATCATGCAGTCTCTAAATATGGCTATATTTTGAAATACTCGAGTTAGAGCTTTAACATATGAATCTGTAGGGGACACAATTCAACCTGCCACTTATGCACTTTGGCAAAAGGACAGCATCCAAACATCCTCTGTGTTCACTTTCTAAAGCTACTATAATAGATCACCACAAATAATGGCTTAAAACAACACGAGTTTATACTCTAGCAGTTCTTGAGGCCAGAAGGAGGAAATCAGTCTCACTGGACCAACATCAAGGTGTAGGCAGTGCTGTGTTCCCTCTGGAGGTGCTAGGAGAGAATCCCACTTCTGATGGCTGCCGGCATTCCTTGGCTTGTGGCCACATCGCTTCCGTCGTCAATGCAGCATCTTCAGATCTCTCTCAGCTCTATCCCCACATCACCCTCGCATGGGGGTGGTGGGGGTTGGGTAGGGGCTGGAACAGAGGCAGAGACAGACAGACTGAGGGAGGGTGTGTGCCAACCTTTGCCTGTCTATTACACAGATGTTCCTGATTATATTTAGGCCCCATCTCAACGGGCTTCCCTGATGGCACTGGTGTTAGTTGCTCAGTCATGTCCAAGTCTTTGCAACCCCGTGGACTGCAGTCTGCCAGGCTTCTCTGTCCATGGGATTCTCCAGGCAAGAATACTGGAATGGATAGTCATTCCCTTCTCCAGGGAATCTTCCTGACCCAGGGATCAACCCGGGTCTCCCACATTGCAGGCAGACTCTTTACATCTGAGCCAGGGTAGGCAAAACTCCAGGTGGCACTAGACGTAAAGAACCTGCCTGCCAGTGCAGGAGACGCAAGGGACAAGCGTTTGATCTCTGGGTGGGAAAGATCCCCTGGAGTAGGAAACGGCAACCTACTCCAGTATTCTTGCCTGGAAAATTCCGTGGACAGAGGAGGAGCCTGGTGGGCAGAGGAGCCTGGTGGGCTACAACTTGTGAGGTCACAAAGAATTGGACATGACTAAGCATACACACACACACACACACACACACACACACACACAACCAACTCAAGGTCCCTAACTGAATCACTTTTTTCATATCAAGAATTTTTCCACATAAAGAATTCCAGATTCCAGGGATGAGGATCTGCTGTCTTTCACAGCCATTCTTTAGCCTACTACATTCCCCATCAGAGCTGACGAGGGGGATTGCAGCTTCCTTACCAGTAACAGCTTTAACCTCGCTTCATTCCTCCCACTTTCTAAATGTATTTATTAAAATATCCAGTCATAGAATTGCCTCCACTTCCCATAAGCATGCAATTCAGAGAAAAGCTTTGTTGCCTTGAAATCATCTCAAAATCGCCTGACATGACCCCAAATTCTATCAGTGCTTTGTAACACCTCTTAGGAGGTGCCTCACCATTCATTCCCCAGGATGTATGGCCTCTCTTGTGCTGAGTCAATAAACTCAACTTTATTCAACTACAGCCTATCCATGGTGGTATTTAGAAGAAGACTATTAATAGTTACATTAGAATTTTATAAGAGCACAAGAAAATACTAAGTGTATCCTCGCAGGTGTGACATCATCAAAGAAGTGGCAGAGTAAGAATCTCCAAAAGCCCTCTCCTCTTTAAAAGCAATAGAACACTGGCAAAACTTGTCAGAATCAACTACTTCAGAACTCTAGAAATTAACCAAAAGCTTGCTGCAACCTAGGAGGTGTCTCTTTTTTTTTTTTTCCAAGAAAAACAATCTTGATAAGAACAGTGAGCTTTGTGCCATTTTAACTTGCCCCAGTCCCATTTCCGGCTCTTCAGCCCACGATAGCCTTGAAAAGTAACAGCCCATAATCACAGGGAAAACTAACAGCCCAGCAGCCGCTAGTACAGTCAGAACAGGGTTGGAGGTTTTCAAAGTTCCATTCTCAGAAAAATCATCATTTGACCTGTCGGGCAGTTCTCTGGAAAACCCTACTTCTAAGGCTCCTCTTTATCTGACCTGGTTCAGAGCTCACCCAATGCAAAGTCTTTTCAACCCTGGGGGTGGGGGTGGCTTTTGTTAAAAGCAATAAGCAGCAATTATTTAACATTGTAGCTGCCTGAAGAAGAGATAACAGTTTAGACCAACAAGGTTAGCTGGAGAAAGATTCCTTGGAGAGTGGAAAAGAAAGCCACATACCCACATAGAGCTGTATGTATGACCAGGAAAGACATTAGAAAGCCCTAAGCTAACACCTCTGCTAAACTTGGAGGTCCCTGCAAGCAGGAAGTGAAGACTAAGCCAGAGATATAATTGGCTAGGCTGAGTATTGAAAGTGTATTCCAACATACATACAGAGCCACTTGGCAAAGCCTGGGAGTCGTTGGTTCCAGGCATTTAAGAAAATCTCTGTCCAATCAATACTGACTACTAAGCTGAGAAGAGATGTCAGATGCCAGAAACATAAAAAAGTACAGATTTTATGTAATTAGTGCAGGAAGGCCCTAGGAAGTAAACACAACAATAATAACCAACAGCAAAAACAACAAACCCTAGGAAGAAAGGAGACTCCGATGTCCAGAATTGTCACATTATGTTATTTAGAATGCCCAATCTACAACAATAAATAAGACATGGAGAGAAACAAAATAGTATGGTCAATACACAGGAAAAAAAACGAGTCATTAGGGACTTCCCTAGTGGTCCAGTGGTTAAGATGGACCAATCTTAACCAATGCAGGGGGCTGCCAATGCAGGGGGCTCAGGTTTGCTCCCTGGTCGGGGAACTAGATTCCTGCATACTGCAACGAAGACCCAAAGGAGCTTAGTGAGGAGCTTCCTTACCAGTAACAGCCAAAGTATGACACAGAAACATGAAGTAAGCAAAAGCCATGGCCACTGTTTTTTAAGCCAAAAAAAAAAAAAAAGTCAATGGACAGTACCCCCTGAGGAAACACAGGTGCTAAACTTACTAGACAAAGCCTTAAAATCAACTCTTTTAAATATATTTAAAGAACCAAAGGAAGCCACATTTCAGAATTAAAGGAGAAGCTTGAAGAGATGCCAGCAAGGTGGTGAAATAAGTGATTCCAGTCTTCATACTCCACAAAAACATTGATTTTGATGGTCATCCACAGATAGGAGTAATCTGCGGAAATTGGGAGTCCATTGAAGAGATTCTAGCAACCTGTTAAACAAGAAACAAAAAAATCCAAGAAAAGATGCCTTGAAAAGGGTGAGAAGTACAGTTTCACTTTACCTATGTTACCCTTCCCTGAAAGTGGCACAACTTAGTGCCAAGAAAGACTCCCTCAGCCACCAATTTCTCCCACGGGAGAAGGCAAGAGCAGAATGAGTGTACAGTTTCTCAGCCTTGCAGGAGGTTGTCCACTTTTCCTCCACCACACTCATATCACTGAAAGGATCAGCATGGCTGAATAGTCTGGCGGAAGACAGAAGAAGAGCAAATGGACAGGGGCTCCAGGAAACTACTGCATGGATCTCAAAACCCAGCAACAGATGCCACTGACTGGCTTGCAGACTCTAGAACGAGGCCTACCCATGAGCCCCACAGGACGCCTCATCTCCAGCTACCCTCAGCTGACCAGTGCATACGTGCAGCACTCCAATACGTGCCTGCAGCAAGATATGCAAGTCTCCAAAGACAGTGTGTGCCCCTAATGGCACACACAAGCCTGTGCAGATGGCATACACACGTCCCCACGGGCAGCACACAGAGACTGGCTGCAGCTCAACTCTGCAGAATTGATAGGAAGAATACAACCTTGAACACTTCAGGGCATTGCCCTGGGAAAAATAAATGGGAAGCTCTTAGCACCCATCCTGACTTTGCAGGACTGAGAAAAGGCAAAAATATTTTGAATCTTCTCCCTTAAAAAGAGAACAAAAAAAGTAGGACAGATGTATCCTAGAAAAAGCTTAAGCGGCCCCCAAATCTCTAGCTGGGCTGACTGGTGAAGGTCTTTCTCTCCTGAAACAATTAGTAAAGACTGGAGGAGGGAACTGCTTCTTCAAATGTGAAGATGGCAACACGAGCCTTTAAGATAAAGGAAGAATCAAGAAAACAAAACATCACCAAAGGAACAACATGAAGCTCCAGTGGCTGATGCTAAAAAAGAGAGATCTATGAATTTCTTGACAAGAAGTTTATAAATTATGATCTTAGAGAAGTTCAGTGAGATACAAGAGACCACAGATACACAACTAAACAAAATCAGGAAAATGAGACATTTGACAACTACAAACCATTAAAACAAACAAATTCTAGAATTGATAAGTGCAATGACTGAACCAGGAATTTGACAGAGAGCTTCAACAGCAGACTCAGCCAAGCAGAAGAAAGAATCAGTGAATTCAAAGACTCATCACTTGAAATTAGCTAATCAGTGAAACAAAAAGGAGAAAGAATAAGAAAGAATGAACACCTGCGTGACTTATAGAACACCATCAAGAAAAAAATACACGTGCATTATGGGAGTCTCAGAAGGTACAGAGGAAAAGGGGGCAGAAAGCTAAAATCAGTCAATGATGAGAAGCTGAAAACTTTTCCTCTTAAACTCAGGAAAAAGACAAGAACACCCACCTCTGTTTAACATAATGCAAGCGTAACCTGTTTTTTTGTGCTTCACTTTATTGTGCTTTGCATATGTTACAATTTTTACAAATTAAAGGTTTGTGGCAACCCTGCATCAAGCAAGGGTTATCACACCATTTTTCCAATGGCATTTGCTAACTTCATGTCTCTGTGTTACATTTTGGCAATTCTCACAACTTTTTCATTAATATTACATTCTTTATGGTGATATGTGATCAGTGATCTTTGTTCTTACCATTGCAAAAAGATTACAAGTCACTGAAGGCTCATCTGATGGTTAGAACTTTTTAGCAATAAAGTATTTTTTAATTAAGGCATACAGTGTCTTTTTAGACATAATGTGCACTTAATAGATTACAGTATAGTGTAAATATAACTTTTATATGCACTAAGAACCAAAAAGGTTGTATGACTTTTATTGCAGTATTCACTTTATTATCGTGAGTCTGGAACCGAACCTGCAACATCTCTGAAGCTTGCCTGTACTAGAAGTCCTAGCCAGAGCAATTAGGGAAAAAAAAGAAAGAAAAGATATCCCAATTGATTACTGAGCCATAAAAAAGAAAGAAATAATGCCATTTGCAGCAACATGGATGCAACTAGAGATTATCATACTAAGTGTAGTGAGAAAGACAAATACCATATGATATCATCTCTATGGAATCTAAAATATGGCACAACAAAACCTATCTATAAACAGACTTACCAACATAGAGAACAGACATGGTTGCCAAAGGGAAGGCGATGGGAGAGAGATGGACTGGGAGTTTGGGCTTAGAAGACGCAAACGATCACATATAGAATGGATAAAGAACAATATCCTACTTGTATATTGTTATAGTTGTATAACACAGGCAACTATATTCAATATCCTAGGATAAACCATAATGGAAAATAATATAAAAAGAATGTATATATATGTATAATTGAGTGACTTTGCTGTACAGCAGAAATTAACACAACATTGTAAATTAACCATAATTCAGTTTTAAAAAATGAAAACAATAAGTAAACAAATGGGGAGGGAAGGTATCCAAATTGGAAAAAAGTAAAATGGTATCTTCTTGCAGATGACATAATCATATATGTGGAACACACTGAAGACTCAACAACAACCAAAAAATCTGCTAGAAACTAATAAGGAGGCTAAGATATTAGGTTAAGATTGTAGGGCTTGATGCTGTAAGCGAGCAGCTGCCAACCTAATCAGTTCAGTTCAGTTCAGTCGCTCAGTTGTGTCCGACTCTTTGCAACCCCATGAATCACAGCATGCCAGGCCTCCCTGTCCATCACCAACCCCTGAGGTTCACTCAGACTCGCGTCCATCGAGTCAGTGATGCCATCCAGCCATCTCATCCTCTGTCGTCCCCTTCTCCTCCTGCCCTCAATCCCTCCCAGCATCAGAGTCTTTTCCAATGAGTCAGTTCTTCACATGAGGTGGCCAAAGCACTGGAGTTTCAGCTTTAGCATCATTCCTTCCAAAGAACACCCAATAGAGCATCCTAATTGCCTGCTCTCCAACTTTGCGGACTCTGGTCCAGCCCATCTGGGTTCCTCAGCTTTTAAAGAGAAGTCAAGGTTGAGGACCCCTGCTGGGGCATTAAGAAGAAAGTTGGAGAGATTTTCAAGCGGGGGAGGGACACGATCCCATCATCAAATCTAACTCTGCAGGGAATGAGGCCAGATGGAAGTAGAGGGTAAATACGATGGCAGAAAGAGGAATGAAGAAGAGGTCCAGGCTCCCGCTGACTGTAGGACAGAAGGGCAACAGTCTCGAGTTCAGGATAAGGAGGGTGACTTGTAGTTACACTGCTTTGGAATAGGCAGAAAACCTGAGCAAATATGTGCATACTCAACACAACTTCTGACATACACAAATGTACACACACACACACTTCTCNGGCAAAAATATTTTGAATCTTCTCCCTTAAAAAGAGAACAAAAAAAGTAGGACAGATGTATCCTAGAAAAAGCTTAAGCGGCCCCCAAATCTCTAGCTGGGCTGACTGGTGAAGGTCTTTCTCTCCTGAAACAATTAGTAAAGACTGGAGGAGGGAACTGCTTCTTCAAATGTGAAGATGGCAACACGAGCCTTTAAGATAAAGGAAGAATCAAGAAAACAAAACATCACCAAAGGAACAACATGAAGCTCCAGTGGCTGATGCTAAAAAAGAGAGATCTATGAATTTCTTGACAAGAAGTTTATAAATTATGATCTTAGAGAAGTTCAGTGAGATACAAGAGACCACAGATACACAACTAAACAAAATCAGGAAAATGAGACATTTGACAACTACAAACCATTAAAACAAACAAATTCTAGAATTGATAAGTGCAATGACTGAACCAGGAATTTGACAGAGAGCTTCAACAGCAGACTCAGCCAAGCAGAAGAAAGAATCAGTGAATTCAAAGACTCATCACTTGAAATTAGCTAATCAGTGAAACAAAAAGGAGAAAGAATAAGAAAGAATGAACACCTGCGTGACTTATAGAACACCATCAAGAAAAAAATACACGTGCATTATGGGAGTCTCAGAAGGTACAGAGGAAAAGGGGGCAGAAAGCTAAAATCAGTCAATGATGAGAAGCTGAAAACTTTTCCTCTTAAACTCAGGAAAAAGACAAGAACACCCACCTCTGTTTAACATAATGCAAGCGTAACCTGTTTTTTTGTGCTTCACTTTATTGTGCTTTGCATATGTTACAATTTTTACAAATTAAAGGTTTGTGGCAACCCTGCATCAAGCAAGGGTTATCACACCATTTTTCCAATGGCATTTGCTAACTTCATGTCTCTGTGTTACATTTTGGCAATTCTCACAACTTTTTCATTAATATTACATTCTTTATGGTGATATGTGATCAGTGATCTTTGTTCTTACCATTGCAAAAAGATTACAAGTCACTGAAGGCTCATCTGATGGTTAGAACTTTTTAGCAATAAAGTATTTTTTAATTAAGGCATACAGTGTCTTTTTAGACATAATGTGCACTTAATAGATTACAGTATAGTGTAAATATAACTTTTATATGCACTAAGAACCAAAAAGGTTGTATGACTTTTATTGCAGTATTCACTTTATTATCGTGAGTCTGGAACCGAACCTGCAACATCTCTGAAGCTTGCCTGTACTAGAAGTCCTAGCCAGAGCAATTAGGGAAAAAAAAGAAAGAAAAGATATCCCAATTGATTACTGAGCCATAAAAAAGAAAGAAATAATGCCATTTGCAGCAACATGGATGCAACTAGAGATTATCATACTAAGTGTAGTGAGAAAGACAAATACCATATGATATCATCTCTATGGAATCTAAAATATGGCACAACAAAACCTATCTATAAACAGACTTACCAACATAGAGAACAGACATGGTTGCCAAAGGGAAGGCGATGGGAGAGAGATGGACTGGGAGTTTGGGCTTAGAAGACGCAAACGATCACATATAGAATGGATAAAGAACAATATCCTACTTGTATATTGTTATAGTTGTATAACACAGGCAACTATATTCAATATCCTAGGATAAACCATAATGGAAAATAATATAAAAAGAATGTATATATATGTATAATTGAGTGACTTTGCTGTACAGCAGAAATTAACACAACATTGTAAATTAACCATAATTCAGTTTTAAAAAATGAAAACAATAAGTAAACAAATGGGGAGGGAAGGTATCCAAATTGGAAAAAAGTAAAATGGTATCTTCTTGCAGATGACATAATCATATATGTGGAACACACTGAAGACTCAACAACAACCAAAAAATCTGCTAGAAACTAATAAGGAGGCTAAGATATTAGGTTAAGATTGTAGGGCTTGATGCTGTAAGCGAGCAGCTGCCAACCTAATCAGTTCAGTTCAGTTCAGTCGCTCAGTTGTGTCCGACTCTTTGCAACCCCATGAATCACAGCATGCCAGGCCTCCCTGTCCATCACCAACCCCTGAGGTTCACTCAGACTCGCGTCCATCGAGTCAGTGATGCCATCCAGCCATCTCATCCTCTGTCGTCCCCTTCTCCTCCTGCCCTCAATCCCTCCCAGCATCAGAGTCTTTTCCAATGAGTCAGTTCTTCACATGAGGTGGCCAAAGCACTGGAGTTTCAGCTTTAGCATCATTCCTTCCAAAGAACACCCAATAGAGCATCCTAATTGCCTGCTCTCCAACTTTGCGGACTCTGGTCCAGCCCATCTGGGTTCCTCAGCTTTTAAAGAGAAGTCAAGGTTGAGGACCCCTGCTGGGGCATTAAGAAGAAAGTTGGAGAGATTTTCAAGCGGGGGAGGGACACGATCCCATCATCAAATCTAACTCTGCAGGGAATGAGGCCAGATGGAAGTAGAGGGTAAATACGATGGCAGAAAGAGGAATGAAGAAGAGGTCCAGGCTCCCGCTGACTGTAGGACAGAAGGGCAACAGTCTCGAGTTCAGGATAAGGAGGGTGACTTGTAGTTACACTGCTTTGGAATAGGCAGAAAACCTGAGCAAATATGTGCATACTCAACACAACTTCTGACATACACAAATGTACACACACACACACACACTTCTCTCAGCATCTCCTCTCTGAAGCCAGCTGCCCATCACAGTGCACTGCTTACACACACCTGCACACTCAGTCTGGCTAAACCTTATTAAAAAAAATAGTGCTTGCACACAACACTGGCAAGTCAAGGCCCAGCACAACACCAATTTCCACTATATCAGTTTCCACTGAACAGGAAGACAAGCAGCGACTTCTAGGAGGAGCTTCAGGCTCCGATGGTTTTGCCTTTTCTAAGAAGCAATTGCTGTTTTCATCTACACTGGGTGGGGGCTCGGGGAGATAGCACAGAGAGACAGTGGCCAAGCTATTGCTCATTATAGGCAAGTCCTGATACGGGGAGGAGAAAAAAAATCCAGTTTGTACTATCTTCAAATATCACAGTGTTGTGACTTAGAATAGCATCTGGTGTCTCTTGTTTCATTACAACTGACAAAAGGTTAAAAAAAAAAAAATTGAATTACCATACTAATGTCTTCTCTTTGGGTGAAATCTGTGATTCAGGTACGTGGATATAAAATACATCATTAGTTGCTTTTAAGCTTGTCTTTAATGATAAAAAAGCATTTCAGGCCATGAGGGAGAGACACACCAAACTCAGTTGGTTGGCAGCACTCTGAACCTCTTGTATACTATAATGCGACAGTGCAGTTTCTTTCTCCCTCCAAGATGACAGTTAATTCCAGACCAGGAAGGCTGTCAAAAATGCTTAGTTCTGCTCCACTTGAGTTAATTACCGACCCTGGGGCAGGCTGCCCTCCACTCCTCGGCTAATGGGGCTGGGCTCCAGGTAAAAAATCCATTTGCAAGAATGTTTTCCTTGCTCCAGATCTAATTTATTGAATATTAAATATTTATGCCAGTGCAATTAAAGTGACAATGTTGCCCTCCCTCCTCCCCTGCCCCCAGCCCTAAGCAAGCCCAGGCTTGCCGACAGAATGCTTTATCCCATCAACACAGGGTAAAAGTTTTGCTTGAGCTTCTAAAGCCGGATCTTTGAAACCTCTTCAACCCACAAAGTCACCTGGGATTCTTTATCTGTTTTTGTAGGCAGTCACGTGACAGGCTATGGCGCAATGGCTTGGTAACTGGGGCAGGAGGCAATGAAAAGAGGGGGGAGTCGACTGTGGTTTCAATTTCACTGACATCTGCTGTGGCCCCCCGTGTTGCAGGCATCACAGTAGGCTGTGTAGGCGTGAGAAGGAGTACCTGTGGCCCATATATGCCAACAATTTCCTGGCATCACAGAGAGGACAACCCAGGGCATGTGCAGAAAGGTTCCAGAAATGGGTCCTATGTATACATCTTGTGTTTGGGGTCTCCAAATCTTGAAGGTCACCCAAGTTCCCCTCCCACTCAACCAGACTTAATTGCAGAAAGTTTCAGGTCCAGCCAAGCACACTGAATCTTTCCCAAAACCTTGGTCCAGCAAGAGAGCCTCAGACTGTCCAGACTCTGGAGCCTTGGGACATTCCCCATTGGGATAGCACCCAGCCACCATCATCACCCCCCTGAGCTTCTTGCACCACAAGACAAATGATTTGACAACTGCCACAAATGGAAAAGATGGGCAATGAGCAATTTAATGTGTATCCACTCCCAACCTATCCCCTGAAAATGTGCGAAGGAAATACATTTGTCTAGGGGAGGACTTTCTTTTCTTCCCTGAAGCAAGCGAGCTTGGAAAAGCCCAGGCCAGCAGATAATACTGTGTCTGTGACATATGTGAGGTTGTTCTTTGTCCTTTAGCTGGGATCCTTTCAGGGACCTTGGTGTCTACACTCATCTCTCTCTTCCTAAATGGAACCAAGGCCTTTCTTGGGTCTGAACTGGGTTTTGAAGGAGAAATAGGCATGCACAAGGGGAACTACAAGGCTTAGGGAGAACAGGACATTGTGTTCCAACTGAAAGTAGCTTGAATTTTGTTGGACCTTGAATTGCAAGGGAATGAACCCTGGGAATATAAGCATCAAATGAGGTAATCTAAGCATGTTAGAAAATGTCAGGTCCTGGATAAATGTGAGTTACTCCCCACATCACAAAGGTATTGGGGGAACCAAATGATATATTACATGCATGCTTGCATTACATAAATTGTAGTTGTTGTAAGATATTTTGGAAGAAGATGGATTGAGCGTTAGCCATGCAGCTCAGAAAAATATGTATCTTTCTCCTTTTTTGCTCCTACTATTTTAAAATTTTTTATAAACTAGAAATAATAGATGTCATTTTTTTCAGATGAACATACTATATCCAACTTTAACATTTACTATAAAGTTAGTTTTCTGTCACTGCAACAACAATGCTTTAGATGAGAAGCTTTGTGGTCATTTGTTATGGCCAGATCATTCTTTGTCTGTGAGTGTTAGGGAAAAAGGGTTGGGTATTCCAACCTGACATTCTATGAGCTGAAGTTTCAGGAAGAGGTGATAGCAGTTGAACTGGTGGAGGAGGAGAATGGGAAGTGGGGAAGGGGAAAGAGGAAATAGTCCAGGGGAAGACAGAACAGAAAGAAAAGCTAGAAAATTACGAGGAACCACTTTCAAGGTATTTAGAACATTAAATGCTATCACGTTGTGTTGTTAGCAGAACAACTGAGGTTAAACCTTAACAGGATTTAGGACCATCATAATAATCTTGTCATAAGCACAGGAAAAAGCCAGCCAACCTGTGGTATTTAAATATTAAATACATGAACTATATTGAAAATTTAATTTCAGTCCATGAAAATATTGCACATCATCCAAAGTCAAGAAGGAAAAAAACCTCATTCATCCATGTAAGCAACTTCCAGGTACCCAAAGGAAGGGACACATGGCCACCTCTGCTCCTGGCTTCCAGGGACTCCTGGTTGCCTACTCAAATATCCTTCTCTCTTCCTACCAGAACTTTGGTTTCAAAGGAGCTATGTAACAAATTAAAATGTTGTATTTTTTAGTTCCCTTTGCCAAGAGGGATGACCATATAATGTCATCTAGCAAATGATAGGTAAGAAGAAATTGCTGGTTAAACTTCAATGAAACGTCACTAAAGGCAGGGCAGGCTCGACTGGCACAAGGCCTTTTCTGTCCTTTGTTTTTTATGCTTTCTCTTTCTTGAGCCATCTGTGACCTTCTTCAATCACCTTGTGACCTTGAGGTGACTGCAAGAGACAGACCAAGAGAAGTGGAAAACTCTTTAAATCCCAACTCTGCTACCTGCAAACTCTATGAACTTGGACAGTTCATTTAACCTCTCTGAGCTTCATTTTGATCTACAAGATTCTTCCATAATATCTATTTCTCAACATGAAACCAATGACATGAAATCACTTATCTTCCATATCAACCAGAAACTTCAGCTGCACCGTCCTTGAAAAAGCTAATTTTCAAAGATGTAGGTCTCTTTTATTGAGCATCTGAGGGATCCTATCAATTTACAATTCCACATCCTTCATTTCTAGCAGTTTTCCTTGAATTATTTCTTTTATGATGCCTCCCTTCATTTTCTGTGCTTTCTCATTCTTCGACCCCTGTTTTCTGGACACTGGGCCTCTCAGTCTGTTGCTCTAGTTTTCTCATCTTTCGATCAGATCGCTTCTCTTTATCTCTGTACTAGGCAAAGAACCCTGAAAAGACAGGAACCATCCTCCTCCCTTGAAGGCAGTAAAATATTCAAAATAATTAAGTATTTCTTCCCTAGCACACAAACCAAAAAAGAGCCAAACCATCCTCCTCCCTAGATAGCAATGAGGAATTCAAAATAATAAATATCTTTTCCCTAGCATACAAACCAAAAAACTCGATCCCTTAGGTATCTTTAAGTGTTTTCCTGGATAATGTTTGTGTTAAAGAGTAAAAATCAAAACTGCAAACAGAATATTTAAAAACAACAAGAAAGAGAAAACCACATAGAAAATCTTATGGAATGAGACAAAGCTGATTCACAGGCAAATTCATAACCTTAAATGTCTTTATGGTTAATCAGAAAAGCATAAAAGTAGATAAAATAAACATTCATTTAAGTGATTTGGTTTTTTATAAAATTTAAAATAACTGAAAGTAATCTGGAAAATACAGTTAAAGCAAGCTTCATTGATTAATAATCTTAAGAAAAGCAGTAGAATTAGTAGATAAATATTAGAATTGGGTTATGAAATAGCCTTGTTTCCATTAAGAGGCAGCAAAAATAAATATTATAAATGCAAAAAGGGAGACTAATGATTTAAAACCTTTAGAGGATTCAGTGCATAATTATATGCTAATACTCTCAAAACCTCAGTGAAATGGATTATGTTCTGGGAAACTATACCAAAATGTTAGACTATCCGAAAAATTAGACTACCTCAATAGAACAATAACAAAGGAAAAATTATAACGTTGTCAAAGACCTGCCTTCAAAAATGCTTCCCAACTTCAGCTGATTTTGTGGGTGCATTACTTCAACCTTCCACGGAACAAATAATTTCCCTGTAACATAAATCCTTTCAGTGTATGAAAAAAACATGAAGGTCTTATTAGCTCCAAAATAGTTTCCACAGCTTGCAAAACTATTGACATGATGTTTTGGATGAATCTGAAAAAACATTATATTGAATGAAAGCAGCCAGACACAGCGTATAAACTATGACCCCATTTATATAAAGTTCAAGGATGAACAAAACTAATGTCTGGTGATAAAAATTAGAGAAGTGTTTGCTGGGGGCAAGGATGGAGGAATACCTAGAGGAGCCTCAGCAGAACTTTCTGGGGCCATAAGAAGACTCTATACCTTGATCTGAGTGATGGTTACTGGGGCGTGTATATTTGCCAAAATTCATTAAGTTGTACTCTTCAGAACTGTGCATTTTACTGTATGCAAACTATACTTCAATAATACATGTTTAGGAAAAAAACTCAGTAACCGTAACCTAAAGACAGCCAAGAAAATAGCAGGCTAATCACACTTAATATGTTGCATATGCAAAAATACTATACAAAATATAGGTAATCTTACAGTAAATTAGAAGAATAATACATTAAAAAAATGGCAAGGTTGTTTCAATATTAGAAGTTTATTACTTACATTATTTCAAATTAGAAAAAGCAAATCATAATGTTGAAATTAGCTTATTAAGTGCAATTATTCTTGCTATTAATCCCTAATAAACTCAGATAAAAAGAGATGATACCTCAATATGACAAAAAATATCTATCTCAAACTGAAAGCCCAAGTCATCCTTAACAGTGAAACTGAATTAATTATCTCATTAAGGCCAAGAACTAAACAAGTATGGCTACCATTCCCAGTGCTATTTATTATTGTTCTGAAACTGCTAAGCAATATAAAAAGACAAGAACTAGACACGGATCATAACTATAGGGGAGAAAGATAAGTATCATTTTTAGTCCATGATAATATCGTCTTTCTAGAGAACTCAAGAGGGCCAACTGGAAAACAATATTCAGATGGACTACAAAATAAATGTACCGGCACAAGTATTGATGTTCACTGAAGCACTGTCCTGAAGAACAATTGGAAAGCACCTAAATGTCTAATAATAGGAGACTGGATGAATAGAAGTGTACACACACAGTAGACTATTATGCAGCAGTTAAAGTGAAATAAGTAGATACAAAAATATTAAATGAAAAAGAAAATGCAGGATGATATACACAGTGTGGTTCTTTAATGTTTAAAAAGACACTAAAAACTATGCTGTTTGGAAAATACAAAAATGTGAATGTGAAAGATTCCTCCCAACTTTGGGATGCTGGTTGCCTCTAGGGAGAAAGAAAGGGAAATGAGATGGTGGAGGCCAGGGGCTTCTGCTATGGGTGTACAGTTTTTAAGGAATAAAAAGGGAAAGAGTGAGGGAAACACCCTTCATCTGAGAACCAGACCCAGTGTGCCAGAAATAATCCCCAGAAAGTTCCCTTGTGGCCCTACCACCCCCGGCAACCACTTCCCTGCTTTGTTACTAATGGTGACTTTTACCAGTTCTTGAAGTTTATTTAAAAGGAATCACAGGGGACTTCCCCAGAGGTGCAGTGATTAAGACTCTGGGCTTCCAATGCAGGGGGCATGGATTCCATCCTGGTCAGGGAATTAAGATCCTGTGCCCTGCGGCATGGCCAGAGAAAAGGAACCACGGGCTGCCCTGCAAGCCTTCTTTGGTCTCCCTCCAACAGGGTGGTCTCTCCAACAGACCCGTGGCAGTCTGAGCCACGGCTGAGGGCCACACACCTCAGTGCTCTTGGCCGCCATGCAGGCCAAGGGTGCAGCCTCTCGTGGGGGGCCACTCAACTCAGGACACAGAGTAGAGACCCAGAGGACAGGGCACCCCTTTGGACACTTTGTGGAGATTCACATCTGGTGCTGATGGAAATTCCATTAGTCCAGTAGGAACACCCCGTTGGGAAAAGACTCTTTGTACATTATAGACAGATGAGAGTTTCTCCACCACGGCGCTACTGACCCTTGGGGTCAGATGATCATTTACAGTGGGGACTGTCCTGGACATTGTGATGTTTACCAGCATCTCTGGCCTCTCCCCACTAGAAGCTGTGCCCCTTCACGACAGCTAAAAATATTTCCGGACATTGCCAACTGTCCCCTGAGGAACAAAATCACTCTTGGTTGAGAACTACTGTGATAGAAGATAGATTAGCCTGGGGAGGGGGAATGCGAAGTGATTTCTGAGTTTTTTTTTTGTTTTTTTTTA
This sequence comes from Neotragus moschatus, assembly GCA_006410615.1. Classification (NCBI taxonomy): domain Eukaryota; kingdom Metazoa; phylum Chordata; class Mammalia; order Artiodactyla; family Bovidae; genus Neotragus; species Neotragus moschatus. The sequence goes on along the minus strand of SJYA01001847.1, from coordinate 105,295 downwards.
CCTAGGAATAAAGTTATTAAGATATATGTTGCTCTTGTTTAGTCACTAAGTAGTGTCTGACTCTGAGACTCCATGGAGTGTAGCCCACCAGGCTCCTCTGTCCATGGGATTTCCCAGGCAAGGATACTGGAGTGGGTTGCCATTTCCTCCTCCAGGGGATCTTCCCGACCCAGAGATCAAACCTCGGTCTCCTGCATTGGCAGGCGGATTCTTTACCACTGAGCCACCAGGGAAGCCATCAAGATATATGCGTTAGTAGTTAAAAGAACAGTGAAATTGTATCAAGGACATAAAAGCAGATCTATTCAGGATTAGGGAGCACACCAGATTCAAGGATAGGAAAGCAATATTACAAATCTATTGATTCTGCTCAAAGTAATATGTAAATTTAATGGAACTGCAATTAAAACTTGGCTGGAAACTTTCTGGAACTTAAAAATGTTAGTCTAAAGTTTGAGTAGAAAAATAAAAGTGACTGAATAATGAAGGAAGTTTTCAAAAATACAAATAAATAATGATTTTATCTACCATATAGTAAATGGGTTATAAAATTATAATAATTAAAATAGTATAGAAGAATAGACATCGCTATAAAAAAAAATTAAAAGCTAGAAACAGGCCTTACTCTATGCAAGAATTTAGTATTGATTAAAGTGGCATTTAAATTAATGAGAAATGTTGGGGAATGCTCAGTAAATGATGCAAGAACAACTCGTTAACAGTTTGGGGCCAGGAAACAATTCAAGGCCTCACACCATGTGTAAAAGTAAATTTCATGAAACATAGAGTTATTATTTTAATTAAACCATAAAAAACTAGAATAAAATACAGATTGATATTTTCTTATATTAGGAGACAAATGGTTCTCTAAGCAAAAGGAGAAAAAAGCAAAAATTAGGACGCAAAAAGGAAAAGATTGATACACTTGACTATATTAAAATGTCAATCTTGTATATATCAGAAAGCACTACAAACCTAAAAGTCAGAAAAACTATTTGTCACATAAAGGAACAAAATATTTAAGATTTCTTCTAAATAAATATGAAAAGGACACATCCTTCTCATTTTTTAAATGGACAAAAGGGCAAGACCATGAAGTTCATAGGAGATGAAAGAGGAATGGCCAAAAAACATCAAGAAGTTCATCTCACTGGAAATCCACATTACACAAATCAGAATATTGAGACGCCATCTTTCACTTATCAAGTTGGTATGGATTTTTTTAAGGTAACACCCAGCCTTGGGGAATTTCCATATCTTCTTGAGAGAGTGTGAATTTATGAAACTTTCTGAAAAGGAATTTGACAATTATTTTCAAAGGCCTTAAAAAGGTTCATGTATACCTAAGAGTCTCATGCTTACCCCTCCAGCCTAGAACTCAGCCCTGAATTCCAAGTGGATATTCAACAATCCCCACCATACCCAAGTGCACCACGTTCAAAACCAAGGTCCTGATTCCAACTGCCCCTCTGTGCCCCAAAGCTGTTCCTCCATCTCAGGAAGAGATAACTCTACCCCTCCCATGGCTCAGACCTAAGACCTTGATGTCCCTGACATCTTTCTTTCACAGATATCAGATCTGGGGATATTAACCTTCAAAACAGATTCAGTTTTCAATCCCTCATCACCACCTCTCTTACGGAGCAAAGGGCTAGCTGCCTGACACACACAGAAACCAATCCTTTAGCACTGGCTTTTGAGAAAAGAAAGTGCTTTATTTGCAAGGTTAATCAGCAAAAAAGATAGAAGTCAAGGTTCTAGGATCTGACTCCTCAACCCAGGATTGGGGTAAAATTTAAGGTGTTAGGAAAATTTCAAACTTGGAAGCTGATTGGCTAGTCTCAAACCTGTCCAGACAAGCTATTCTAGTTGCTGGAAGTCAGGTTTTCCTTATTGAAGGATGTCTCACTTTTTAAGGGGTCCTGCAGCAACATTTCTATTTTTTGAGTTCCACAGACTGAAGATTCTTGGTTCTGGAGACATTGGGGAGACATGGATTTCTTTCTTGCACATACACAGTGCTGTCTCCATGAAATAACTCAAGGCTTGATTAATCAACAACCTATTGATACTTAAGGAGGCTAAGCAGTTTAAGCTGGTCAGTGTTTTACACTTGATTGTTTTACAGTGTTTCATCTCTGCACAAACTCCCTGGTTCAAGCCACCACGGTTCCATACCTGGACCATTGTGACAGCCTCTTTGTTTGCCCTGCCTCTACCTTTACCGTCTTCCAGATTATCCTCAACATAGCAGCCAGAAGGAACCTTTTGTGGTAGCCCAAGTCAAATCACACCACTCCTCACTCAAAACCCTCCACTGGCTCCCATCTAAGAGAAAAGCAAAGCTCATTAAAGGCCTGTGATTTATAAGAAAAAATGCATACTTGGTCATTCAGATGACCAAAATATACTTCTCACCCATATTTGGTCTTTGTTGACAGTTCCTAACTCATAGCTCCCCAAACTCTTGGAAGTTCCTAAGTACTGAGAGTGATAAAGGTGTCTGTTTTGTTATATTAATGAACTAATTTCTGGAAAGCGTGTAAGAATCCTGGACTGGTTGCCTTGGAGCCAGCCATGTGATCAGTTCCACCTCCCAACCTCCAAGGAGCTCAGAGGGACTGGAGAGAAAGACCAACAGCCACGGCCAGTCATTTAACCGACCTGGCCTATGTAAGGAAGAACCGAAAAGACAGGGCTCAGGGAGCCTGCAGGTTGGTGACCACACGGAGATTTGGGGACAGTGCATGTGGAGGGAGCACAGGTGCTCTGTGGCCACTTCCCCACACCCTGCCCTGTGTGTCTCTTCCGCCTGGCTATTCCTGAGTTGCACCCTTTTATAGCAAACCAGTGATCTGGTACAGAAATTGTTTTCTCTGTGTTCTCTGAGTTGCTCTAGCAAATGAATCACACCCAAGGGTCGTGGGAACCTCTGATTTATATCCAGTCAGTCAGAAGCACAAACCACAACCTGGACTTGCAATTGGTAAGCTGGAGGTGGGAGGGACAATCTTATAGGACTGGACCTTTAAGCGGTAGAATCTGATGTGATCTCTGGCTGGATAGTGTGAGGACTGAGTTGAATTCTTGGACACTGCTGGTGTCCAAAAATTGTTGGAAGTGAGGGGCGAATCTCCCACACATGTTGGAATTGGGTCCAGGAACCCAAAGAAAGCCCGTATACAATCTGGCTACTTTTCTCACCTAAGCCCAAGAGAAGCCACATAATCATAAAACCCAGCATTGCAGAATGCCAGTGCCAGAAGGATTAGCTTCTACTTCAGCAAGTCTGGGCTGATATACAGAAAAATGCTTCCCTAGAAATGCCTCTGACAGTTTGGAACCCCTGAAACTCTAATCCAGTACTTCTATCTACAAAAGAACAAACTGAGGCTTAGAGAGTGACTTCCTGGAGATGTGCAGAGTTGACAATACAGTTCTCTCAGGATGTGCTCTTGATCCAGCCTTTCCTGCAATCCTGTCTAGCTCTTTGAGCCTTCATGACCTGGTATACAATGTTGTCTTTCCCTGAAAGCTCTGCACTAGCAAACCAGAATTCACATTTAAAATAAATGATCAGAATAAATGTTATCTTATTTACATGACAAAATGAAGAATTTCTGTTGTCTGGGCAATCAGAAATGATTTGTTGATTTTTGGCTCCCTACCAACCAAACATCTTTCCAGTTTGAGAGAAATCCCCCAGGGTGTGACCAGCAACCTTGCCCAATGCATGTGTCCCCACGCCTCAAGTGGCCAACTGTCGGCTTCCCTTTTTATCCAAAACCCCATCACACATCTATGGATCTCAGCTGACCCACCTGTTAAGGTGTGTGAGAGGGTTTCCTAGAGTGTTTCAGAGCCATGAGGGTGCCTGGGGCCTCTCTCTGAGCTCAGGTCCAAGTCCCCCAAATGCTGCAAAGACCACTATTAAAAAGCTAGCAGAAGAAGCCAGCAAACAAAGAGGCGCCTTAATGATACGCTTTGGAAGCAAGTCTTTTTATAACTTCATTCTTCCCTCTCAATGGCCCCAAATGAAGATGAACTCAGAAAGGAACCCTTGGCAACAGCAGAGGAGAAAACAGCTTTCAAGGGCCTTCGCCTTGTGCCCAAGTTCTTGTTTCAATAGGAGACAGATTTGGCCTCTCCAACACTCTGTGTGTTACCAAATATCTAGATCATGAGATGTAACAGAAACCAACCTTGGGAGAAACTGTGGCCCAATCACACAGAAGCTCTAGGTGGCGGCTGCTGTGATAATCAGCGACTCCTTTCCCTTGAGTCTCTCCCCCCTCCCCCTCTCCCCCTATCTACTTCAAGTTCCAGCTGAAGGTAGACAGTATACAGGGTACAGTGAAGGAGGACCACTGGAGAGGCTTCTGGGCCCTAGAAGTCAAGAGTGTACAAGTTTGTGGATGGTGATGCTGCCAGAACCTGTTGGAAATGGAAATCCAGGGTCTATCCTGATAAGAACAGACTCCTTCCCCTCCATAGCAAATGAGGCCAATTAATCAATCAACTATCAGGTCCCCTCACTATGCTCATGTTCCTCATTAAGGGCTTGGACTAGAACAAGCCCTGATGGGACATTGGACACAGAGCAGTGGGGGCAGCCCAGGAAGTCTGAATGTTGGGTACATGCCTGTTGCCATGGCCACTTGGGCATGAGCCCTTGAGCAATGGGGCTGACGTGGGGAAAAAGGAAGATCAGCAGCTGTGGGGTGAGTTTTTGCTCACTGGTGAAGGACATGTTGTAGGTACTTCATAAACACTTATTCAATGAATATCTTAACCTGATCATTGAGAGACATAGGGGCTTGGCAGAGCCAAAGGTGGGAGGAGCTTAAGTCTGAATCATCACATGGAAGAAAGCTGCCCATAGACTAGGAATTGTCTCATTGGACTGTTATGTGAGCAATGGCGGGGGGAAATCTGTTGTAAGTCAGTGGGATTTGGGGATTTATTTGTTATAGATGCTCACGTTGTTGTTAGAGGCCCGATCAGGCATCTTCACCAGACGCAAATAGGCACCACTGTCCTCTATGGACAGCTTTCCTCCAAGTGATTCAAGGCCTCAGGCCCCTCCCATCTTTGTCTCTGCCAACCTCTCAGACCATAGAATCTTCTTCTAGCCCCTAGAATGACAGAAAGAAGTCCCACCCACTTCTTAAAAGCTACTGCCCAGAATGGACACACACTATTTTCACTCATGTTTTGAGGACTTGTCACATGGCCAAACATAGATGCAGGCTTAACTGGGAAATACAGTCCTTGTCTGGGCAGCCACCTCCTGGCAACAATTCACACTATGGGAAAGTGAGCACAAAGGACTGGTAGGTGGAACACTAGCTGTCTCCATCAGGTCCTGATCCTAGACATTCCTCCAGCATTCACTAAGTCTGTGATCTGTTCTCCAGCAGGCATCAGGCCCAGGTTTTCTTTGAATATCTCCACCCCTCCCTTCAACTCTTATCAGCACAGGAGCATCCCCATACTGCCCTCAGGCCTTTACTGTGGTCCTCTCACCTCTCACTACAGCTGCCCTGCTGACAGATTCTTGGCTTGAACCCGCATGGCTGGAGCCGTCTCCCTGCCTGACCTCACCTCACTGGCAGCCTCACTCTTTGGGGGCCTCCTACACAGCTCCCTTCTCCTGGCAGCCCAAACGGAAAGCCAAGTAGATGCCTCCTGAAGGAGGGCTCAGGGTCCATCCTGTCTATCTCTAAGCCAAAGACGACGGGTCTTGACACATAGCGCCTCACTGGTTACTTGTCCTCTTGTTCCCGTCTCCCCCCACAATCCATCAGGGCAGGAAGTGGAACTGCTCCTCCGCTTCCTGTTCCTGTCTCACTGGGGCTCTCCCTGCAGTGATGCTGTTAGTTCCCAAGCTGAACCCACTTACCAGATGAGTGGTCCCAAGCCCCAGATCCTGGGAGAACCGACTGCTAAGGATACTACTATCCCCTTCCCTGGACACTTGCCTTTGGCAGGATCTGCCTCCCCTAGGAGGTTACTCTCCCCAGCCGACCAGTGACATTTGAGTGGCCCTTGACTGAACTGATGGCACGGAGGTACAAATGCCAGCCTGAGTCTCCAGTGGGGACCACCTCTGGTGACACAATTCATGCTCAGAGCTCCTTGTGGGATCAGGCTGAAGCTGGCCTCTCTCTCATGTTCCCTTGTGCTTCTGTAGGAGCACTCTGCAATAAATCACTCTCATACGAAACCCCATCTCAGGCTCTGATTCTAGGAAGCTGATCTAAGACCCTCCCTTACATCAGATCCGCCTCTTCTTTCTCAAGGTGGCACCTGCTTTCTTCTTTTTCCAGAGCTCTATTAGCAGACAGGATGCAGAAAAAGCGAAATCAGCTTGCAGAGAGCAAAAAAAAAAAAAGCCTTGGGAAGTACAATGAAAATATTGCACAAAAGAAACTATAAAGTGTTGAACGCCATGCTGTCCATCAAAACTCTTGCCAAGAACCCTAGCATGGCCCTGGAGCTCTGCCTCTTGGAGGGAGGCCGCCCACCAAATGAGGAGGACCTGTGACATGGATTCCATGGACACTGCGCGTTAAGTTGATCCTTGTCCCTGAGCCCCGCTGGCCTCACATTGCCCTCCCCAAGGCAAAACCCGCTCCTTGTGACTGTGGTGGCCATTTGGGGGAATTGGAAAAGCAAAGGGGTTAAGAGAGAGAGAGAGAGAGATGCAAAAGGAACGGATAAGAATCCAGAGAGAAAGTGTGAGAGCATCATCTTCCAAAAGTGCCCAAGCACCCCCTTTCTTTGGCCAGTCAGGAAATCCACACCCTCTTTCCCAGCCCCAGGAGGTCCATCCCTGGCTAGATCCTGGAACCTGTGATCCACAGAAGAAGTGCTTTCAGTGTTTGATGCATCCTAGACATGTGGCTGAAGGTAGCAGGGGAGAACGGCAGTGCCCACAGGCCTCTGGGCGACGGAAGAGAGGGGCGAGGGTGGTGAACGCAGAGGGTTAAGAAACTGGCAGTTCGCACCAACACCCTCCACTCCTTTCAATTTCTTTTCCGAGAATTTAAATGCATTCTGTCACAGTGAGTTATGTCACCCGGAGGAAATGCCCAACTCGGCGACGTTTTTAAAGATTATTTTTTAGATCACCTATCACTATCCATTTGAGGAACGATTGTTCAATCCGAAAAAATAAATTCAAAACTGTCCCCTTCTAAGCAAGATGGAAAAATAACTTTCCCTATTCTTTCCCATTTTTTTTTCCTTTTTACTTATTTTTTTTAAAAGAAGGCTTATTTCTGAAGGACAGATTTGAAAATCTGTTTTCACCTTGACATTCTGGCTGGATTTGAGCAGCTCAGTAAGCTGAAGATCATGCCTTGTCAGACGAGTAAACAAATGAATGTACAGCGAGCTGTGTGACCTCAGGCAATTCACTTAACCTCTCTGAGCCTTAATCTCCTCAATTGTTTCAGTGAAGTAACAATGCTGACCATGATCATCAAATGAAATGATGTCCAGACAGTCCTTGAATGTGAGACAGATGTAAGGTGTCTGTTCCACTAAACTGTCAATTCCTAAAGAGCAGGGAGCAGCCTCTGGCCAATTCTGCCCTCCCTGTAGATCTTATATAGGGCCCAGCCCAACTAAAGTGTTTAATAAATATTGGATGGGTGGACAGTTCAATGGGTGATGGTTTGGTGGGTGGGGGTTTGCACATATAAAGAGATGGATGATTGAAGGAGGGGTGAATGGAAGTGATGGTGTGTGGGGGAAAGCTATTCAAAAAAAAAAAATCCAAAAAGCCCTTATGACAAGTTCCTCAATTTCCATAGTGTGAATATTGATACCTTGGCCACCAACATGACAACCCTGAATCCAGAGTTGGAAAGAGAGGTGCAAAAGTGGCATCTACAAGTCTGTAGAAGACAGTTCTTGTCCTGGAGTGGATGGATGGAAGGAAGAGAAATAAGGGAGGAAGTAATGAAGAAGGCAGGACGGGGGACTCCCTGGTGGCACAGTTGTTATGCAGCCGCCTTGCAATGCGGGGATGTAGGTCAGGGAACAAAGATCCCACACGTCTGGGACACCTAAGCCTGAGCACCACAACCAGAGAGCCCGCGAGTCACAGCAGATCTCACTCCTAAGATCTGATACAGAAAGAAAGAAGGTAGGAAGGAAGAGAGAGGGAGAACCACGAGTAAATATTTACCATAGAGAAGAAAATAAAAATATCCTGTTACCAGGGAACACAGGGAAGAGCAGTGCCTGCAGAGGCAGGGAATCTGCTTTCGCCACCATTCCTCATGGACACTCATCTTCTGGAGCAAATTATTTCCTCTTATAGGATGAGGGTGGGAGTGGAGTTAACGCAGTGCAAAACAATGGTCCTCAATTAGTTTTAAGAGTTGGAAACCTATTTCCCAGTAAAATCTTACTTGAAAAGCACAATAATAATTGCAACTGATATTTATGGAGCATTTGCTATGTACTGGGTACAGTCTAAGCACATTGCATGGAGTCCTGCCAACAACCCAGTAAAAGATAATCCGACTATCCCTCAACTACCGGAGAGGTTGAGGCACTTGCTTGAAAGTGAAAGTGAGTCACTCAGTCATGTACGACTCTTTGCGACCCCGTGGACTGTAGCCCACCAGTCTCCTCTGTCCATGGGATTCTCCAGGCAAGAATACTAGAGTGGGTTGTCATTTCCTTCTCCAGGGGATCTTCCCGACCCAGAGACCCATGTCTCCCACATTGCAGACAGGGAAATCACCAGGAAGGCACTTGCTTAAGCTCACATAATAAATAGCCGAGCTAAGATTTAGGCACAGGCAATGATGGCAGTCCTAACCATTCTGCTCTCCTGCCCTTATCTATCAAAAGGAAAAGAAGCCGAACTGCCCCCTATAGACCCTAAGCTCAGCAATTCCAGAGGTCCCACAGAGAGCCAGATTGTTGGAAAAGAAGCTGGAGGAACAGGTGTTGATCCTAGTTCTGCTCCTGGTTGGCTATGTATCCTTGGAAAAACCTCTTGCCCTCTCTGAGCTTCAGTTTTCTCGTTTATAAAACAAAGTGGACATTCCCTACAACTATTATAAATTATACATTGGGCAATTCTCATGAGAAGGATCAAGAAGCCTTCAAAGAAGAATAGCTCAAATAAGTCACATTACACACAGTTTATTTACTTCTAGGACATCAAGACCCATATGATTTAGAATGCATCCATTTTTGAGGTTATATGACTTTTTTAAGTAGCAACCATTTCTCCAATTAAATTAAATCTTAGGACTTCCCTGGTGGCAGAATGGACAGGAATAGGAATCCACCTGCCAATGCAGGGAACACGGGTTCCAGCCCTGGTCTTGGAGGGATGCCTCAGAGCAGCTAAACCCATGCGCCACCAGTACTGAGCCTACACATTGCAACTACTGAAGCCCGCGTACCTAGAGCCTGTGCTCCGCACAGAGAAGTCGCTACAGTGAGAAGTTTGTGTGCCATAATGAAGGGTAGCCCCCGCCAGCCACAGCTAGAGAAAGCCCACACAAAGCAGCAAAGACTCAGTACAGCCAAAAATTTTAAAAATAAATACATTTTAAAAGTAAATTAGCTAATTAAATCCTGTAGGGATGACTTTATTTTCAAGGATACTTATTTTGAATGTCACTTTTGTTAATGCAGAGGAATATTTAGCTATTAGCGATATTTAGCACTGCCTTCAAGTACAATTTTACAGATCTGCATGAAATCCAACCTGTTTCTGGGAGTAGAAACAGCAACAACAAAAAAACGGTGGTCAGCATGCTGAGTATTACTTCTTTGGGACTCAGATCTCTTTGGGAATCTAAAGAGAAAGTTGGACTTTTCTCCCCAGAGACATGCAGACACTTGCCAAACTTTGGGTATAACTTTGAGACAGGAAGGATGAGAGGGGCTGCCTGTCCTAGGAGTCAGGAGAAGGCAGGATCCTAGTAGAAACAAGAATATCTCTGAGGTGCCAGGTAATTCTTCAGGTCCACGTTTCAGCATCCTCAATCAAGGCAGAAAACATAGCCAGAAGGCACTCAGCGCCTGAGATTTTAAAATGAAGAATTCTCTTGATAAACAAATCTCTTAATGAAATACAAGCAATTAAGCTAAAAGTCCTATCAAATGCAACCTGTCACTCAGCAGGCTGACACTTAATTGAATTTCTTTTTCCATCCCCTGGCTCCTTTTCCCTGATAAACAAATTCATTCACTTCAGATCAAGTTTCCCTAACCCAGAAACCAATGATAGTCAATCAACTAATTGACACAACAAAGACTTCTATTCAAAAAAAAACTTTTCCTAATTAAAGTGGGAATGAACTTTCATAATACTCTGGCTCCTGATATTAATTACTCTGTGGTTAACCCCCTCCCTCCTCCTTAGGGGCCTGGCGGTGGATTGGAGTTACTGAAGGCATCTCAGACCCAGGTACAAGTCCGAGCTCCAGCTTTATCCTGAGTTCACTGTGTGATCTTGGGAGGTCACACCTCCCTGTTTCTCATCAGGCATGGACATCAGGGGTAGAAGCTGCTTCCAGCTCTAACCATTATCTTTTACAATCCAGAGGAGAGTCTGATGGCATTGTCTTCCCTTGGTGACTGCAGGTCAGCCAGCCACTGGCAGGAGCCCTCGCCCAGCACTGAACTGAAAATCCCGCGCGTGGTCAGCAAGCTGCCTCTGCCTCTACCTGGCAGACACAGCAGCCCCTGAATGGAAATGCCCCTCTCCCCACACGCCCATCCACACACTCCCAGGCACACTCCTTACATGCATCTATACAGTCTCTCCTTGCCACACTCCCCCGACACACACTACATCAAGGCCAAGCATGTACATGCGTTGACAGACACCCTCACTTACGCACATGAAACACACACACACACACTTTGCAAGCGTGTGAGCACACGCTCTCTCACAGAGTAAGTCCCCCAATCAAGGCCATGCACACACTCTCACTCCTCCTGAAACACACGTCCTGATTTAGACACACAGCCCTCTAGAGAGCAGATTTGAAGCCCCGAGTGCACCCCCATTCCCTTACCCCAGACTCAGAAGTGACTCAGAAGCGACTCAGAAGCACGTGCTGCGTAGTACCTGGCCCCAGACTCTTCTCTAGAGTAAACTCCCTTTGGAAAGGCTGATGTGTGCACACGCATGTGCACTTACACACCCACAGGCTCCTCTCCTCACTGTCAGATGTGAACCTGAACAGCATATGACCCAGTTTCCCAACTGTAAGGAAGCTTTGGCTGGAATCTCAGAAACCTAGTGATCAGCCCAGTGGACTTGTCCAGAACTGTCTGGGCTCCAAAGTTTCTTTCCTTCGACAAAGGGCTACTGAGTGTGCCAGGCACTGCTGGGGGGAAGAAAGTGAGCGAGATACAGTCCCCCAGAAGCAGCCCTGTTCCTGCGACCCCTGCCCAGACACGCCAGCTGACAGTGAGGGCCCAGTCCCTGGACCCATGACAGCCCCAGGACTCTAGTTAAGAGGTAGTTTTTTCAAGACATTATAGCCAAGGTTCCTTTGAGCCAGGCCTTACAGGATACAGGAGAGGGTGTACGAGGCAGAGACATAGTATGAACAAGCACATGAGTCTGGGCAGTGGGGGCACAAAGAGACAGGGCCAGGCAAGCGTGTGGGCAGCCCAGTTCCAGTGCTCACTGTATCTGGGGCAGGGGCAATCATTGAACATCTCTGAGCCTCCCTTGCCTTGCGTGAAAAATGGGGATGTTAGGGATTTGTCTGGTGGTCCCGTGGTTCAGACTCTGAGCTTCCAGTGCAGGAGGCACAGGTTCAATCCCTGGTCAGAGAACTAAAGTCTCACACTGCAGTGTGGCATGGCCAAAACAAATTTTTTTCATGAAAAAAAACTGGGTTGACAGTATAGTAACTGCCACAGGAGGACCATGCGTTCGCTCAACAAACAGAGAGGAGCAGCTACTCTGTGCCAGACAGTGTCCTGGGCACCTGGGGCTGTTGTGAAGATGACAGGGGGTGATGAACGCCAGCTCTTGGCGCCCTATTTGCTCACACTGGACACCAGCTTGGCGGGCCTAAGTGCTAGTGGGAAATCGGGACTCTGGGATGAATGGAGGTGGGGGCGTTGGTGCTCTTGGGCCAAGGGAGCAGGAGGAGCAGATGGAAAGATGGAAGGGCAGAGACTGAGGCTGGGAGGCCTGCCTGGAGGAAGAGGGAGAGGGACTGGTGATGGAGCCCCCAGGCTCAGCTGCATCTCCAGGTGAGAGACACTGTCTCAGTCCTGACCTCCCCTGGTCAGCCCCCAACCTGGAGTCCTTCCAGGTCAGGGGCCCGGATTCTCTGACAGGTTTTCACCAAGCCAGGCAGGGGTGGAAGTGAGGGGGCCCCCTTTCCCTCCCCCTCGGACACAGAGTAGAAGCTCCGGCATCTGATGCCTTCGGCTGGGCTCATCTCATCTCCCTGACTCTGTTTTCATGTTTTCCTCTCTCACGCTGGCTGTGTGGTGCACAGCTCTCAGAAAATACTTGCTTTTGAAAGTTGTTGCCATAACAACCACTTCATTACACGCCAGGCCCAGTATCTCAGAAATGCAGAATCTTCCCTTAAAAGCGTGCGCTGCACATCAAAGGGGAATAGGAGCTCATTATTTTTACATTATTTTGCAGGCAAATAGATATTTTCCAATACACATTTCTTTTCTAAGTTGATTTTCTTGTTCAGTGGAAATGCACATTTCTTTCTTAACACTTTCCTGCCTGCAGGGCTCGGGGCCTAGAAACGTAAGTTCCTCAAAGCAGGAGGGAGAAGACATTTCTTTTGCTGGGAGATCCATCCCCCAGCCCACGAAGGGTGGTTTGCTCTAAGTCACAATTAGACTGCACCCAGAAATTCTGGAACAGGCAGACATTCTCAGTGTAGCACACACAAGCCTTTCTCAGTCTGACTTTGTTCTAACCAAGGTTTCGTAACAAGTGAAGCTAATGACTTAAGGAGCCAAATCAAAACTAAACCAAACAAATATCTTAACAGGTTGAGGTGGAGATGTGCTCCAGAATTTTGTTTTCTGAACTAGAGGGTGCTGTCAGAATTTAACAGGCTCCTGTAAGTGAAGGCCTAGCATATATCTCTCCCTTCACTACCACATAAGTGTCATGATTTTTGTCTGTCTGTTTCCCTGCTTCATCACCAGAACCTTGAAAAGTGCCTGGGCCTATAGGGGCTCAGAAAATCTTTGTTGAATGGACTAATGGATGAATGTGCTGGAAACACCATGCCTTGTAACAGTTCTGCAGAGAAAGGAGTCATCCCCATGACACAGATAAAGAAATTGAGGTTTATAGTAGTTAATGCCATAATAATAATTATAATAACTGACATTTAAATTCTTTATCGAAGCGTAATATGCATAGATCCCACAAGCCATGCAGTGTGGCCAAAATAATAACAATAACATGCGTAGAGAAGCATGCATCGATCTTAAGTACACAGCTCCTTAAGTTTCTATAAACTGAATTCCCCTGGGTAACCAGTACCTGGGCTTCCCAGGTGGCTCAGTGGTAAAGAATCCACCTGTCAATACAGGAGATGCAAGAGACGCAGTTTCGATCCCTAGGTCAGGAAGAACCCCTAGAGTACAAAATGGCAATCCACTCTAGTATTTGTGCCTGGAAAATACCATGGACAGAGGAGCCTGGAGGGCTACAGTCCACAGGGTCATAAAGATTCAGACACAACTAAACACACACACACACACACACACACACATCTAATACCCAGATCAAGAAACAAAACATTTGGAGGGAAGAGGGGGGCTGTAAGCAGGACCAGCTTTCCTGGTGGCCTTGCAAGAATCTGTTACGATGCCACACATTTGTTCCAGGTGGATTTCTGAATCTGCTCCATTTTACACCAGGAGGGGCAAGGCCTGCTTAGAGTCACTAAATCCCACAACTGCTATCCTGACCTCTAACGTCATAGATCAGTTGTGCCTGTTCTTGTGATTTCTACATGGAGCCACACAGTGGCTCCCCTTTCATGCGTGACTTCTTCCCCTTGTCTTTTTTGGTTTTGGCCACTTGATTTGTGGATCTTAGTTCCCTGGCCAGAGACTGAACCTGGACAGTGAGAGTGCTGAGTCCTGACCACTGGACCCCTAGGGAATTCCCATGTGCTCTGGGGTGTTTTAGTGTGAGTTCGTTTTGTTTTAGTTTTCATTTTTGGCTGCACCATACAGCATAGGGCATCTTAGTTCCCCTAACAGGGATTGAACCCGTGCCCCCTGCCATGAAAATGTGGAGTCATAACCACTGGACCTCCAGGGAAGTCCTTATAATGCTTTTCAGATTTGTCCACATCGTGGTGGGTAGCTGACCATCACCCACCTCTCTGCTAACAGCAGCTAATTTTTAATGAGCATTTACTATGTGCTGGGTAAGTTCATTTAATCTTCCCAACACTCTTAAGATGAAACCATTATCTTAAGTGGTTTGCCTGGAATCCCACAAACAATAAGTAGGGAACTGAACTCAGAAATGTATGGTCTCCAAATTCCTGCTGTTGTCAGGAATCTTTTTCCTGACTCAAGGCTATCGCTAGCAAGTCAATAGCTGGACCAGGCTGGGGGTAAGGAGGGGGCTTTTTACTCCAACTTGAAATGGCCCCAGCATCCTTAGGCCTCAGCCTCTTGTAACTGCTTTTATATTTTATAAAATATTTTGTATTTCTCAGCTGCCTGACCTCACTGTCAGGCTCTAGGCTGCTCCCTCCTGCTGATGTCAATGTGCCTGCCAGTCACCACACCAAAAGCTCTTGTTACTTCTGATCCATTATGACCAGGAAGCCAAAAATACTGGGGTTATTAGAACTGTGTGCAAAACAAGAGATAATGGCTGGGAATAAGGGCTTGCCTCACATGGGTCTACAGACAATGAGACCTGTGATAGCCTCACTTCTGTTAGTTTCCTAGGTCTACAGACACGAAGTATCTAGATAAGCCAAGGGCCTCTCCAGTACATTTTTTAAATCATTTTGAATGCTTTAATTAAAAGTTTTCTGGTTGGGGTCTGAGGACCTCCCTCCTGTAGTATTTCTGTAGCTCGTGCTGATGGTCTGTGCCTGACAAGTTAGCTCAGGTCTTTGTAGTCCTGACTTCTCATCAGACAAAACAGCCAAGAGGAACACAAATGCTTCTGCAGCTCTTGGCTCTGAGGCAGAAATGAGTGCTGAAGTGATACTGGGAGGGACTGGTTCCTGACCCCATAGCAGAGCTGGTCTCCTGTAATCCTGGGCTTTCATGGGTCTGTTCCAGCTCCCCTCTCCTGGGCACGTCCGTCCAACCCACTCAGGTCTCAAGGACTGCGGTGCACTTACCTGATTCTGGACCTGCCCTGGGTGCATCATATAAGCAGGATAGGACCCACTCAGCCTCCTTCCCCAACAGCCTCCTGCTTCTGTGCTGTGAAGCCCTCTTGGACAGTCCAGGTCTGGGTAGCATGGTCCCATCCTAGTCCTCCATCCCAGCCTATCCTTCCCTCCATCAGAGCTCTCACTTATCTCAACTGGGTATTGGCTCTCTCTTTCTCTCTCTGTATATATATGGGTTTTCCTGGTGGCTCAGATGGTAAAGAATCTGCCTGCAGCGTGGGAGACCCAGGTTCAATCCCTGGGTCAAGAAGATTACCCTGGAAGAGGGCATGGCAACCCACTCCAGTATTCTTGCTTGGAAAATCCCATGGACAGAGGAGCCTGGCAGGCTACAGTCCTTGAAATTGCAAAGAGTCAGACAGCTGAAGCAACTTAGCACACATTCAAACACACATACACATAAATATATATTTGGCCACATCAAATGGCTTGTGGGGTCTTCGTTCTCTGACCAGGAAATGAATGTGGGGCCAATGGCAGCAAAAGCACAAAGCCCTAACCACTGGACTGCCAGAGATTTTTTTTCTCAATATTTTTTTAATGAAAACCTAAACCTTCTCTCCGCTTACCTCACCCCTCTTGAGAGAAGCCAATTTTGCATCTGTTAACCAATTCATTTCCACTTTCCTAACTTCCTACATCCACATCTGCTCTCTGGAATCTCTTCTGAACCAGTTTTTAACACTTTACTAGTTTTTTCAGTAATTAATGGTTTAAAAAATCTTTTAACACTGTTTAAAAAAAAAAAAAGATAATCTGTCCTATGGGCTCACACCATGAACATGAGCACTCGCTTTCCCTGAGTTTCACACTCCCCTAAATTCAGGGCCTGACACCAGAGAAAGCATCTCTCTTTATGGACAGGGACAGCTATTTGCTCATGTTTTGACACTTCTCACAGAAGCTCTGATGGCTGTGCTGTAAAAAGCCACTCCACCCTGGGCCCATGGCTCACATTTGGCAACTATGTCCCTTTAATGGATGCACGCGTGTCTATTGTGGGTACAAACATAATGGTTTCCATGGAGACCTGGTCACAATGACTAATTAGACAAAAGAAGAGTGTTTTTCAAAGGCTTGAAAGACATCATGGATGTAATAAACGAACATCATCTTAGTCAACTGATGTATTCTTATTTCTCCCTGCTGCCGCTGCCGCTAAGTCACTTCAGTCATGTCTGACTCTGTGTGACCCCACAGATGGCAGCCCACCAGGCTCCCCCATCCCTGGGATTCTCCAGGCAAGAACACTGGAGTGGGTTGCCATTTCCTTCTCCAGTGCTAGAAATATCAAGAAAATGGTCCCTGGTGATTCGACCTTATTATGGAGTTGGACTCTCTAGCCACTGGGTCAGAGCCTTCTAGATTCTTAACTGCAGGATTCTGATCCTGACCTTCCTAAAGCAGCCACGGGGGCACTTGTCCACTACCACTATTTGCAGACTGGGCCGTCCCACCTGGCCCCACCGGCTTACTCTCATAATGGCCATTAAAGAGACCAGGGATGCTCCAAATTCGGGGGACCTCGTCCTAACCACTCCAAATAACCAGCCTGACTCAGCCATCAGCTGCCCCACTGGGTTCACCGGCCACCTTCATTTGTTTCATATACAAATGAAAATTGATAAAGGGAAATCGCAACTAAACTTGTAGTTAGGAAAGCCTATAGATAGTGCTTTCCTACTCATTGTTGTTCAATTGCCAAGTCGTGTCCAACTCTCTGGACCCCATGGACTGCAGCACGCCAGGCTTCCCTGTCCCTCACTATCTCCCCGAGTTTGCTCAAACTCCTGTCCATTGAGTCAGTGATGCCATCCACCTCTCATCTTCTGTCACCCCCTTCTCCTCCTGCCCTCAATCTTTCCCCGCAACAGGGTCTTTTCCAAGGCGTCAGTTCTTCACAACAGGTGACCAAAGTACTGGAGCTTCAGCTTCAGCATCAGTCCTTCCAGTGAATATTCAGAGTTGATTTCCTTTAGGATTGGTTGGTTTGATCTCCTTGGACCAGCTTTTTCACTCTACTCTTTCACCATCAAGAGGCTCTTTAGTTCCTATACCAACTCATCATCAGTCACCTCAAACAGGAAGACAACAATCACCCCCAACAGTAAGACCTCAGTTACTGACTCCAACAGGAAGATACCCACCTACCTTGCACTGACAGGAAGTGCCACTCTTTTACTACCCCAACAAGAGGAAGGAAGACTTCCTTCCTGCCCAGCAACAAGTCCAGCCAATAAGAGACTGTCGTCATCTAAACTTTTACTTTCCTCCAATGAACTTAAATTTTTTTCCTACTGTCCTCCAACGAACTTGAATTTTTTCCTCGCTGATGACTTCCTTTCCTTACCCTACCCTCCTTGCTATAAAAGGCTTCCATGTTTTGTAACCCCTCAGTGTACCTCCTTGTTGCCAGATGAGATGCTGCCTGACTCATAAATTGTTTAATAAAGCCAATTAGATCTTCGATTCACTCAGTTAAGTTTTATTTTCTAATAGATGCAACTTGTAGTCTCTATACCTCCAAAAAAACCTGGGGGCAATGAGTATTAACTATCCCAGATTGTAAAGAAAAGCTATCTTTTCCCCCAAGGAGTTGTAAACTTAGCATAATGTGCCAGCAAAACTCTCAGAAGTGAGAGAACCACCCCAGCTATTTCTTCCAAAGGCTGTACACTGATCTGCAAGAGCTTTCCCATTTTTTTCCTGCTCTTCATCCCACCACGTCAGACCTTTCTAAAGTGTTCAGAATACAAAATACCAAGACCTGAAACTATGACTTGGCAAGGAAAACTAACCTGTCTTAGAGATACTGAACACTGAGTCCCAAAGCAACTCTATATAACAGCAGAATAATAGTAATAATAATAGAAATGAGAAATGCCTGGACATAAGGCAAACATACTTCGGCCAACAGCCCAAGAAAAAAAAAATCATCTAAAGATAAAGTATCCAGTCTGGAAGAAAATATAACCTAAAGCAAAAGAAAGATTTACCAACATGCTGCCATAAAACTGTAAAATAAGAATACAAATATTTTAAAAGCATAAACTCTCAATAATAAATACAATGGAAGAAATGACAGAGACATAAAAATTTTGAAGAGTTAAAAAGTGAATGGATAAGTAGCAATTGACCCAGAAAAAGAGAAAATTGAGATTTGTGTGTGTGTGTGCCTGCANTCTGTGTGACCCCACAGATGGCAGCCCACCAGGCTCCCCCATCCCTGGGATTCTCCAGGCAAGAACACTGGAGTGGGTTGCCATTTCCTTCTCCAGTGCTAGAAATATCAAGAAAATGGTCCCTGGTGATTCGACCTTATTATGGAGTTGGACTCTCTAGCCACTGGGTCAGAGCCTTCTAGATTCTTAACTGCAGGATTCTGATCCTGACCTTCCTAAAGCAGCCACGGGGGCACTTGTCCACTACCACTATTTGCAGACTGGGCCGTCCCACCTGGCCCCACCGGCTTACTCTCATAATGGCCATTAAAGAGACCAGGGATGCTCCAAATTCGGGGGACCTCGTCCTAACCACTCCAAATAACCAGCCTGACTCAGCCATCAGCTGCCCCACTGGGTTCACCGGCCACCTTCATTTGTTTCATATACAAATGAAAATTGATAAAGGGAAATCGCAACTAAACTTGTAGTTAGGAAAGCCTATAGATAGTGCTTTCCTACTCATTGTTGTTCAATTGCCAAGTCGTGTCCAACTCTCTGGACCCCATGGACTGCAGCACGCCAGGCTTCCCTGTCCCTCACTATCTCCCCGAGTTTGCTCAAACTCCTGTCCATTGAGTCAGTGATGCCATCCACCTCTCATCTTCTGTCACCCCCTTCTCCTCCTGCCCTCAATCTTTCCCCGCAACAGGGTCTTTTCCAAGGCGTCAGTTCTTCACAACAGGTGACCAAAGTACTGGAGCTTCAGCTTCAGCATCAGTCCTTCCAGTGAATATTCAGAGTTGATTTCCTTTAGGATTGGTTGGTTTGATCTCCTTGGACCAGCTTTTTCACTC
Source organism: Neotragus moschatus (assembly GCA_006410615.1). Classification (NCBI taxonomy): domain Eukaryota; kingdom Metazoa; phylum Chordata; class Mammalia; order Artiodactyla; family Bovidae; genus Neotragus; species Neotragus moschatus. The sequence continues at coordinate 85,855 of SJYA01001847.1, read as the reverse complement.
TACTCTTTCACCATCAAGAGGCTCTTTAGTTCCTATACCAACTCATCATCAGTCACCTCAAACAGGAAGACAACAATCACCCCCAACAGTAAGACCTCAGTTACTGACTCCAACAGGAAGATACCCACCTACCTTGCACTGACAGGAAGTGCCACTCTTTTACTACCCCAACAAGAGGAAGGAAGACTTCCTTCCTGCCCAGCAACAAGTCCAGCCAATAAGAGACTGTCGTCATCTAAACTTTTACTTTCCTCCAATGAACTTAAATTTTTTTCCTACTGTCCTCCAACGAACTTGAATTTTTTCCTCGCTGATGACTTCCTTTCCTTACCCTACCCTCCTTGCTATAAAAGGCTTCCATGTTTTGTAACCCCTCAGTGTACCTCCTTGTTGCCAGATGAGATGCTGCCTGACTCATAAATTGTTTAATAAAGCCAATTAGATCTTCGATTCACTCAGTTAAGTTTTATTTTCTAATAGATGCAACTTGTAGTCTCTATACCTCCAAAAAAACCTGGGGGCAATGAGTATTAACTATCCCAGATTGTAAAGAAAAGCTATCTTTTCCCCCAAGGAGTTGTAAACTTAGCATAATGTGCCAGCAAAACTCTCAGAAGTGAGAGAACCACCCCAGCTATTTCTTCCAAAGGCTGTACACTGATCTGCAAGAGCTTTCCCATTTTTTTCCTGCTCTTCATCCCACCACGTCAGACCTTTCTAAAGTGTTCAGAATACAAAATACCAAGACCTGAAACTATGACTTGGCAAGGAAAACTAACCTGTCTTAGAGATACTGAACACTGAGTCCCAAAGCAACTCTATATAACAGCAGAATAATAGTAATAATAATAGAAATGAGAAATGCCTGGACATAAGGCAAACATACTTCGGCCAACAGCCCAAGAAAAAAAAAATCATCTAAAGATAAAGTATCCAGTCTGGAAGAAAATATAACCTAAAGCAAAAGAAAGATTTACCAACATGCTGCCATAAAACTGTAAAATAAGAATACAAATATTTTAAAAGCATAAACTCTCAATAATAAATACAATGGAAGAAATGACAGAGACATAAAAATTTTGAAGAGTTAAAAAGTGAATGGATAAGTAGCAATTGACCCAGAAAAAGAGAAAATTGAGATTTGTGTGTGTGTGTGCCTGCAGGGTGGAGACCCTGCAAACAGTAAACTGATTGAAGCCTCAGAACTCTGCATCGACCAGAGTACCAGTGAGGCTGGGGTGCAGGAGATATGGAAACAGCAGTGGCCAGGAGGCTGTAGGTTGAGCATTTAGAGCTCCAGACCTGCTTTCCTGACCCTGCAAATCCAGGTGATGGTGTCTCCCACCCAGCAGCAGAAGAAAGTGGGACATTTTCTCCCTGGAAAGGTTGAAGTCAGAGGCTCATGTATGAACATCAATCACAGCTAACTAGTTGGTATGGGGTGCTGTAATGAAAACACTAGAATTTAGTACAGGGGAAGATGGAAGTCCTATCCTTGCTTGGCCCCAGAACACTGGCAGACAGCCTGGTGCCCTGAGGCAGGAGAGCAAAGGCCTCCTCTCAGAGAAAACTAGCCCAAGAGAAAAAACTTGGAGATACTGACATTCAGGTCTCCCTAGGGCACATCTTAATCCCATCTCTTTACCCCAAAGTGAAGCCCCCAGCCAACAAACACCACCCCAACCCCAAACTCACTCAGAGACTCCAATAAGCCTTGTAGTGCCCTCCTCTTAAATTCAAGCCAATAGCCAGGGATCACCAGATAGTTAGAGGAAAACTTGAAACCTGAAAGATAAAGAACAAAGTAAACAGAACACAGCTTCCAAAAGCCCAACACAACTGAAGAAGGATGAGAAAGGGGAAGTATAATTACAGGGGTAACTCAATAGTAAATTTTTTAAAATGAAATTAAAAGACACTTACTCCTTGGAAGAAAAGTTATGACCAACCTAGATAGCATATTCAAAAGCAGAGACATTACTTTGCCAACAAAGGTCTGTCTAGTCAAGGCTATGGTTTTTCCTGTGGTCATGAATGGATGTGAGAGTTGGACTGTAAAGAAGGCTGAGTGCTGAAGAATCGATGCTTTTGAACTGTGGTGTTGGAGAAGACTCTTGAGAGTCCCTTGGACTGCAAGGAGATCCAGCCAGCCCATTCTGAAGGAGATCAGCCCTGGGATTTCTTTGGAGGGAATGATGCTAAAGCTGAAAGTCCAGTACTTTGGCCACCTCATGTGAAGAGTTGACTCATTGGAAAAGACTCTGATGCTGGGAGGGCTTGGGGGCAGGAGGAGAAGGGGACGGCAGAGGATGAGATGGCTGGCTGGCATCACTGACTCAATGGACGTGAGTCTGAGTGAACTCTGGAAGCTGGTGATGGACAGGGAGGCCTGGCGTGCTGCNCCCATTCTGAAGGAGATCAGCCCTGGGATTTCTTTGGAGGGAATGATGCTAAAGCTGAAAGTCCAGTACTTTGGCCACCTCATGTGAAGAGTTGACTCATTGGAAAAGACTCTGATGCTGGGAGGGCTTGGGGGCAGGAGGAGAAGGGGACGGCAGAGGATGAGATGGCTGGCTGGCATCACTGACTCAATGGACGTGAGTCTGAGTGAACTCTGGAAGCTGGTGATGGACAGGGAGGCCTGGCGTGCTGCGATTCATGGGGTCGCAAAGAGTCGGACACGACTGGGCAACTGAACTGAACTGAAGATGTTATTTAGAAATATGGAAGTAAGACTAGGAAGAAATAACTTAGACTTGAAGGAGGTTGGCAAGAATGAAGAAAAGTAGGAGAGAGTTGATTTTCCTTATGAAACTGGGAAAACAATTTGACTTTTCAAACTATGTGCATTTACACTTTTTTTTAAAAGGAAACTGTTTTTTTTTTTTAGAAAAATAAACTTCCGAGTCATTAAATCTTCAAGCATTCAGGCAGAAAAAGTAATCTACAAATGAGAAAAGGCCTCAGGCTGGACTGTGACTTCCACTCAGCAACAGTCAAAGCCAGAAGATTTAGGAAAATGGTCTTTCAGTTTCAACTACATGTGAGCCAAAGTCTTCCTGTCCTGTATAGATGTTGTTCAAGTACAAAGGCAACGGGCATCAGCTAACTAAGAGTCTACTTTACTTATGACTTTCTCTTGGATAAACTACTTAATAATAAAATCTAGCAAGGGAGAGATAAATAAAAAAATAGAAAACTCAGAGAGGGAGACACACCACCAAAAGGACTAAACATGAGAAATGAGTCTGTCCAAAATTAGAGTTTACACTAATTGTCATTCCATTTAAATATCAATGTTCTAAAATGTATCAATGTAAAAATATCATATATTAACATGTACATATGGAATCTAGAAAAATGGTACAGATGAACCTATTTCCAGGGTGGGAATAGAGATGCTGGCATACAGAACGGATCTGTGGACACAAAAGGGGAAGGGGAGGGTGAGACAAATTTGGAGGTTGAAACTGACATATAGACACTACCACGTGTAAAACAGACAGCTAGTGGGAACCTGTGGTATAGCACGAGGAGCTCAACTTGGGGCTCTGTGATGACCTAGAGGGGTGGGATACGGGGGAGGGAGATGAAAGAAGGAGGGGATATATATATACATATAGCTGATTCACTTCACTGTACAGAACAGACCAACACAACATTGTAGAGCAATTAAATTCCAGTAATAATCATGAAGATGAGGAGTGAAGTAGGAAAGAAGTAAAAGGCGGCCAGCGTGATGTCCTATAGAACAGGACACTCCATTCTGCCTAACATACAAATACGTCATTTTAAAACACTCAGATCTCAAGGATGAAGTGATGAGATGACATCACTGACTCACTGGACATGAACTGGAGTAGACTCTGGGAGAGCGTGCAGAACAGAGGAGCCTGGTGTGCTGCCGTCCATGGGGTGGTGAAGAGTCAGACACGACTTAGCAGCTGAACACACACACAAACATCAGTGCAATGGACTCAGCGATAAAAGAGAGTGAACTAAAACACACGACCCCATTCATCTGAAACGCAATATGCTAAGTGAAAAAAGTCAAACTGAAAAGCAGGTTCTGTGCGTGTTACATGACCTTCTGGAAGAGGCCAAACAACAGACACAGAAAAGAGATCAGTGGGTGCCAAGGTCCACGTGTGGAAGAAGGGGTGGACTAAAGGGGCGACGAAACCACTCCACACCGTGACTGACTATGGTGTGACTACATGACCACGCATTTGTTAAAACGCACAGAACTGACTCTACACTGCTCTGTGAAAAATGCATTAGGACAGGAACGCAGACAGTAGTCACAGACTTTTCACAAAATATGCCGTGTCTTTTGATTTAACGGGCAATTTTATGTTGCTGTCTCAAAAATTCCATTGTTGAATTAATTTAAGTAAATATTTTATCTGGGAGTACCGCTGTTAATTGTGCTTATGATAAAATACATAGATTTGGGGGAATTCCTGGAAGTCCACTGGTTAGGACTTGGCACTGCCACTGATGTTTGATCCCTGGGTTTGATCCCTGGTCAGGGTACGTGGGTCTGACAAGCCAGCCACAAGGCTCGGCCAAAACAAACAAACAAAAAACAAAACAACAAAAAACACACAGATTTTTTTTAAAAAGATGACTCCAACCACAACGTCTACCCTAATCTCTTGTTGAACTTGGAAGCATATTCTAGGAAACAATTTCTTTGGTAATGACTGATGAAATATATGTTTGAGGTTCAGAAATTCCTTTGGTTTTATTGGTTTCCTTTTCTTCCATCACAGTCAAGTAAAGTTACACTGAATGACTTGCTTTCAAAAGTATCCCATTTCACAAAAATATTGCTACCTACCTCTCCACCTAGAAATTCCATATAGAAACATAGTTTGATGGTTTGAGGGGGCTGGAGGCAGTCTCTTTATCTGTTGTACCCTTCTGTATTTTTGCAGTTTAACACCCATGCACTATTTTTACGAAAGCAATGAGTCCTTCCCTGGCCGCACCCAACAATAGTCCACAGTTCCACACCGTCCCTTCCAGGGCATGCATGCTCTCCTTACTCCACAGGCGTTGCCATGCCACTTCCAACCCCCTTCCTGACCCACACATCCTTGAGAACCAAGAGTTCTATCTTGCTCATTCCTCTATCCCATGGAGGGCCATGGTTCACACAAGCCCTCAATACATGCAGCTGGAATACAGTAGATGACATATTAAGAGGCCAAGGGCAAAATCCTCCATGAGCTTAAAAGGTAAAAAAAGCATCTCAGAATTTTCAGTCCTGACCACTATCTACTTCTCTACAATGTAAGAGAGAAATCAAGGGAGAAGGAGGACATGGCTAAAAGCTTAGTTCATTAGAACACTGGGAGACCAAACACAGCCATCTTACTGCCTAACAGCTAGGGACATCTCTCTCTGCTCCCAGTGAGTGATTCTGGTGGGAGCCCAGTGGTTGGGAGTCTAGAACCAACAGTAAACAAAGAGAACTTCAGAATGTGATGGAGTCACAGAAGCCTGGAAGACACCAAGGTTGAGCAGAGCTTGAATAGAGAAACCCAATAGACTCTCTGGCATTTGTGAAGTCACTGTGAATTATTTGTAAGACATCTTCAAACATGATAACATGAGATTACCTGTTATTTCATTGAGGATTGAACTCAAATTACGTGCACTGCAGAGCTGGGTGTAGAAGGTGTTGAAAGAGTCCCTTGGCAAGTGGGTGAGCCAAGTCCACCTCCAGTGCATTTCAACGGGCTTTGTTGCTCCCTCTTGGCCCTTTTGTGTCCCCCAACTACTCCCAAGAAGTAATGGAACTTTGCTTTTTTGAGAAATGCTTCCAAAATAAATCCAACTGCTTATGTTGGTAATAGAAGTGAAGAGGAAATGAAGAAAAAGGGAAGGCATCCAAGAAAGTGATGATGTAGGGTTATATATACTGAAAAGGAATATCAAACTGTAGCGTAGCTCAAACCGAACACGTGAACGACTTCAACGTAGTACATTCAATATGGAAATCAGAAAATGTGACTCATGAAACTCAGAAAATGCTTCCTTCACAGACAAACATGCTCATCAAATGGGAGCTCAGTTTGTTCGTTTGATTCTCCATTCAATTCAACCAATTTTACTGATGTCTGGCTACGGCCCGAGCACTGGTCTTGGCCTTGCGAATGTAAGAGTGAGCAGAGCAAAGTCCCTGCTCTCAGGAAGCTTGTTGCCTAGTTGAGGAAGACAATAAAGGAATACATCCTACATCAGGTGGAGACAGACCGTGAAGAAAAAGTGAGCAGGCAGGGAGAATGCAGGAGCTGGTATTTTAGGTAGAGTGGTCAAGGCAGCCTCGGAGAAGGTGTCAGCTGAGCAGAAACCTGAATGAGGAGAGGGAGGGAGCCACATGCCTGGGGGGATGTGCTTGGGCGTTTCAGGGAGAGAACAGCAAGTGTAAAGTCCCTGAGGTGGGAAGACCCTTGGAAGAAGAACGCAGAGGCCAGAGAGGGTGGAACAAGGTGAGCAAAGGGAGGAACAGCAGCAGACAAGCTCAGAGAGGGAGCAGGGCAAGATCTGAGGCCACCAGGCAACCGCAGGGACTGCGGCTCTGACCCTGCGTGGAAGGGAAACCGCTCCAGGGCGGTGAGCAGAGACCGGTGTGATTTGACTCCAGCTTCTAATAGGACCCTTCAGCTGCTGTGCAGAGAATAACTTGCAGGGAAGAAGATCGGGGGGGTGGGGGGTGGGGGGAGAGGGGTCCAGTGAGGAGACTCCTGCAATAACCAAAGTTGGTAATGAGGAAATGGTCAGAAGTGGTCAGATTTGGGAAACAGTATAAAAAACCATATTCAGATGCTGGGGGTGGGGGGGTCACCTCTGTCCCTAGATGGTATCAGGTATCTACTTGGAGCAAGAAACTTACTTGTGTTGAGTCTTTTACTCTGATTTAAAATATTACTTTAGGGACTTCGCCGGTTGTGGGAGAGTCCAGTGGTTAAGACTTTGCCTTCCGATGCGGGGAGTGCAGGTTCAGTTCCTGGTCGGGGAGCTAAGATTCCCATATGCCTAAAGGCCGAAAAACCAAAACAGAAGCGATATTGTAACAAATTCAATGAGGACTTTAAACATGGCCCACATCGAGAAAAATCTTTAAAAATTACTTTATGCACTATATTCTTAAATATATTGCTGGTAGTGAATAGTGGCTTACGTTCAGTTTTAGCAGCATCCTCGTCTTGATAAGAACGACAAACTTAGGGACTATAGGGTGACTGATTCTTGGGCAATCCCATTGTTGGGTCGTGAGATTCAGGTCCAGACATAGCCAGTTAGTTGCTTGGTGTCAGATACCCACACATGGCAGTAAGTACACTCAGGAAGTACCCAGAAAGACATCTGGCTTGGTCTGGCTTAGCCATGAAGCCAAGGTTTAAGGCAAAAATTGTGTGTTTTTAATACCACCATTGGAATATTCTTTAGACAACCAACCCAGGCAACTAAACATGGCTTCGGCTCTATTCAGTGATGTTCTGGCACCATTGGGTTTGACCACAGGAAGGGGTAGATGGACAGTCTCATGCCACGTGGGCAATGAAACCTCTCTGCCGTCACGTCCTAGACTGGGAAGTGGAGGAAGGGTGTGGAAACCACCAGGCCTCCTGCTCACAGGCAAGGTCTCCTCCACTGTTTTGCTAAGAAGCCTTTCGACCTGGATATCTGTTCATGGCTTTGTTGTTGTAAGGATTAAATGAGGTGGTAGAGTCAGTTTCCAAAATCAGGAAGGAATTGGAATCAAATTGGATTGAGGAACAAGCCACCTCTGCCCCATATTCAGTGAGGGGCTTGGGAAAATTGCTTAGCCCCTCTGAGCCTCAAAGTTAGGAATAAAGGTACCTACCTTGCACGTGAAAAGCCAAGTGAAAAGGACAATGGACCAGGTATGTCCAAGTGCCCAGTATTGCCCTTGGCACTTAGAAAGCCCTCAACCATGTTCAACCCTGATCCCGGCTTCATGAATATTCCATTGCAAGTCCCAGAGTTGGGAAGTGAGTGTTGACGAGGTTCAAGGGCCTTGAGGGGGGCCCTTTGGATCTGGGACTATTTGGACTCCAGTGGACTTGTGCATCTCAAAAGACTGGGCCACACTGGGCTCGTGCAGCTGGTTTGGCTCTCCTTTTCCCAGAAGAATTAAGCTCCAAAGAAAAGAGCGGGTAACAGCCATAAAAAGGAACAAATGTGAATCAGCTGAACTGAGGTGGATGAACCCAGAGCCTGTTATACAGAGTGAAGCAAGTCAGAAGGGGAAAAACAAATATCATATATTAACACATATATGGAGTCTAGAGCGATGGTACTGATGAACCTGTTTGCAGGGGAGGAATAGAGACACAGATGTAAAGAATGGACTTGCAGACACAGCGGGGGAAGGAGAGGGTGGGATGAGCTGAGTAAGTGCATTGACACGGTATGTGTACAACAGCCAGCAAGTGGGAAGTTGCCGAATGACCCTGGGAGCTCAGCTGGGTGCTCTGTGACAACCTGGAGGGGTGAGATGGGGATGAAACAGGGAGGGAGGTTCAAGGGCAAGGGGGCGCGTGTATCCTTACGGCAGATTCGAGTTGTATGGCAGAAACCAACGCAACATTGTAAAGCAATTATCTTCCAATTAAAAAATATATTTAAAAAAGAAAAGAGAGTTAGCCAAGGCTGCATGGTCACTAAGGGTCAAAGCTATAGCTGGGCCTTGGGAGTCCAGTGCTCCCTCCCTAAACTCAATGCCACCCCGTACAACCTGGCCAAGGTGCCCCCAGGTGCTGCGGCGACCCACCCCAAGATGCTCTCTGGAACTGATGCAAACATTTTGTTTTGTGTCACGCCTGTGGTGACAGCTGAGTGAAACTGAATGTTCACAGTCATTCTGCTCAGAAACCTCGCACGCGTTCCATGTAATCGGAGTTTCAGAATGAGTCAGGTTTCCAAACTCTCCTCTCTCCTTCCAATCGCATGTCTGTATATGGTAACCTTCAGAAAACGAATCTAATAATTAGTCATCTTGGCCTAGTTCAAGACAACAGCCTGTTCTCCAATTTCACTTTGTTTTCAGCAAGAGAATGATGCCAACGGTAATTTTCACCATGGTGAAAACATGCTTCTCAGCTGGGCTCTGCCGTGGACCATCAACCGAGACGCCTCCGGTGCCCACACCTGCCGGGGGCTTTCCCACAGCTGTCTTTACACCGGCCGTGCCCTCTAGGTGCCCTCCCCTCACCCTTTTCCACACCTATGACACGAGCTGTGTACTAAGCAAGATGTTTTGGACTCATTATTACACTTAATCACCTTTGCAAGACAAACCCTTCGTGTGTGTATGCCTGCTCAGTCGCTTCAGCCGCGTCTGACTCTGTGCAACCCTATGGACTACAGCCGGCCAGCCTCCTCTGTCCACGGGATTCTTCAGGCAAGAATACTCGAGTGGGTTGCCATTTCCTCCTGCAGGGGCTCTTCCTGACTCAGGGATCAAACCCGCGTCCTTTATGACTACCTGCACTGGCAGGTGGGTTCTTTACCACTAGCACCACCTGGGAAGCCAAGAGGAGCCTTACTGCCCCATTTTAGAGCCTGAGTGTCCCTACCTCCTGTCCAGCCCCTCTCCTCCTTTCTCCCTGCTGCCCCCTTGCAGTTTCTCAAAAGCAGTGAGCTCGTTCTCACCCCAGGGCCTTTGCACACACAGAGCCCTTCACCTGAAACACTCTTCCTCCTGACTCCCTGCCTAGGTAACTCCTACTCTCCCTCCAGATCTCAGTTCAAGCCTAATTTCCTAAAAGAAGAGCTCCTCCCACGTTCCCACATGGTCCTGTAGTTCTTTACTCGAATCACATCTGCCTTCCTCTCCTTTCAAAGCAGCTATTTACAACTTGTAATTTCATGTTTGTGGGATTATTTGCTATTATCTGCCCCTCCCACAAAAGCATGAACTCCAGGAAGGTGGTGTCCCCATGCCTAAAAAGGACTCGTGAGATTTCAGGTACTACATTGGACAGAAGATGAATAAATGGACAGATGGATGTTGGATGAATACAAAATCTTCCATCCACTGGGATAAGAAATGGGGCCAAAACGCAAGCCCAAAGCCTCCAACTTGTCAAACTTGCTCTGCTCCACGTGGTCATCATCCACGCCCATCAGCAGCAGCAGACTATAGGTGCACACACACACACACACACACACACACCCCATCCCACTTCCCACATCTGGACCTCCAGAGGTACGGATTCAATGGATTCCAGAAGGGCCCCCAAATCTACATTGTTAACAACATAATTTCTGGATGCCCAGGTAATTTTGAAGGACGTGTGTCCCAGACCTCCGTTTCAGGGTCTCCCAAGGAGGGGTGGGAATGGGGTGAATCGCCCAGCCCTCCACGCCTTCCGCTGCCCGGGAGCGAAGCTGCGAGGGCAGCAGAAACTGGGGCCATGCTGCCCTCCAGTGGTCATGATGGCGCTGCAGCTGCAGGGCTTCCAGAAGGTCTGTGGTCCTTCCATCCCTGACTCTACAATGACCTCTCCAGGACTTCTCTGCCTTTGTAAATGGAACACAGTGTTTCCCAAACCTTGGTCCTTTGAGTAACATCACCATTTTTCCCATTTCATATGACACTTGAACAATTATTTTTTTTCCCTCTAAATATTTGTATATAAAATATTTATTTTAAAAGAGAAATTTGAATCCCTACTGTAGAAGGTAGAAAAAAAAAATCATTTACCATAAATAGGAGGAGGGGAAAACATGGAGTGGGGGAAAAGAGAAAACAAGGATTCCCAAGCCTTTTTAAAAATAAAGAGTATCATTCTACAAACAAATATAAACAATGACTTGCCCAAGTGGTGAAACTATAAAGAACAGCACAGAAATTATTATGCTAAAGGTCAGGATATGGGTCATCTCTGGGTGAAGGAAGTAGGCTGTAATTGGGAAAGGATGGAGGGGGTCCCAGGAGGCAGTTACAATCATATTAACCTGAACCTATGAGCTGGATGTATTTTTTTTCTGTATTTTTATCCCATGTTAAAAATTGATGAAAATTGAAAAAAAGCAGTGAAACACAAGTAATTTACAAACCCACACCTGAAGGGGAATGACAGTGAGCAGCAGGGGATTGTTGTGTGTGTGTGGGGGGGGGGGGTTCTACCTGGCTCTAGAATCCTCTGAAGAGGCCCTAGCCTCCTAATAAAACAGCTGGGTGGGACCAGAAGCCCCACCTGGACAAATGCCCCAGAGACAGGCTGACAAGGGTCTCCCAGGCTCTCCACATCACCCCAACCCGCTTCCTGCCCTCCCTATCTCCTAGGGGGCAGACAGGGCTGCGATCAGAGCTAAAGCTTGGAGTGGGTCTGGGGTCCAGGACTGCGGTTTGAAGGTCTTGGAGCCTGCATGCTGAAAACAACATGAACCACTCTTGGGGGACAGTCAGCACCCAGTCACCAGGCTGACTGCTCTGCTTCAGTTATGGACAACCAGAGACGCACTCGAGTCATTGACGTAGTCCATCCTGACTGTCACGCCAGTTGTCAAACATGGTTATGGGGGCTTCCCTGGTGGTCCAGTGGTTCAGAATCCAGCTTGCAATGCAGGCGACACCAGTTCAGTCCTTGGTCCAGGAAGATCCCCCATGCCGTAGAGCAACTAAGCCTGTACTCTACAACTGCTGAAGCCCAAGCGCCTTGAGAGACTATGCTCCGCAACAAGAGAAGCCACCGCAATGAGAAGCCCGCTCCCTGCAACTAGAGAGCAGCCCCCACCCTCCGCAACTAGAGAAAGCCTGTGCACAACAGCTAAGACTCCGTGCAGCCAAAAATAAATATTTTTTTAATATGACCAGCCCTGCTGACATTCATTAAAGCCCGTGTATAACTATTAAGGGAACCACTACCCACAGAAACACCGTCACACATCACTCACTACCTCCGATAGGGCCTGTACCAAGTTTCGGAGCACATGAGGCTTTACCCGGTCCCTCCCAGAGCGACTCTAAGGATGTAAATGTCAGAGCCAGGCAATCCCCAGCGCGGAGCCCAAGCCAGAGGAACGTGGGAGCTGGGACAACCCCGTAAGTTTGAGCAAGGTGAGGCCCAGAGGGTGAAAGGAGCTCCCCAGGGGGACTCATGAGCGCTCTGCTGTTTGCTTGTTTCATCTCTAATCCTCCTAGCACCCCTGCCCAGGAGCAGCTGGGGAAACTGAAGCCACCCGGAACCACCATTCTTCTCCTCCACTGGATTTTTGTCTTTGGTTTTTTTTTCTCCCCCCCCCATTTTCCTCTTTCCCACCTTCAAGGACACCAGCTGCTGACTCACTGAGTGCTGACCCCTCCTCGTCCCGCCTTATTAAGCCCACTCTCATTTTTATTAAATGTGTGTGTTCAAGCATACAGGGGAAATCTAGAAGAACAGACACCAACATGTTATTGACATTTTCTTCTACGTTTTTGCATTTTCTGATTCTATAATAAGGTTCGGAAACGAGAAAATTCAGTTGTGTGTTAAGGAAACACAGCAGAGCAGTTTGGGACAATGAGCTCCAATAGGAGAACGAGGTCCCCAGGAGAGTCCTCTGTCCTTCCACTGCTAAGTGATCTTGGGGAAGTCCTTCCCCTGCCTGGGCCCCAGGCTCCCCATCCAGTCAATCTGAAGGGTGTGCTAGTTTTTCTTCAACCCCCACTCCAACGCACCCGTCTTCCTACCCTGATTGGTGCTCAAAAAACTGGCCCCTGTGGACTGTACCATCCTGACACCCTTGCTGGCTGGCCTCCAGGTCCCAGAAGCTGGGAGGAGCCAGAAATGCAGTATTTCTTCCCTGTGGTCTCCCTCCTTTGGGTCTCCTTTCTGGCAGTAGCTCAGCCCCTACATGACCACAGCCCCTGCTGAGCGGCCCCTATTTTCTGCCTCCAGTTCTCAGTGGAATCCCCTGCCCTAGCCCCCTCCCCCAGTCTTCTCACTGTTGCTCTTCCTTGGGTTCCTGCAAAAGTGAAAGTGAAGTTGCTTCAGTCGTGTCCGATTCTGTGGCCCCATGGACTGTAGCCTGCCAGCCTCCTCCATCCATGGGATTTTCCAGGCAAGAGTGCTAGAGTGGGGTGCCATTTTCTTTTCCAAAGGGACCCTGACGCCCAAGTAACTAGGTCCCTTTACTCCATCCACTCCCCAGTACTACTCTCCTCATTAAATCCACCTGAATTGGACTCTGTTTCTTGCTGGAAGCTCAAGTAACACAGGCATTGGTCAGTCTATGTAGTAAGTATAAATTTCCCTGCCCACATTCCTCAGGAATTAAAAACCTATTAATACCCCCCACCTCTACCCTCTGACTGAGCTTTGCATGTTCCACTAACCCAGGTAGGTGGCGTGGATGTGCCCGGATTCAGACTCCTCCAAGGGCCGAACACTAACCCGTCCACAGGGCAGGTCTGCTGCGCTCGACCCATAAAAGCAATTCCAACTTAAAAAAAAAAAAAAAAAAAAACTATTAATTTCCCTGCTGCTGCTGCTGCTAAGTCGCTTCAGTCGTGTCCAACTCTGTGCAGCCCCATAGACGGCAGACCACCAGGGTCCGCCATCCTTGGGATACTCCAGTCAAGAACACTGGAGTGGGTTGTCATTTCTTTCTCCAATGCATGAAAGTGAAAAGTGAAAGTGAAGTCGCTCAGTCGTCTCCAACCCTTAGCGACCCCATGGACTGCAGCCTACCAGGCTCCTCCGCCCATGGGATTTTCCAGGCAAGAGTACTGGAGTGGGCTGCCATTGCCTTCTTCCTCCTATTTAAATTCATTCTACCTTGTTAGGTCCAGTTTCCACTGAAGGTGGGGAAACAAAGCGACAAACACTAAACAGAACAGCCACTTCAATCAGCTTTTCTTTCCGTAAACGCCACGTGTCTTCCGGTTTCACACGTGTGCGCATGCGCCACCCAGAGGCAAGCCAAGCTGCGGTGGTAGGCGGTTACATACCAATCCAGCATCTGGGAGGTCGTCTGGCTATGAGCCGCCCTCAGCCCTCAGTGGCCTCTGAGTCTGGGTCCCCTCGATTCCGGCTGCAGGAACTACAGTTCGCCCATGGCCCCTGATAATTCCTGAGACCCTGTAACCCACGGGGCTTCCCTGGTGGCTCACTGGTAAAGAATCTACCTGCAATGCAGGAGACCCTGGTTCAATCCCTGAGTTGGGAAGATCCCCTGGAGGAGGGCATAGCAACCCACTCCAGTACTCTTGTCTGGAGAGTGCCAAGGAAAGAGGAGCCTGGCGGGCTACAGTCCATAGGGTCACACAGGTCGGACACAACTGAGCGCCTAGGCGGCAGCAGCTGTAACCCACTTAGACAGCGTCTGTCCCATCAGCCACATGCACGGCCTCTCTGGGGGCTTGAGGACTCCAGCCTGCTCCTCTGTGCTGTGCTGGGGTCGCTGGTCTCACTGACATTGTCTGTCCTCGGATCATTCCATTGCTATACTTCCCTTGGCTACCAGGCGCCACTAGTCAGGCCCCATACTGGACTTTCTATGAGGCCTTTTCTGGGATCCCTACAGCCTTGCCTGAGGTGGCTCTCACCTTGGAGGACGGGATGCCGGACACCTTCTCGGGAAACCCAGTAATTCTAAACCCTGACCCAGCCTCATCCGGTTCCTTCCACATTCGCTCATTCGACTCATCTCCTCTAGAGCAGGGAAATCGTCTTCATCACCACCCATTCTCCCCCCTGCCCTGTGGTTTATGGTATAAGCTATAGTGCTTTGGGGCTCCTTTAGCTTTGTGGAAGGCAATGGCACCCCACTCCAACACTCTTGCCTGGAAAATCCTATGGACGGAGGAGCCTGGTGGGCTGCAGTCCATGGGGTCGCTAAGAGTCAGACATGACTGAGCAACCTCACTTTGACTTTTCACTTTCATGCGTTGGAGAAGGAAATGGCAACCCACTCCAGTGTTCTTGCCTGGAGAACCCCAGGGACGGGGGAGCCTGGTGGGCTGCGGTCTGTGGGGTCGCACAGAGTCGGACACGACTGAAGCGACTTAGCAGCAGCAGCAGCAGCAGCCATATGCCAAGCCAAGCTTCAAGAACAAAACAAAAACAAACAAACAGGAACATTTCTCTCTCTTCTGCTTCTGGCTCTTGTAATCAAAAGCCAAAGCTTTCAAGAGCACTCTGGAACTCAAAACCCTTAACATCTGACTCTCAGTGCCTCAGCTTTCCCAGGGACCTTCCCTGCCCTGGGGTCTCAGCCCCAGGTCCACTGTGAGTGCTAGGGGTGACCTTCAGTGTCGCTTGTGGCCAGCTTCACATCAGTCCCTTACTCATTCAGTGAGCAGGCACTTCCTGGCTACCACTAGGCACCCGCTGCTCTGCCGGGCACTGGGGATACAGCAGGGGGTTGATACAGACACGATCCGAGCCTCTGGGGGCTTCGAGCCTCCTGGGGGAGGGAGGTGCTCCTCAGAAGAGGGACAGTAATGAATCCTAAAGCGACCGCGTCATAAGGTGCTGTGAAGGAAAGGCGCTGGGACTACGAGGGCAAAGAACAGAGGAGTTTAACCTCGCAGGGAGTTCAGGGGAGGCTGAGCTCCGAAGGGCGAGTAGGAGCGTAATCACACCAAAAGAGAAAATCAGATTTTCAAAACAGGAGATGCCAAGAGCCCATGACAGGCTGAGAGGAGAGGCCCGGCTGGGTGTGGAGGGTCTCTTGGGCACCTGAGGAATCCCGACTGTATCAGAATTCTTTTCATTATTATTAAAGTACAGTTGATTTACAATATTCTATTCATTTTAGGTATACAACATAGCTATGAAAAACTTTTATAGACTATACTCCATTTCAAGTTGGCATAGACTATTGGTTGTATTCCCTGTACTGTTCAATATGCCCTTGCAGATTATTCACTTCATACGTAGCAGCTTGTACCCCTTAATCCCCGACCCCTCTCTTGCCCCTCCCCAATATCTTAATCGCAGTGGGAAGCAGAAGAGGGGCAGTGTATCTGGATTCCTGGATGTCCCCTCTGGGTCTGGCCCAGAAAGAGGCCAGAGGGGAGGTGGGGAGGCCAGTTGGGAGACCTTAGACCAGCCCAGAGACAGTCGTCCCTAGAATTAGAGCACTGGGGATGGGATGAGGAAAACGGGATAGATTCAAATGTTGTCCCGAAGTTAAAAGCAGCAGCCCGTGGTGATAGATTCGACATGGGGGCGGAAGGGAGGGGAAGGAAGGATCAGAGCCTCTGTTCTGCTGAGTGGATGGAAGTGGACAGGCGGCGGTGTGATCAGTTGAGACAGAAGCTTCAACATGGGGTCTGGTAGGACAGAAGGTGGTTTTCAGACAGTTTGGGCAGGCTAGGTGTGAGGTGTCCAAGGGGAGGCAGCAGCTGGCAAAGTGGCTTTGTGGGTTTGCACTCAGCAATGGTTTGGATCTTGAGCTGCTTATGGTGAGCTATCTACAATACAGACAGGAAGAGGGAGAAGAGAAAACAGCCCAGGGGACTCTTGAGTTCAATGGCCCGGTGGCAGAGAATAAGACTGAAGAATCCAGGACTTCCCTGGTGGTGCAGTGGATAGGACTCCACCAACCGTTGCAGGGGACATGGGTTCAATCCCTGGTCTGGGAAGATCCCACGTGCCTCGGCGCAACTCAGCCTGTGCACCCCGAGGATAGCACCTGTACCCTAGCGCCCATGCTCTGCAGCATGAGAAGCCACAACAAGAAGAAGCACACACATCACAGTGAAAAGTGGCCCCTGCTCACCACAACTGGAGAAAACCTGCGTGCAGCAACAAGGCCTGAGCGCAACCAGAAACATATACGTGGTTAAAAAAAAATGAAGAATCCAAACAGCAAATTCAAAGGTAGGGTGAAGACAGTCCAAAGAGAAAAGAAACTAACAACCACAATACAGAGATGACTATAAATATTGCCATATTTATAGCAGACTATAAATATGCTGACTATAAATATTGATGCATGCAACTTATTCCCAGTTATCAGAAATAAGTATTACAGCTTAAGATATATAATATGTTAAAATAATTTATTTTGAATAACCATGATCATAATCATCTGCCCATAAAAATCCCAAATTATTTCCCCCAAAAGTATAATATATGAGAGGAAGAAAAAGCATATGATGGGAGATCTAGATTGTTGTATTTAGAATAATGTCTTGTATTATAAAAATAAGAGGTGTGACTTCTAAACCACCAAAGAAAACTAACTGGAGAAAACATGGCTCACTAGAAACAAAACGACAGAACTAAGCCAAACAAAGTAGATGAGACAATAAACATGCACAGGTTATATTCATCAGAGACTTAACTGAATCCCAAATGCAAATCCAAATTATTAGATTTCAAAGTAAGTTTTTCCTGATGTTTGATGCTTCTTTGCTGGGGAACCCAGGAATACCAATTCCTGTTCCGCCAACCAGCCCGTCTCATGAAGTTCCCAAGAGACAGACTCTCCAAAAAAGAAAATACAAAGCCAAAGTTTCCCCACTATCATGATTAGGCTTGGACTGGGACAAGGACAAGGTTACCAGTTCATGGGTTGTCAGATAGAGCAAGTAAAAATACAGGATGCCCCTGTACATTTGAATTTTAGATAAACACCAAAGAATTTTTTGTTGCCTAATTTTTTAATAAAAATATTTACTTAGATTTGGAGAAATATGTCATGTAATAAATTACCAAAAAAATTAAAAAAATAAGCCTCCCTAAACTGACACATCATAGATCGTCTCCAGGCACAACAGCATTTATTCATAAATATAAAAAGTTAATTTTATTATTTTTACCTGCTCTTACATCAGCTTTAACTACTTGTTGTAGTTAAAGCCTAGCTTGAGCGTCTAGGCTTTCAAAATTTCACAGCTATCTCAGCCCCTGTAGTGTGACTGAGGCTAATATCCCATTCCCATTGTGGGGTAATAAATTTCTATCCTCGGGGATTCTGAGCTAGACCTCAAAGAACTTTAAAAAAAAAAAAAAAAAAGATCCTCTCACTAGGATCCTTCTAACACGGGGAAAATGCAGCCACCGTGCACTGAAACATGATCCAATTTGGACCCATAAGTATATGTTTTCAGCATAAGTATGTCCCATGCAATATTTAGGACTTGAAGTGAAAGTGTTAGTCGTTCCATCACGTTCAGCTCTTCGTGACCCCATGGATTGTAGCCTGCCAGGCTTCTCTGTCTGTGGATTTCTCCAGGCAAGAATGCTGGAGTGTATTGCCATTTCCTTCTCCGGGGGATCTTCCCAACTCAGGGATCAAATCCAAGTCTCCTGTATTACAGGCAGATTCTTTATTGTCTGAGCCACCAGCGGAGCCCAACTTGAGCTTAAAAAGTATCATTGTTTAATTGAAATTCAAGTTTAACTGGGTATCCTGTATTTTACGTGGCAACCCAGCACCCTAGAGCAGGTGTATTAGAAAATGAGATCCAGGGACTTCCCTGGGGATCCAGTGGTTAAGAATCCACACTTCCATTGCAGGGGGCACAGGTTCCATCCCTGGTCAGGGAACTAAGATCCTGCATGCCTCACAACAAGGCCAAAAAATAAAATAAATTTAAAAGAAAATGAGGTCCAGGAAAGAGGGAGTTGGCACTCACCCAGCCACATGGGGGGGCACGTTGGAGAGCAGGTGACCTTCCCACTAGTAGAATTGGACTCACCAATCTGCAGTCTGGCCAATGAAGTTGGCATTTCCTTCTGAGAACTCAGAGAGAGCCTTGGGTAGCAGCAACTTTTCCTCAAACCTATGCAGTTTACAAAAAGTCCACATCCATGAAATGCCACCTAAAGCTTGAAAGTGAAGAGACTTCCAGATGATGGACAGTGGTATTCAGATGCTCACTGAAGTGATCAAAGGGAAAACCCAGGAAAATCTGTATGAGCACATAAACCAGGAAGGAACCCAAACCACATGCTTACAACCTTGCGGTGAAATGTAATACGGGAAGGAAGGACTAACGGCTGGTGAGCTGGGTGACACTCACGAGAGCTGAAATTTGGGATATGGTTATTAAACCATCGGTAGCTTGAAACTGGCCTTAGCAGGAGTGTTTACACCATGGAAATTGGCAGATGCTACAAATCAGAAAAAAAAAATTGAGTGTGATGGTTAAACATTTGGACCACCAGCTTACCAAGTAAGAAATAAGTCACCAAATAAACTACCTACACTTCCTGTGTAGGAAGTGGTCAGTGCCTCATGTATATCCCTGGGACTTTTCAGTGTTTTGGCCTGCTTCCACCTCCAGTCTCTGCATCTGCAGAGGGGAGTTGGGGAGCTGGGTATCTCTTGCTCCCAAAACTGCCCACACTTGGCAGATTGGAAATGTCAAGGAACTTACACTCCCTCAACAAATGAGACTTTTGGAAGTTGGTGTACACAGCCTCCTTACCCCTTGGCTGGGGTAATTCTGGGTTCTGTGCTTTACACCTTTCCCTTTAAGTTTCCCCAAAGGCCTTCAGAGGGAGGGAGATGGCTTGATTACCTATACTGCTACTGAATGCAAGTCCATGTGCCTGACACACAGTGAGGCCAAACAATACCAAAACGTCAGAGTTCGGAGCACAAAAAGGTGTACTGAAGGACCAGGCAAGGAGATTAGGGTGGCTCGAGCCTTAAAAAAAAAACCCAAATCTCCCAAATTTTCAGCAAAGCCCTTTTATA
This sequence comes from Neotragus moschatus, assembly GCA_006410615.1. NCBI lineage: Eukaryota > Metazoa > Chordata > Mammalia > Artiodactyla > Bovidae > Neotragus > Neotragus moschatus. The sequence goes on along the minus strand of SJYA01001847.1, from coordinate 66,169 downwards.
GGAAAGGTGATGGAGGAGTGTGGTTAGTTGTTGCAAACTTCTTGGTGTCAGATTCTTTGTTCTTGAGGTCAGATCCCTATGTTCCTGGAAACCTCCACCAAACAAATGTTATTCTCTGATCTCACAAGAAAGGGCAGGGTCCCAAAGTTGAGCTCTCATCCTTCAAGGTCCAGGCCTGGGCTGAAAAGACAGGGTTCCTGAGAGGGTCAATTACCCTGCCTGGGCGGCTTCCTCCAGCATCCTGCCTGCATCCTCCCGTCAGTGCTCAGACATCATGTGAGGTGACTGATCTCAGCTGACGGTGCCCTTAGGATTGGGTTCTCCAGACCCCGCCCAGCCATCATCACGGAGGAAGCCAGGCGCCCAGGACCCCACCTGCCCTTGGGCTTGCCATTTAACCTGGAGAGAATCATTTGTACAGGACCTAGAGAAATACATGTAGCAGATACCAAGCAGGTTCACTCCCCACTCAGCTCATCACAACTGTCCTCCTTTGAGAACAGCCCCAACCACAGAGGTGGACCTTAAGTAATTCTGTGCAGTGTCCTTGCAACTTAACCGTGAGCTCTGGCCACCTCCTAGGAGTAGGCGACTGATCTATGCTGGGCCAAGTTTGGAAGCTTGAGTGGAGAGACTGAAGCTGGTTGAAGCCGGTACCTTAGTGGTGGTGTCCATATACTCCAACCGATGAGGCCTCTATGGACCGTGACCCACAGATACAGCCACACTGTAAGGTCACAGAGGTGGGGATGTAGGAGGGGTTCCCCCCTGCTTCAGGGTCCGGGGGCCTGGCTGGTGGGCGGCCGTGGTGAGGTGAGGATGCAGGAGATCTGGGGGACACAGCCCTCAGCGTGACTCCGAGCCCTCGGCTCACCTGCTGCCCTTAGGTTGAAGGACCCGGAGGGACCCGGGAGAAGGCTCTGATCAATCCCTCATGGGTCCTCTGCCTCGAGGACCCATGCAAGCTGACCACTGGCAAAGCAGGACCCCGAAACTTGCACTCAGGGGCAGGGGCTAAAGGTCTCGCGATAACTCTCACTCGCAAACGGGCACGCTGATGAGCATAAGCTAAAGATCTCAGGCTAACAGCTGCGCGCTCGCCCAACCCTATTACAACACTTGTTAAAGTATTTGCAAATCTCCAGTCCTTTCCATAAATGTTTTTCTAAATAGGATTTTTGCTTGGTTTCTTGTTATGGAAAAAATATGTTCAATGGAAGTTTTTAAAAAGTATAGAGAATAAATTGCTGCCATTTTTATCTCAGTCATATATATATATATATAAATTTATTTGCTTGGCTACACTGGGTCTTAGCTGTGGCACGCAGGATCTTCAATATTCCTTGCAGCATGCAGGATCTGTCGTGGCCTGGAGGACCTGGGCTTCCCAGGTGGCGCCAGTGGTAAAGAACCTGCCTGCCAATGTGGGAGACATAAGAAAGGAGAGTTCGATCCCTGGCGGGGGGGGGGGGGGGGGGGGGGACGCCCCGGGGGAGGGGGG